>JARLTB010000057.1:6752500-7352500 GCA_030141615.1 Unio pictorum
TGTGAAATAAGATGGAACGCTCTAGGTGTCACGTATATGTGATATAAGTCATGAATATTTACTTTTAGTGTTTGTTTGTTACATTTAAATTTGGCATTTTAAGTTTTAAGATTCGTTCATTGAAGGGGGGCTGACCTGTACTTTTGCAGAGTGAACACCAAGTGTTGACGTCATTTCCGACCTGGCTTTAGAATTGTAGACAAGCTTTTAAAATGATTGGTTGGTTCCAAGGACAAAATGTAGTTTTGAATAAACATCTTTCTATTTAAGTTGATTCATACGCTGGTTACGTGATTTCTTGAACCTAAATTTGTTCTGATAGCTTCTAGAAGATCACGTGACCCTTTCCTGTTGACGTAAAAACAGCTATATAAATTATGTTTTGGAACAAGATATTAAGTAGAAAATTGGGCTGTTAGAATTTTAAGTTGTGTCTTTTTGAATTATTATAAATTACCCTGTACTGGAAATTGTTTCGATTCGTTTGGATCAAGATGAATTATTTGAATTTTTATCATGGAAAGAGTTGTGCACATTGAGAATTTCATTAAAAAGAACTGACTAAATCAAGTGACATCGTCTTCC
Source organism: Unio pictorum (assembly GCA_030141615.1). Classification (NCBI taxonomy): domain Eukaryota; kingdom Metazoa; phylum Mollusca; class Bivalvia; order Unionida; family Unionidae; genus Unio; species Unio pictorum. The sequence goes on from JARLTB010000057.1 coordinate 6,753,086, forward strand.
ATCTTGGATACGTCGCTGAAATTCGAACTTAGAGCTTTTTGGACATTTTGTTACCAGGAAGTTTGCAATTTCTCTAGTGGATATTATTTTGAATTTTTTCGGTTCAATTTTGGTATTGATTCTTAAAACCGTAATTTTTTTTTTCTTTTCTGAAAAATATTCGCACTCATTAAATTGTTTATTAAGTTTTACAAGCTTGTTATTTTCAATCTTTCTATGTTACTGTTTATTCGAATCTAAACACGTAACACTATGAGAACACCAAACTGAAGATGGGCATATATTATACTATATTGGAGAGTTGGACTAGTCCATAACTGGAGTAGGTTTCCTTGTAAACAAAGCTATCTAGGGATCTGTGCTTGAATGTCGCACCATATCTAGTAGAATCATTTCCATTCGTCTGAAAAAATCTCCCTTTAACATCTCAATTATTCAAGTCAAATTCCAACTACTGATCGTGCTGATGACGAAATAGAGAAGTTTTACAACAAGCTCCAGGGTATAATAACAAGGTAAGTAAAAATGTCATCCTCATCATCCAAAGAGACTGGAATGCCAAAGTTGGCAAAGATGCTCTAAAAGACGGGGATGGTCATTGTGGACATTCTTGCAATGAACATCCCAATGAAAGAGGGAGACGGCTGCACGGGTTCGCAAGCTAAATCAGCTTGGTACTAGCGAACATCCTTGGCCAACATAAGGCTGCACGATGCTTACCATGGCACGCACTAAATGGAACCCATTTTAGCCAGATCGACTACATACTGGTTCAAAGCCGGTACCGATATTTCATCAATAGAAGAGAAACTAAAAAGTTCTCAGGTGCTGATGTTGGGAAATCACGACCTCGTCATTATGAACTTCCGTGTGAGGCTGCAGCAACTTAACAAGCCAAACCAAATCGGGCTTAAATGCAACCTTGAACAACTCAAGGCCCCTAAAAGTCATTCTAAGCAACAACTGGAGGTAAATTTGCACCACTAAGCAATATGACATTATTCAAGATACAACAAAACAAGATGTAAGACTGGTAGTCTGGGAAAAACAAAACACACATAGTCTATATCAACCTGTGCCGACTGGACATAAAACGATTACAACATAATACATTGGAAAATTACATACATGTTTGTCACGCTTATAATGAACTAAATACTTAATGAGCCCTAAACTAATATTAAATGATACTTTATATTATACTGCATATGATTGTTAAAATATGAAAAAGTGTTTTTTTAATACTGCATCGGAATGATAAAATATGAAAGAATTTTCGTTTTAATACTGCATCGGACTAATAAAATATGAAAGAGTTTTCTTTTTAATACTGCATCTGACAGATAAAATATGAAATAATTTTCTTTGTAATACCTTTTTTATTACGGCAAGACCTTTGGAGAGCAGTATCATTTGAAAAAGCGGGTTCATATTTTCCCATACAAATGCATTAAACTTTAAATTATGAACTCATTTAGTTTTTCCTACTTATTACTTTATAATGATAAGAAACAATGTAATTGAATGAATGCTGCAATTAAAATTAATACAAAACCGTACATCCAATATTGCAATATTATAAATGTGCACATTGCACCGCTTAGCGACATCTGAACTTCTCCGCGAGCTCGACACTAGTTTAAAAAGTTTGTCATTTTGGGCTACTTAAAATTGAAATTTAGAGTAATATTGTAAATTAATGCGCATTGGAAATTCAGTGCCTGATCCTATGCTATAAGTCAGGCTATATGTACATAATTGTAGAGAGTTACAAGTATGCATCAAAATGAGGATTATGCAGGCGAATGCTTGATATTATAAGACAGAAATAATATTTAATACAATGATACCATAATAAAATTTTTACAATGTTTAATTTTTACTTGACGGAGATTGTAATCTAGGTCCGCAGAGTATTTGGAAGATGATACAATTAATCACTAGGTCTACATCATTGTAGGGATTGTTTTAAGCACGACAGCATATTCCATCTCAATCTAATCTCTCTCTCTCTCTCTATCTATCTTTATATATATATATATATATATATATATATATATATATATATATAGTTAGGCCATTTTGTCTTACATGTTTGATTAAGTTGTATATTCTCTAATTTGTACCACACATTGATTCAAATTATTTTTTGACGCTGTGAAAGGAAGTTTTATAAATGCTAGCTCGCTTTGAATTTCATTTCTTCAGCAAATTCAAAATTATTTCATAAGCTGGAAAATAAAGCTATGTAATGAAAAAAAACACACATCTCAATTTCGTAATGAGACGGGCGAAAGAGCTAAATGTCTATAAGGAACGTCTTATATATCTAATTAACGGTCCCGACGTTTCACTGCACCATGTCAAACTCGTTCTTTACGTAAACTCAGAAAAACATGTACAAGGAGTTTGCATATATATATATATATATATATATATATATATATATATATATATATATATATATATATATGTTTATTTTGCTTGTCTGGCTCCAATTGTAAATACAATAGATAAACTGAAGATGAAGAAAATCTGCTGTGACCTGGTTCCTACTTATGGTTTTAAAGAACCACGTCGATTACTAATTGAAAGCGCAAGATTGCACTATATGCGATTGACAAATTAATACAACGGTTGCTAATTATTCTAAAATTATTTTAATTATGAGTATATGGGCTTTGGGTTATCAATGTTTTCGTTTGAAGCGTGCTGACAAAATATGAACCTTATGTATCCATATATTTAAGTGAAACACACCTTAAATGGCTGCTCTCCATACAAGTAAATTCCTTATAAAATTAGAGAGTGACCTAAACCTCTGTGAATTTTTCAGCTTTAAACGTAACTTGTAATTTCGAGGACGGTTCTTGTGGATATTACAAATTAAGTAAAAGCTACAACTATGGATGGAGAATAGAAAAATCACCCTATGAGATGGGCACTACTAGACTTTATGATCAAACATTCGGCTCGACAGGTGGGTATACCGTAATTAATATAAATAGTATCGTGTTTTAGTCAAACTATTACAGTTTGCTAAGAGAAAATATTCTCAGACTGGTCAGTGCATTACACATATCTTAGGAGTGAATACTTAGCCAACCATATGATATATAGATGTTAATCACGTTGCAGGAGATTATATGAATGTTGTTTTCTCGTTTGACTTTGTAACTCTATTCCTTATTCATTACCTTTATATTGGATTGGTATAAATCAGGAGACACGTTCCATCTATTCTTCATATAATTTATCAAGTTACCGTTGACATAGGAAAATTATGAATTATTTCTCTTCAGAGAACATGAAGTTCTTAAGATAAATGTCATCAGAACTACGCTACATTTAAAATAGTTAAAAGCTTCTGAATCAGAGAAAGACAAAAAGAAGAGATCGGTAATATGAAAAAGACTAAATTTGTCACGTCAACGAAATTTGTATTGATACCTTTATGTTTCCATTTTTCTGCAAAATCAGATAAATCCCATAGAGCTTTTTCCTTTCTGGCTTTTTGTCCATATAGAATGATGAATTGAATGTATAACAGTCCAAGCAAATTGACAATCATGTCTTCACTCCTATGCCGTTATAACTACGAAGGACTATTACTGACTAAACGATGCATTAGTCTAAAGTAAAAGGTTTTGTTCACTTTGCAGGCTCATTCATGGTGGTTGGGTCAATCCGTTCATACTCCAGCATTAATGATGAATTATTATCGCCAAATTTTACCAGCTACAGCTATGTTTGCCGATTGAATTATTCCATTGCCTACTACGTTGACGGTCATATATACCTGTACATTAACCTATACAATAAAGATGGTTACGTAGAACAGCAAGATAATATATACATTACCCAAACAAGAGAGGTTACCTGGCAAGAGAGGTCATTGCGGATACCCTTGGGACAATATCATATAGGATTTCAAGCTAGTGGTTATGGATTTGTACTTGCTTTTGATGATGTGCACATATCGGAATGTACGCCAAAGTGTAAGTAGATGTACATTTTAGACAGTTATCCCTCGTGTACTCGTTTATTATTTCAAATACTAGCAGGAAAACCTTCTATTCTAAAAACTCTAAATACTTTCACAAATTTGAACTGCTACAAGTAACGTATCTCCCATTTTCATAATTTTAAGACACAAATGCATGGAAATGTACGATCAGAAAGGAGAAGAAATTAATTACAAATATACGAGCACGTGTTAGATGGTGCGCGACAAATGAAAGTTGGAGAAGAAGTTGAGTGAGGTATATTTTGTTTGAAATGTCATTATACAGAGCCAGATCCGTTTCTCTCAAAATGTCCTCATTTCCTTTGATTAAAGGACTGAGGAATTACTATTGATATTCCACGTTGCTAATATGAATGACCATTAAATATCTCAAAGATATGTTAACTGAATATTCAATTACAATTGTTGCATAATCACAGGTATAATTAGTTAATATCAGTTATAAATATTCACAATTGATTCTCTAAGGAGAATGATAGCAGAAGCATTTATTATATGACGAGTGCACAATATGTTGGTCTATAGATATACATTCATTTCTTACGTTTAATGTTGATTTGAAAACTCTACATTATATCTATCTATCTATCTATCTATCTATCTATCTATCTATCTATCTATCTATCTATCTATCTATCTATCTATCTATCTATCTATCTATCTATCTATCTATCTATCTATGGCCAGATGTGTATTACATAAAAGCTGCGAACTGAGTGTTCAAAACTAATTGCCTGAGAATTTGATTTAAAAAAGTTGCAATTAGATTGACCTTTAAAGCAAGTGAAGCTATTCATGTTGATCTTAATCATTTTTCACAGCCTCTTGCGAAGTAGATACGGAATTTAAGTGTCAAATCTCGACTGACAATGGCATTATGAGCGGATGCCTGCCTATTAGCGTCAAATGTGACCGATACATCGATTGCTTGGATGAAACAGACGAAGAGAATTGCTGTAAGTTGGCTTTATTAAATAAACGATTTTAAGTATTGCCATGGGATGGATTTATTATCTATTAAGCTGTATGTATGTTTCTAACTGTAGATAAAAAAAAATATTTTAGATTTGTATGCTGAACATTTGTGGATGCTACTCTAAGCAGACTCCACTAAATGTGATCCTTGGTTTCTCATCTTACATATAGCTATAGATATTTTCAAAAATATAGTTATAAATAACGTTAAAATAAAGTTATATATAATGTCAAAAATTAACCTTGTTTTCTATTTTCTGACTTCTTTGACCTTTGGAGGTTAGTGAATCTTTATCTTTTTTAAATCGCTATTTAAAGGAGTTACATTTGGGTTTGAAGGATTTGAAATGAATATCCTAACTGAAAGACACTTTCTTTCCAACATGTCATTCAGATCTTTCGTTTATTTTCAAATACGATGCAGTATATATATATATTTGTATGTGTGTGTGTGTGTGTGTGTGTGTACTTGGTTTCTGTATGAGCGCAGACCACACAACATGCCCCGTAAGCCCGATGTTGGACAACTCATGTCTGCTGGGTGATTTCGCTGTATTAATTAATATTTTTATATGTCAATACATAGATGTAGATGAACGTACATATATGTATGCAGTTTATGCATGCATGTTGTTGTTTTGTTGAAAACATATGCACAATAGAAACCTAATTTCAATATGATAAAATAATAACTACAGATATACAGTGCGCATGTTTGAACGATGCAAATCAATAGTTTGACAAAGTAAATATTTGAAGGTGGTGGTGTGTTTTAGAGTAATGGTCATTAAAACATGAAACTGAATTGCGAACACTTTTTTAAACTTATAATTTTTTTCGTTTTTTAATCTGTTAGTTTCTTTAATTGCTTCTATCCGATCGAACACAAGTGTATTAGTCATATTATTATAAAGAGGACAACATGCGAAATAGAACAAAACAGTAAAGGTACATGTTATGTCATATAACTCTACAATGAATCTTACAGTATAGAAGTAAAATGCACATATTGGGACGAATAATCAAAATTCCTGTAATGGAAAATATCCTATTTCGTTCTATTTAAGACATGAGAGGATAGTAATGTAATGATCAATTTCTATCTTCATAAACCTGCTTTGTGAACGTGCAATGCAATGTGACTTAATGCTTGTGGAACGTGCCATTTAAAGGGACGTAATTCTTGGGTAGTGGCAGATACTTTATCTCCTTAGGAAATGGACGAACCCGCCCATACACTAGGCTCCTGCTGCTATGCAGGTCGGCTTGGTTATCCAAAGGATAAGGGAGTAACCGTAAAAGAAAATATGGAGTGGAGACCCTAAGGCAGTTGGAAGATGTACTACATCCCCTTCTGGCAACTCTTTGGCCTGGAGAGGGATGGGCTCTGCCAGACGACTTTTTCCCCAAGACACACTGATAATGCTGAACAAATCTGAAGTTACCAGACCGGATCGGTCGTCGCCCTGGTCAAGAAGGACCGTGCCTTTCGTTGTCCACCAGGACGGAGGAGATAAGTGTGCAAATGTTCTTTTGCATAAATTCAGAGCAAGAGATAGCGTTGCCATCGCGACCTGGAATATAATAACTCTGGCGCAAACTGGAAGATTCCTAGGGTTGACACATGAGATGTAACACTTGACATTGCACATTATGAGACTCTGTGATGGAATGCCCTAGGGTTGCGTATATGTGATATAAGTCATTTATATTTATTTGTCTTGTTTGTTTGTTAGATTTAAATTTGGCATTTTAAGTTTTAAGATTCGTTCATTGAAGGGTGAAGTGACCTGTACTTGTACAGAGTAAACACCTGTTTATTAGGTGTTGACCTCATTTCTGATCTGGCTTCAGAGTTGTAAACAAGCTTTTAAAATGATTGGTTGGTTCCAAGGACAAAATGGAGTTTTGTATAAACATCTTTCTATTTTAGTTGGTACATACGCTGGTTACGTGATTTCTTGAACCTAAATTTGTTCTGGTAGTTTCTATAAGATCACGTGACCCTTTCTTGTTTACGTAAAAACAGCTATATAAATTATGTTTTGGAGCGAGATATTAAGTAGAAAACTGGGCTGTTTGAATATTAATATTAATTGTTTTTGCGTTATTAAAAAATTCCTTGTACTTGAAATTGTGTCAATTCATTTGGATCAAGTTGAATTATTTTATTATTTATCTACTAAAGAGTTGTGCTCATAGAGATTTCATTAACAAAAACTGACTAAATCAAGTGACATCGTCTTCTATCTTGGATTCTTCTCAGGAATTCGAACATAAAACTAGTTGGACACTTTATTACTAGGACTTTTGCAATTTCTCTAGTGGATAATATTTTGAATTTTTTTGGATTAATTGTGGAATTGATTCTTAAAACCGTAAGTTTATTTTTTTTTTCTTAAAATTATTTGTACTCAATAAATTGTTTACTAAGTTTTACTAGCTTGTTATTTTCACTCTTTGTATGTTACTGTTTATTCGAGCCTAAGCACGTAAAATAGAAATTGGTGAGATCGTCCAAAATTGAGATAAATTAGAATTTGGCTAGAATTTTTTTTTCAGAAAACTTTCGTTTTAAATTTGAATACACCTAGTTTTGGAAATTTTTAAAATCTTTATTGAGATTGACCGGCTTGTATTAAAATGACATCTAAAGTAGAAATATGTCTTTCTAATCCTAATCAGGTTCAATTAGATCTTTTCAAAAAAGATGAGTTGATTCAACTTGCTAGAAAATATGATCTTTCTGAAGTCAAGGCTTCTTTAACGAAACAAGATATCAAAACGATTTTGGTCCAATATTTGGTAGAAAAGAATGTTTTGGGAAAAAGTGCTTTCATTTTGGTCAGTGAGTCTGCATCAGTCTCAGACATTAAACTAAAGGAATTAGAATTAAAATTCAAGATGACATTAGAGTTTTAAGGAAAGGGAGAGCAAGAGACAGGAATGGGTGAAGGAAAGACCGTTACAAAATAAAAAAGAGGAGAGAGAGGGAGACAGGAAATGGAGAAAGAAAGACAATATGACAAAGAGGAGAAAGAAAGACAATTACAATATGAAAAAGAGCAGATGCAAATTCGGTTACAAGAAAGACAAATTGATAAAGAGAGAGAGAGAGAGAGAGAGAGAGAGAGAGAGAGAGAGAGAGAGAGAGAGAGAGAGAGAGAAGGAAAAAATGGAATATCAATATAGAATGAAAGAATTAGATATGGCAAGTAAAAAACACCACCATACTTCAAATCCAAATTTAAGTTTTGATTTAGGAAGGAATATTAGATTAGTGCCCTCTTTCAGAGAAAAAGAAGTAGAGAAATACTACATTCATTTTGAAAAAGTTGCAGACAATTTAATGTGGCCAAGGGAGCATTGGACTCTGTTATTGCAATTTGTACTCACTGGTAAGGCTAGTGAGATTTACACTTCACTGTCTGTTCACCAAAGTGGTGACTATGATGTGGTTAAAGAATGCATTCTAAGGGTTTTTCAATTAGTCCCTGAAGCTTATCAACAAAAATTCAGAAATTATAGAAAAGAAGCTGGACAAACTCATGTCGAATTTGCTAGAGAAAAAAAGCAGTTGTTTGATAGATGGTGCTTAGCAAAAAAAGTCGATCAAGATTATGAAAATCTCAAGCAAATGATATTAATTGAAGAGTTCAAAAACTGTGTCCATGGTGACGTTAAAACTTATCCTGATGAACATAGGATTGAAACCTTGGAGAATGCTGTTCGAGCTTTTGACGAAAATTCTTTGACACATAAAGTTAATTTTGTTAACAAGACTTCTACTCAACACGGTTCTGGCAGAAAAGTATTTCAGCCTAATACAAGCCCTTTAACAACGCAAACTAGCACAACTTTCAAAAATCAAACTTCAGAGAAGCTTGATTCTAGATCTTTGTCTCTTCCGACGCGTACCTATTGTAAGAAAAAAAGACACGTTATTTCTGACTGCTACAAATTGAAAAAATAGGCACCAGAATCAAGACAGACCTGTTCCAAATGCTCTTATTTCTAAGAGGTCAAGGTCACTGTCATGTCTTGAAAGCAATTCATTTGTTGGGTCTAAAAAATCCCAGTCTCAATTTGTTATGGAGAATTATGGAGCATTCAAATCGAAGGCTTCAATAACACTCTTGGGTGATTCAGTTAATCCCACCCATATTAAAATTTTAAGGAACACAGAAGCTTCTCAAAGTCTTTTATTTTCATGTACTTTGTCTTTTTCTGAGAAGTCTTCTTCTAATGAAAATGTTCTGATTCAGGGAGTAGAGTGCGGATTTATTATTGTTCCTCTCCATTGTGTAAATTTGTCATCAGACGTAGTGTCAGGACCTGTGACAGTTGGAACAGTCTCGGTTTTACCCGTTGAGGGCATTCATTTAATGCTAGGCAGCGACTTAGCTGGAGACAAGGTTGTGGTTAATCCACTTGTAACTGACAAGCCTGATTTAGATGAGAAAGTTGATCCAATTAAAAAAAATTCCCTGATATATTTCATGCTTGTGCAGTTACCAGAGCTATGGCAAAGAAAGCTCTTGAGAATGATGTTGAGGAAGTCAGCATTCCTTTAGCTGACACGTTTATAGGTCAGGCTTTTGATGAGGTCACTTTTACTTCTTGTTTGGGTCAATGAGAAGGTACTGATCATAGTGATCCTCTTTTAACAACTCATTCTCTTTATTCTAATCAGGGTGATAAACGACAGTCAGTTATCGTCGAACAGGAAAAAGATCCTGAGATCTCCTGTTTGTTTCAAAAGGCCATAAGTGAGACTGAAGCAACTGAAGCTCCTGTCTGTTATTTCATTAAAAATGGACTTTCTATGAAAAATGGAGACCTCTCATGGTACCTGCTGGTGATGAGTGGTCAGTAAACTATCAAATAGTAGTTCCAAAACCTTACAGACAGGAAATACTTAATCTGGCCCATTAAACTCCTTTGGCTGGTCATTTAGGGATTAATAAAACTTATCACAAGATCTTGACTCACTTCTATTGGCCAAAAATCAAAAGTGATATTGCCAAATACTGTAGATCTTATCATACTTGTCAAATGGTAGGAAAACCTAATCAGAAGATACCTAAGGCTCATCTACAACCTATTCCTGCCTTTGACGAACCATTTAGTAGAATTATGGTAGATTGTGTAGGTCCCTTACCCAAGACCAAGTCAGGTAACCAATACCTGTTGACCATTATGTGTGCGTCAACAAGGTTTCCAGAGGCAATTCTGTTGAGGAATATAAAATCTAAAACAATAGTAAAAGCTTTGATATCTTTTTTACTCAGTATGGCCTTCCCAAATCTGTTCAGTCTGATCAAGGTTCAAACTTCATGTCTGGAATTCTCCAACAAGTTATGTATGAATTGGGCATTCAGCAATTAAAATCTTCGGCCTATCACCCTGAGAGCCAAGGGGCATTATAAAGATTCCATCAGAATTTGAAAAATATGATCCGATCATATTGTTTTGATACAAATAAAGATTGGGATGAAGGCATTTATTTACTATTGTTTGCTGATAGAGAATCAGTTCAAGAATCTTTAGGCTTCAGTCACTTTGAACTGGTTTTTGGACACACTGTGCGTGGACCATTGAAGTTATTGAAAGAGAAACTTCTCTCTAATGAAGATACTGAGATCAATCTTCTTGATTATGTTTCCGATTTTAGACACAAGTTGTCAAAGGCTTGTGAGGTCGCAAGAGCAAATCTGCACTCTGCTCAATCTAAAATGAAATCAAGATATGATAAAAAAAAATGTCGAAGGAAAGGAGTTTTCAGCCAAATATTATGGTCTATACACAGTTGACAGGAAAATTAATGACTTAAATTTCATCATAAATACTCCTGGGAGGCGGAAACAAAAACAATTTTGCCATATAATCATGCTAAAAGAGTATATTAAAGGAGATAGCTATGTTAAACCTGTAATTAATTTAGTTGTACCTGTCCCACTTAGTTACGAAATATCATCAGATTATATTGATATTGGAATGACGAATCTTTGTAATTCATACATTATGAAAGATCTAGACCAGAACCTTTCAGATTTGCAAGTGCAAGAAAAAAATGAACTGAAACAGTTATTATTTGAATATGAGCACTTATTTCCAGATATTTCTACAAGGACAAACAAATTTTTCATGTCGTTGAAATTGTAAATTCCAAACCTGTTAAACAACATCCATACATGATCAATCCACTCAAACAGGAATACTTTAAAAAGGAAATTCAATATTTGCTGGAGAATGATTTTATTGAGCCGAGTAAAAGTGATTGGAGTTCACCATGCATACATGTTCCAAAACCAGATAAAACTTGCCGTATGTGCACTGATTATAGGAAGGAGAACAGTGTAACAAAAACAGATTCATTCCTCTTAACAAGAATTGACGATTGCATTGATAAAATTGGGAATGCCAAGCATGTCACCAAATTTGACCTTCTGAAATGGTTTTGGCAGCTTCCACTAACGGAAAGAGCAAAGGAAATCTCGGCATGTGTGTCTCCAGATGGACATTATCAATACAAAGTAATGCCATTCAGGATGAAAGGGTGAACAAGTACATTTCAACGTCTCATAAAAATGATCACCTCTGGTCTTGAAAATTGTGATGCCTATATAGATGATGTCAACATCGACAAGGACACCTGGATAGAACATCTAGCATCAATTCAAAAATTCTTTGACAGACTCACTGATGTATGTTTGACAGTTAATTTTTCTAAAAGTGAATTCTGCTGTGCTAGTGTTCCTTTCTTAGGACATATTGGGGGATATGGTCACGTAAGATAATTTAATAGCAGACGCTCTTTTCCGTGTGTAACAATATCTAATATCATATACACTGTAATTTATACGAGTTTTTTTAACTTCAGGTTTGTGGTAAAAAGAATGTTTTATCATATAAACCTTTCCTTTTATTTTATGCGGGAACGTATTACGTATATGTGATATAAGTCATTTATTTTATGCGGGAAGGTGTTACGTATATGTGATATAAGTCATTTATATTTATTTTTATTGTTTGTTTGTTAGATATAAAATTGGCATTTTATGTTTTAAGATTCGTTCATTGAAGTGGGCGGGACCTGTACTTTTACAGAGTAAACACCAGGTGTTGACGTCATTTCCGACCTGGCTTCAGAATTGTAGACAAGCTTTAAAAATGATTGGTTGGTTCCAAGGACAAAATGGAGTTTTGTATAAACATCTTTCTATTTTAGTTGGGTCATACGCTGGTTACGTGATTTCTTAAACCTAAATTTGTTCTGATAGTTTCTAAAAGATCACGTAACCCTTTCCTGTTTACGTAAAAACAGCTATATAAATTATGTTTTGGAGCGAGATATTCAGTAGATAATTGAGCTGTTCTAATTTTAACTTGTGTCTTTTTGAGTTAATATAAATTACCTTGTACTTGAAATTGTGTCAATTCATTTGGATCAAGAGGAATTATTTTATTATTTATCTGGGAAAGAGTGGTGCTCATAGAGATTTCATTAACAAGAACTGACGAAATCAAGTGACATCGTCTTCCATCTTGGATACTTCGCTGGAATTCGAACTTAGAACTATTCGGACTTTTTATTATCAGGACGATTGCAATTTCTCTAGTGGATAATATTTTGAATTATTTTGGATTAATTGTGGAATTGATTCTTAAAACCGTAAGTTTATTTATCTTTTCTGAAAAATATTTGTACTCAATAAATTGTTTATTAAGTTTTACAAGCTTGTTATTTTCACTTTTTCTATGCTACTGTTAAGCACGTAACACTAGGAAAACACCAAACTGAAGATGGGCATATATTATACTATTTTGGAGAGTTGGACTAGTCCATAACTGGAGTAGGTAAACAAGGCTATCAAGGGATCTGTGCTTAAATGTCGCACCATATCTAGTAGAGTCATCTCCATTCGTCTGAAAAAATCTCAGTTTAACATCACAAATATTCAAGTCAAATTCCAACTACTGATCGTGCTGATGACGAAATAGAGGAGTTTTACAACAAGCTCCAGGGTATAATAACAAGGTAAGTGAAAAGGTCATTCTCATCCTCCAAAGAGACTGGAATGCCAAAGTTGGCCAAGATGCTCTAATAGACGGGGATGATCATTGTGGACCTTCTTGCAATGAACATCCCAATGAAAGAGGGAGACGGCTGCACGGGTTCGCAAGCTAAATCAGCTTGGTACTAGCGAACACCCTTGGCCAACATAAAGCTGCGTGATGCTTGCCATGGCACGCACCATATGGAACCCATCATAACCAGATCGACTACATACTGGTTCAAAACCGGTACCGATCTGTCATCAATAGAACAGAAACAATAACGTTCTCAGGTGCTGATGTTGGGAAATCACGACCTCGTCATTATGAACTTCCGTTTGAGGTTAAAGGAACTTAACAAGCCAAACCAAATCGGGCTTAAATGCAACCTTGAACAACTGAAGGACCCTACACGTTTTTCTAAGCAACAACTGGTGTGATATATGCTCCTCTCATTGTGATTGATGTTGGTATGTAACTGATGACGTACACTTTCAACACAGTCATGACAACAGGTCCCAAGAACTTCATTGGTCTCCATCGCCTAAAGGAAAGAAAACCTGGGTTGCAGACGAGATTTTGAATCTGTGTGATGCCCGAAGAGACCTCAAAACACCAGACATGCAACAGGTGCAGTGTTGTACCGAGAAATAAACTCGAATATATGAAACACCTTGAAGGAAGCAAAAGAGTAATGGATTGGACAAAGTACACTATGGGTCACAAGTTGATCAATACCATCTGGCAGCTGTACGCCAAGGCAACCAGTGCACAGTTATGTGGGGGGACTGGTTCAAGATAACGGTTGGAGTACGTCAAGGCTGTCTCCTGTCACCCACACTTTTCAACATCTACTTAGAGCGCATCATGAGCGAAGAATTGGAAAACCACTGTGGGACAGACATCATTGGAGGGCGTACCATCACCAACCTTCGCTTTGCCGACGACATTGATGGGCTGGTAGGAAGTAAAGATGAGCTGCCACCTTAATGAAGAACCTGAATGAAAAATCTTCCGGATTTGACAAAGAGATAAGCGCCAAGAAGACAAAGCTGATGACAGATAGTGGCAAACAAATCTCAATCAAGATTAAAGTCAGAGGACTGGAACTGGAAACAGTGGGCCAATTCAAATATCTTGGTTCCATAATCGCCGATGAGGGATCAAAATCAGAAAGTTTGCCACGAGCAGCACAAACAACGACAGCTCTATCAAAACTAAGACCCATCTGGAGAGACGAGAATATATGTTTGAAAACTAAAATCAGACTATCGAGTGGACTAGTCATCTCAATCGTTTTGTATTCATATAAGGCCATGGCCCTGACAGCAGAATTACAATGGAGAATCGATCCATATGAAATGAGATGCTACAGAACCACCATTGGCATCTCTTACATGGACCACATCACAAATGAAGAAGTACGTAACACTATCAGGCACAAAGTAGACTATTATGAAGACCTCATCCAACTGTCAAAAAAAGAGAGAAAGCTGAAATTGTATGGCAATGTCACTAGAGGTTACATTCTATCCGCAACAGTACCGCCGGGTAGTGCCCAAGGTGGCAGAATGAGAGGTAGACAGAGGAAACAGCCGAGTGACAACATCACAGAATGGACCAGGAAATGTTTTGCGCAGACACATGCATTGACACATGATCGAGATAAGTGGAGGGGACTGGTCAGATGTTCAGTACAGTGCCTTGACGACCACATTAGGTCAAGAGACTGATGATGATGACGAATTCTTTGGGGACGTGCAATGTATTGTAACATAATACAGGGGAACATGCAATTTCATGTGATGTAGTTTCATGTGATGTCTTTACCTAAGACTAAAGCTCATATTGAGTGAATCATGTTTGGATTAAAACATGCTTCTTCAGTTTTAATCAATTCAAAAGTATTATTTAACATGTGCAAGTTGGTAAATAACTAAGACACATAAAACCTTCAGTTCAAATCTGTTATAGGACATTAATTAATTTGTTTGAACATTATTAACAATATGACTTTATTCAAGATACAACAAAAAAATATGTAAGACTGGTAGTCTGAGGAAAACAAAACGCACATAGTCTATAACAACCATTGTGCCGACTGGACATAAAACGATTACAACATAATACATTGGAAAATTGCATACATTTGAGTCACGCTTATAATCAGCAAAATATTTAATGAGCCCTAAACTAATATTAAATGATACTTTATATGATACTGCATCTGATTGATAAAATATGAAAAAGTTTTCTTTTGAATACTGTATCGAAATGATAAAATATGAAAGAGTTTTCGTTTTTATACTGCATCTGAATGATAAGATCTGAAAAGAGTTTTATTTTTAATACTGCATCTGATTTTTAAAATATGAAAGAATTTTATTTTTAATACTGCATCTGATTGATAAAATATGAAAGAGTTTTCTTTTTAATACTGCATCTGACTGATAAAATATGAATGAGTTTTTTTTTAATACTGCAAGACCAAGCGGGTTCATATTTTCCAATACAATTGCATTAAACTTTAAATTATGAACTCATTTAGTTTTTCCTACTTATTTCTTTATAATGATAAGAAACAATGTAACTGAATTAATGCTGCAATTATAATAAATACAAAACCATACATCCATCATTGTAATATTATAAATGTGCACATTGCACCGCTTAGCGACATCTGAACTTCTCAGCTAGCTCGACACTAGTTTAAAAAGATTGTCGTTTTGGTGTACTTAAAATTGAAATTTAGAGTCTTATTGTAAATTAATGCGCATGGGAACAACTATTTCAGCTAGTCTGGAAAGGAAGGATTTTGTTTTTATTTTGTTCTCTCGATTATTATCAACTCTGAGTTTCTGCTTGCGATGGACATTGTTTCATAGCTGTGTCAATTGCGTACGAAGTACTTGTGATTTGAACTTGGAGAGACCCGCTTTGACTGTGTGTTTCTGTTCTGCCATTGATTGTTCGGAATCATAATGTAGAACAACTATGAATTATTTATACTTAAAGTATCAAAAGGAAACTATGGTTAGTTCCGTAATTAGAATGGGATTGCAATTGAAAATGTAGCTAACATTACAGTACAGTTCTCTCAGTGTATAATAAAGTTTTAGAGTCCATGACATGGCATATGTAGGTGGAATTCAGAACGTAAATTTTGACGTAATTCAAGAAGCAAAAGTGTATACATCCATTTTGCTTTTCTGATTAGCAGCTAAAGCATCTAATGACTTGTAACTTGCATGGTCTTTGTAGGGACTTCAGCTATGTACTGACATGCATGGCTTATTTCTCGAGTCTTACCATTGTAACTAAAGACTGGACGTTGAAAATTTAATTAAAAAAACAACTGGCGTGTTACAGTCCATGTAGCCGTTTGAACTAATAATTTTTCGTCGTCTTGGCTTATTGGCTCTGATGCCCTTATTATTTTACCAACCCGTTCAGTTGCAGTTTTTTCCTCGAATATAGAACTTTGACTCATATAATTGAATATATCTGATAGATATGAGGGAGCTCTTAACCTCAATAATCTGTTCTATTTATTTAGATCACATAATGCATTGATAATATTCTGCACGATTCCATTTACGAAACATTACCAAATTTCTCATATATACTGTATACATTAAAAAAATGGTATTTTTACGTTTCACGTTTGTTTTGAACAATCCGAATATCACGCTAATTCGTTGGTTTGTTTGAAAGTTAATTTGTAACTCAGTTATCTCGTCCACGTCATTCATTTTATCAGATTTAAAATAGATGAAACAGCTCCTTTAACTCAGCAAACAAATTTAATACAATACTAGCTAAAGCGAATTCTACATTAACGTACATGGTTTACAATTAAAGTATTTCCTACTACACGATAATATTTTTACACATATCTTGTGCAGTATGAAACATTCAGTTTGGAAAACTGCTGCACAATTTTGACAATGAAATGTTGACAAATATTGGCTAGTTATACATGTGAATATACCCATGAAACATGTACTGCTTACCCAGTTCCAAGCCCTCATACCTTGTTAACGTTGTTTGGTTCCGTACTTGTACACGTTGAATTGATGTTTCTAACTGAACTTTCACAAGCCGTTTATGATTATGCTTTGTGTCAAATGTTTATGGGAAAGTTTGTAAACAAACTAAATATTAATTTATGTTACAAATACACCAAAATGATTTTATATACAATCAAAGATTTTGAACTGAACTATATGACCTTGTTTTTGCAGCTTCAAATATAACATGTGATTTTGATGACGGATTATGTGGGTATAACAACAGCAGGAAAATCAACATAAATGCGTTGAGAGTAGAAAAGTCTCCCTATCAGATGGGTAATACCAGTCTATATGATCCGAAATTTGGCTTGACTGGTAAGTATACACGAAACGAAGAACCTGATTGACCTCTATCAATTTTACAGTTTTGTGATACAAAGTTTGTTTCAGCTGATTATAACGATATCAATAATTTATTTGTTTTTGTTGTTATTATTCCATGTGCTACTCGGCATACAATTTATTTTACTGCAGAAAGATATATATATATATATATATATATATGTATATATATATATATATATATATATATATATATATATATATATATATATATACAGCTGACATATTTTCTTTTAAATAATTCTCTACATTTGCTTAATAGCATCTTACTACTAATGAAAAATATCCGGGATATAATTTAAGCGCACATAAATTTACATACCAAAATAGATGTGTCGCTTTGACTCATCGATTTCTAAGTCAATACAGACATTTTGCAGCATCCGCAACAAGTTGAAAGAAACTAGTTGTAACATAATAAATTTAAAGGTTGAATTCCTGTAGAAACAGGCATGCAAAGGTTTGTAAACACGATTTTTGTATTTTACTTGTCTGTCTTGTCAATGTTCTGTATTTGCCTTTGATAAAGACTCATTAAGAGTCGAAAGCGCTCAGACTAGAGATACCAGTTTTGCACTGTTGCTTGTCAGTTTTTTGCAGTTATATATATATATATATATATATATATATATATATATATATATATATAGTTAGGCCATTTTGTCTTACGTACTTGTTTGATAAAGTTGTAAATTCATTAATTTGTACCACACACTGATTCAAATTATTTTTTAAACGCAATGGAACGAAGTTTTATAAATGCTAGTTCGCTTTGAATTTCATTTCTTCAGAAAATCTAAAATTATTTCAAAAGCCGGAAAATGAAGCTATGTAATGAAAATAAACATGCATCTCTATTTCGTACTGAGACGGGCGAAAGAGCTAGATGACTATAAAGAACGTTTGATATATCTAATTAACGATCCCGACTTAAGAATTTTAAAATCTTTTTCTTTATTTAATGTTTTAAGTCGCTAAATTAACCGTGACAGTCTTTTTTCTACACAGTGATATAGAGTTACAAACTCTAGGGTTTCGATGTTCCGCAATGCCCACAACAATAACGTGTTTATTTGTTGTTGTTTTTTCTCTTTCTTTCTCTCTCTCTCTTTGCAGGGTCATTCATTGTGTTTGGGAGAACTGATACGTTCATGAGTTCAAATGTAGAATTATTCTCGCCTGGATTTATCAACTACAATTACATGTGCCATTTGAATTATTCCGTCGCGTACAACGTTGTCAACTACATGAGGATGAACGTAATTCTGTACAATAAGGACGGTCACGTGACTGATTTGGACTATATTTATCATTCCTACTATGGATCGCAGACCACATGGCAAGAAAGATCAGTGCGAATACCAATAGGTCAATATTATATCGGATTCAACGTCTATGGTTCGCAGTTTGAGCTCGCTCTTGACGCAGTGCATATCTCCAACTGTGATCGTCAATGTATGTAAAACTAAATGTAATTTTAACCTAATAATACTTATTTAACAACATGAAAGATATGTTAAACAAATCAGTAGCAGCTTCCATTGTTCCTACGATTAAAAAAGAAACGACAATTACACGAAATGTCTCTCAATAGGAAAACATAAATAAACGTACGTGGTTTCTAATGTTTTGTCCACGTTTTTTTATTAGAGTACCTTGAAAAGTACGGACATTTGCTTTAAGACTATATATCCTTTTTAAACTATCAATATCAACAATAGCACTCTCAACAAATGTATGTTGAAATAACGACATTGAAAATTGTATTTTTTTTAAATATGTTCATTTTGAGCAATGTTAATTCAACTCTAGAAGCAGGTTAATCGATACATTCTTTTTCGTAAAATATCTTTCTGGGGTACAATTTTCTCTTTTTAAAATTTTCAAGCCAATAGAACACCGCGACAAAAAACATTTTGCTCTTTCTGGCTAATGGTATAACATCTTGATCTCCTGATAGAAAATAGTATGTATCGTCACATATTTTATATTAAAACAAATTGACAAATGTTCTATTCTGTCAAAGAACTCTACGAATCTATGATATTTCAAGGCTAAAATTAATATATATGTTTATCATTGCCAAGCCACTTTTAGAAAACGACTGATACAACACCATTATTTTAAATTCGACATTAGTGACTTCTTTATTTAAAAACAACAATTTTTTTAAATTCCTAGCAAACATTTTTCGGATGATAGTGTAACGAGATAAACATGAATAATTTATTATCAAAATAAAGCTAAACGGTGTTATTTATGTATTGGAAAACACCACAAAATAATAGTAATTAAATATACATAAGGGAAGATAATATCCGTTGATTATGCAGGTGCATGCTTGATAACACTAGGCACAAAAAATATTTGATATAAATATTAGTATCAACCAGGATAGCGACTTTTTACACAAACACACACACACGCGCGCGTGCATATCCATCAGTTCAATAACGATCCATTGTAACTGCTGTAATTATTTTGTCTTCTACACTTTTAAGGATGGGATGTATGCATCTCATTTACAGCAATTTACGACATGGATATGAACATTAAAATATATACATTGACACAAATTGTAGCTCTCGTCCATTAATGCAGTGCGATACGCATTCATATATACGTCCGCATTTATGACAAGGAAATCCGTAGAATTCTTCTTGCCATTACTAATTCTCTTCATAACGCGTATTGCCATTTGTTTACTAATGAAGTAAAAGTATAATTTCAATATTAAATCACCCGCAAAGCATCGACATTAAAAAACTATAGAATAACACTATGTTAAAAATAATAACTACCACCGTTATCATCGTCACAACCATTAGCCCTATTTCGTTTTCAAGATTCTTTTGTAATGCATGATGATAAAAGATAACAAAATGTTTTTAAATTGTGTGCTGCCATGCGAAATCCAATTTGTTTTAAAAAAATGAAGGAAGTATAATTCAAAATTCTTTTCTTTTTTGAAGCATATAGTATGCCTCTTTTAAGCTAAAATCATTTTAAAAATATAATTTTGTACATATTAAAATTTCATCACATGCATGGCTGAGTATTGGAAGTTATTAACTGTGTAACATTGATCCTTGAGTAAATGGATACATGTGTTATACTGTATTGTGCAAATTTATAAATTCAGATAGGTATTAAATTCCATATATGATATGATCGTTCAAGTATACTGATAATTCCAAAAATATAATGCCTTCTCTTCCTTCTCTACTATTTTCCAGACTCAATCTCGTGTAACAATGAAACAGAGTTTGAATGCAGTATATCGCTCTGGAATGAGGATATCGTTGGCATATGTTTGTCACGTGATCTGAGATGCGACGGAAACATCGACTGTAGTGGAGGAACTGATGAACTAGATTGTCGTAAGATTAATATACTGAATATAAAGCGTTTGGTCATGCATTCATTTGATTTAAATTGTCTTAGTAAGATGAGCGACTGCCGATTGCATTCGTAGCCTTTTAGAACAATTTTATTCGAATTGAAGTTAAAAACGGATTCATCTGATAGCTCGAGTTTCTCATTAAATACAGATGAAGCTGTCGAAAGCTTTAAGACGTCAGTGTATTCTTCTGTGTGTTGCCCACACCCCTATCCTTTCACGGCAAACACAAGTTATGATATCAGGTGCAAGATCATAAATTAAAAAGTAGTATTTCGTTGAGGTTTTCAAGTTTGTTTTGTAAGCGTTTTAAATAAAATATACATAATACAGTCCACCATTTTAGTTTTCGACATGTTTAGATTGCGAATAAGTGCAAACTGATACGCCAGCTGCTAATTATTCTAAAATTCTTTTAATTATAAGTATATGGGCTTTGGTTTATTATTGTTTTGTTTGAAGGTGTGCTGACAAAATATGAACCTTATGGATCCATACATTTAAGTGAAACACACCTTCACTGGCTGCTCTCGATACAAGTAAATTCCTTATAAAATTAGAGAGTGACCTCAACCATATTCTGTGAATTTTTCAGCATTAAACGTAACTTGTAATTTCGAGGACGGTTCTTGTGGATACTACAAATTAAGTAAAAGCTACAACTATGGATGGAGAAGAGAAAAATCACCCTATGAGATGGGCACTACTAGACTTTATGATCAAAAATTCGGCTCGACTGGTGGGTATACCGAAATTAATATAAATATTATCGAGTTTTAGTCACACTATTACAGTTTTCTAAGAGAAAATGTTCTCAAACTGGTCAGTGCATTACACAAATCTGAGGAGTCAATACTTAGCCAACCATATGATATATACATGTTAATGCCGTTGCAGGAGATTATATGAATGTTGTTTTCTCGTTTGACTTTATAACTGTGTTCCTTATTTATTACATTTATATTGTATTGGAATAAATCAGGAGACACGTTCCATATTTTCTTCATATAATTTATCATAGAAAAATTATGAATTATTTCTCTTCAGTGAACATGAAGTTCTTAAGATAAATGTCATCAGAGTTACACTACGTCTAAAATAGTTAAAAGCTTCTGAATCAGAAAAAGACAAAAAGAAAAGATCGGTAATATGAAAAAGACTAAATTTGTCACGTCAACGAAACTTGTATCGATACCTTTTTTTTGCCTTTATTCTGTAAATCAGATAAATCCCATAGAGCTTTTTCCTTTCAATCCTTTTCCCCATATAGAATGATCAATTGAATATATCACAGTCAAAGGAAATTGACAATCATGTCTTCAATCCTATGCTTTTATAACTACGAAGGACTATACGATGCGTATCATATATATATATATATATATATATATATATATATATATATATATATATATATATATATATATATATATAACCATCCAAGCGTTTTCACTATTGAATTTTTCAAAGCAATTAGTCTAAAGCAAAAGGTTTTGTTCACTTTGCAGGCTCATTCATGGTGGTTGGGTCAATCCGTTCATACTCCAGCATTAATGATGAATTATTATCACCAAACTTTACCAGCTACAGCTATGTTTGCCGATTGAATTATTCCATTGCCTACTACGTTGACGGTTACATGTACCTATACATTAACATATACAATAAAGATGGTTACGTAGAACAGCAAGATAATATATACATTACCCAAACAAGAGAGGTTACCTGGCAGGAGAGGTCATTGCGGATACCCTTGGGACAATATCATATTGGTATTCAAGCTAGTGGTTATGGATTTGTACTTGCTTTTGATGATGTGCACATATCAGAATGTACGCCAAAGTGTAAGTAGATGTACATTTTAGACAGTTATGCCTCGTGTACTCGTTTATTATTTCAAATACTAGCAGCAACACCTTCTAATCTAAAAACTTTCACAAATATGAACTGCTACAAGTAACGTATTTCCCCATCTTCAGCATTTTAAGACAGAAATGCGTGCAAATGTACAATCAGAAAAGAGAAGAAAGAAATTACAACGTGTTAGATGGTGTGCGAGAAATGAAAGTTGGGGATGAAGTTGGGTGAGGTACATTTTGTTTAAAAAGTCATCACACAGAGCCGGATCCTTTTCTCTCAAAATGTTATCATTTCCTTAGATTAAAGGACAGTGGAATGACTATTGATATGCCACATTGCAAATATGAATTACCAATACTTATCACAAAGATATGTTAACTGAATATACAATTCAAAATTATATATATATATATATATATATATATATATATATATATATATATATATATATATATATATATATATATATAAAAATATATATATATATGGCCATATCGGTATTACCTCAAAGCTGCAAATTGAGTGTGCGAAACTAATTGCATGAGAATTTGATTTAGAAAACAATTGTAATCAGATTGACCTTTAAAGCAAGTGAAGCTATATAAAAAATGCATGTTGATCTTAAACATTTTTCACAGCCTCTTGCGAAGTAGATACGGAATTTAAGTGTCAAATCTCGACTGACAATGGCATTATGAGCGGATGCCTGCCTATTAGCGCCAAATGTGACCGATACATCGATTGTTTGGACGAAGCAGACGAAGAAAATTGCTGTAAGTTGGCTTCAGTAAATAAACGGTTTTAAGTATTGCATTGGGATGGATTTATTATCTATGAAGCTATATGTATATATCTAACTTTAGCTAAAACAAAAATTATTTTAGATTTGTATGCTGAACATTTGTGGATGCTACCCTAAGCAGACTCCACTAAAAGTGGTCCTTGGTTTCTCATCTTACGTATAGTTATAGATATTGTCAATAATATAGTTATAAATAATGTTAAAATATAGTTATATATAATGTCAAAAATTAACCCAGTACTTCTATTTTCTGACTTCTTTGACATTTGGAGGTTAGTGAATCTTTATCTTTGGCATATAGCTATTTAAAGGAATTACATTTGGGTTTGAAGGATTTGAAATGAATATCCAAACTGAAATACAAATTCTTTCCAACATGTCATTCATATCTGTCGTTCATTTTCAAATACTTTGCCGTATATATATATATATATATATATATATATATATATATATATATATGTATATGTATATGTGTCTGTGTGTGTGTTCTTAGTTTCTGTAAGACCGCAGACCACACTACGCCCCCCGTAAGCCCATATTGGACAACTCAAGTCTGCTAGGTGATTTCGCTGTATTAATTAATATTTGTATATGTCAATACATAGATGTAGATTAACGTACGTATTTGTATGCAGTTTATGCATGCATATTGTTGTTTTTTTGAATACATATGCACAATAGAAACCTAATTTCAATATGATGAAATAATAACTAAAGATATACAAATACGCTTGTTTGAATGATGCAAATCAATAGTTTGACAAATTAAATATTTGAACGTGGTGGTGTGTTTTAGAATAATGGTCGTTAAAACATGAAACTGAATTGCGAACACTTTTTTAAACTTGGAATTTTTTTGGTTTTTAATCTGTTAGTTTCTTTAATTGCTTCTATCCAATTGAACACAAGTGTATTAGAAATATTATTAGAAAAGAAGACAACATGCGAAATTTTAAAAAAAAATCAAAACAGTAAAGGTACATGTTATGTTAGATAGCTCTACAGTAAATCTTACAGTATAGAAGTAAATACATATATTGGGACGAATACTCAAAAATACCCTAATGGGAAAATATCATATTTCGTTCTATTTAAAACATGACAGGATAGTAATGTAATGATCAATTTCTATCTTCATAAACCTGCTTGGTGAATGTGCAATGTAATGTGACGTAATGCTTGTGGAACATGCAATTTAATGCGACGTAATTCTTGGGCAGTGGCAGATGTTTTATCTGCTCAGGAAATGGACAAACCCGCCCATACACGAGGTTCCTGCTGCCTTGCAGTTCGGCTTTGGTTAGCCAAAGGCTAAGGGAGTAAACCGTAAAAGAAAATATGGAGTGGAGACCCTAAGGCAGTTGGAAGATGTACTACATCCCCTTCTGGCAACTCTTTGGTTTGGAGAGGGATGGGCTCCGCCAGACGACGTTTCCCCAAAAAAACACACTGATAATGCTGGACAAATCTGAAGTTACCATACCTGATCATTCGGGTCTAGAAGGACCGTGCCTGCCGTTGTCGACCAGGACGGAGGAGATAAGTGTGCCAATGATATTTTGCATAAATTCAGAGCAAGAGACAGCGTTGCCATCGCCACCTGGAATATTATAACTGTGGCGCAAACTGGAAGATTTCAAGGGTTGACACATGAGATGGAACACTTGATATTGCACATTCTGGGACTCAGTGAAATAAGATGGAAAGCCCTAGGAGAACACCAAACTGAAGATGGGCATATATTATACTATATTGGAGAGTTGGACTAGTCCATAACTGGAGTAGGTTTCCTTGTAAACAAAGCTATCATGGGATCTGTGCTTGAATGTCGCACCATATATAGTAGAATCATTTCCATTCGTCTGAATAAATCTCCCTTTAACGTCACAATTATTCAAGTCAAATTCCAACTACTGATCGTGCTGATGACCAAATAGAGGAGTTGTACAACAAGCTCCAGGGTATAATAAAATAGGTAAGTAAAAAGTTCATCCTCATCATCCAAAGAGACTGGAATGCCAAAGTTGGCAAATATGCTCTAAAAGACTGGGATGATCATTGTGGACCTTCTTGCAATGAACATCCCAATGAAAGAGGGAGACGGCTGCTCGGGTTCGCAAGCTAAATCAGCTTGGTACTAGCGAACACCCTTGGCCAACATAAAGCTGCGTGATGCTTGCCATGGCACGCACCATATGTAACCCATCATAACCAGATCGACTACATACTGGTTCAAAACCGGTACCGTTCTGGCATCAATAGAACAGAAACAAGAACGTTCTCAGGTGCTGATGTTGGGAAATCACGACCTCGTCATTATGAACTTCCGTGTGATGCTGAAGTAACTTAACAAGCCCAAACAAATCGATCTTAAATGCAACCTTGAACAACTGAAGGACCCTACATGTTTTTCTAAGCAACAACTGGTGTGACATTTGCTCCTCTCATTGTGATTGATGTTGGTATGTTACTGATGACGGACACTTTCAACACAGTCATGACAACAGGTCCCAAGAACTTCATTGGTCTCCATCGCCTAAAGGAAAGAAAACCTGGGTTGCAGACGAGATTTTGAATCTGTGTGATGCCCGAAGAGACCTCAAAACACCAGACATGTAACAGATGCAGTGTAGTACCGAGAAATAAACTCGAATATATGAAAACCCTTGAAGAAAGCAAAAGAGTAATGGATTGGACAAAGTACACTATGGGTCACAAGTTGATCAATACCACCTGGCAGCTGTACGCCAAGGCAGCCAGTGCACAGTTATGTGTGGGGGACTGGTTCAAGATAACGGTTGGAGTACGTCAAGGCTGTCTCCTGTCACCCACACTTTTCAACATCAACATGAGCGAAGAATTGGAAAACCACTGTGGGACAGACATCATTGGAGGGCGTACCATCACCAACCTTCGCTTTGCCGACGACATTGATGGGCTGGTAGGAAGTAAAGATGAGCTGCCACCTAAATGAAGAACCTGAATGAAAAATCTTCCGGATTTGACAATGATATAACCGCAAAGAGGACAAAGCTGATTATAGATAGTGGCAAACAAATCTCAACCAAGATTAAAGTTAGAGTACAGGAGCTGGAAACAGTGGGCCAGTTCAAACAACTTGGTTCCATAATCGCCTATGAGGGATCAAAAGCAGAAACAAACAACGGCAGCTCTATCAAGTCTAAGACCCATCTGGACAGACGAGAATATATGTCTGAAAACTAAAATCAGACTATCTAGAGCACTAGTCAGCTCAATCTTTTTGTATTCAAATGAGGCCTTTGCCCTGACAGCAGAATTACAACGGAGAATCGATGCACTTGAAATGAGATGCTACAGAACCACCATTGGCGTCTCTTACATGGACCACATCAAAGTTGAAGAAGTACGTAACACTATCAGGCACAACGTAGGCTATTATGAAGACCTCATCACCACTGTAAAAACGTGAGAAGGCTGAAATGGAATGGCAATGTCACTAGAGGTTACATTCCATCCACAACAGTACTACCGGGTAGTGCACAAGGTGGCAGAATGAGAGGTAGACAGAGGAAACAGTGTAGTGACAACATCACAGAATGGACCAGGATATGTTTTGCGCCATTGCCTTGACGCCCACATTTGGTCAAGCGTCTTATGATGATGACGAATTCTTTGATAACGTACAATGTATTGCAACCTAATACAGGGGGAACCTGCAATTTTATGTGATGTAGTATTATGTGATGTCTTTACCTAAGACTAAAGCTCATATTGAGTGAATCATGTTTGGATTAAAACATGCTTCTTCAGTTTTAATCAATTCAAAAGTATTATTTAACATGTGTCAGTTGGTAAATATCTAAGACACATCAAATCTTCAGTTCAAATCTGTCATAGAACATTAATTAATTTGTTTTGAACATTATTAGCAATATGACATTATTCAATATACAACAAAACAATATGTAAGACTGTTAGTCTGGGGAAAACAAAACGCACATAGTCTATAACAACCATTGTGCCGACTGGACATAAAACGATTACGACATAATACATTGGAAAATTGCATACATTTGAGTCACGCTTATAATCAACAAAATATTTAATGAGCCCTAAACTAATATTAAATGATACTTTATATGATACTGCATCTGATTGTTAAAATATGAAAAAGTTTTCTTTTGAATACTGCATCGAAATGATAAAATATGAAAGAGTTTTCGTTTTAATACTGCATCTGAATGATACGATATGAAAGTTTTTTTTTTTAATACTGCATCTTGAAAATAAGATCTGAAAAGAGTTTTACTTTTAATACTGCATCTGATTGATAAAATATGAAAGAATTTTATTTTTAATACTGCATCTGATTGATAAAATATGAAAGAGTTTTATTTTTAATACTGCCTCTGAATTATAAAATATGAAAGAGTTTTCATTTTAATACTGCCTCTGAATTAAAAGATATGAAAGTTTTCTTTTTAATACTGCATCTGACTGATAAAATATAAATGAGTATTTTTTTAATACTGCAAGACCAAGCGGGTTCATATTTTCCCATACAATTGCATTAAACTTTAAATTATTAACTCATTTAGATTTTCCTACTTATTTCTTTATAATGATAAGAAACAATGTAACTGAATTAATGCTTCAATTATAATAAATACAAAACCATATATCCATCATTGTAATATTATAAATGTGCACATTGCACCGCTTAGCGACATCTGAACTTCTCAGCTAGCTCGACACTAGTTTAAAAAGATTGTCGTTTTGGTGTACTTAAAATTGAAATTTAGAGTCTTATTGTAAATGAATGCGCATGGGAACAACTATTTCAGCTGGTCTGGAAAGGAAGGATTTTGTTTTTATTTTGTTCTCTCGATTATTATCAACACTGAGTTTCTGCTTACGATGGACATTGTTTGATAGCTGTGTCAATTGCGTACGAAGTACTTGTGATTTGAACTTGGAGAGACCCGCTTTGACTGTGTGTTTCTGTTCTGCCATTGATTGTTCGGAATCATAATGTAGAACAACTATGAATTATTTAAACTTAAAGTTTCAAAAGGAAACTATGGTTAGTTCCGTAATTAGAATGGGATTGCAATTGAAAATGTAGCTGACATAACAGTACAGTTCTCTCAGTGTATAATAAAGTTTTAGAGTCCATGACATGGCGTATGTAGGTGGAATTCAGAAAGTAAATTTTGACGTAATTCAAGATGCAAAAGTGTATACATCCATTTTGCTTTTCTGATTAGCAGCTAAGGCATCTAATGACTTGTAACTTGCATGGTCTTTGTAGGGACTTCAGCTATGTACTGACATGCATGGCTTATTTCTCGAGTCTTACCATTGTAACTAAAGACTGGACGTTGAAAATTTAATTAAAAAAACAACTGGCGTGTTACAGTCCATGTAGCCGTTTGAACTAATAATTATTCGTCGTCTTGGCTTATTGGCTCTGATGCCCTTATTATTTTACCAACCCGTTCAGTTGCAGTTTTTTCCTCGAATATAGAACTTTGACTCATATAATTCAATATATCTGATAGATATGGGGAGCTCTTAACCTCAAAATTCTGTGCTATTTATTTAGATCACATAATGCATTGATAATATTCTGCACGATTCCATTTGCGAAACATTACCAAATTTCTCATATATACTGTATACATGAAAAAAATGGTATTTTTACGTTTCACGTTTGTTTTGAACAATCCGAATATCACGCTAATTCGTTGGTTTGTTTGAAAGTTAATTTGTAACTCAGTTACCTCGTCCACGTCATTCATTTTATCAGATTTAAAATAGATGAAACAGCTCCTTTAACTCAGCAAACAAATTTAATACAATACTAGCTAAAGCGAATTCTACATTAGCGTACATGGTTTACAATTAAAGTATTTCCTACTACACGATAATATTTTTACACATATCTTGTGCAGTATGAAACATTCAGTTTGGAAAACTGCTGCACAATTTTGACAATGAAATGTTGACAAATATTGGCTAGTTATACATGTGAATATACCCATGAAACATGTACTGCTTACCCAGTTCCAAGCCCTCATACCTTGTTAACGTTGTTTGGTTCCGTACTTGTACACGTTGAATTGATGTTTCTAACTGAACTTTCACAAGCCGTTTATGATTATGCTTCGTGTCAAATGTTTATGGGAAAGTTTGTAAACAAACTAAATATTAATTTATGTTACAAATACACCAAAATGATTTTATATACAATCAAAGATTTTGAACTGAACTATATGACCTTGTTTTTTGCAGCTTCAAATATAACATGTGATTTTGATGACGGATTATGTGGGTATAACAACAGCAGGAAGATCAACATCAATGCGTTGAGAGTAGAAAAGTCTCCCTATCAGATGGGTAATACCAGTCTATATGATTCGATACTTGGCTTGACTGGTAAGTATACACGAAACGAAGAACCTGATTCACCTCTATCAATTTTACAGTTTTCTGATACAAAGTTTGTTTCAGCTGATTATAACGATATTAATAATTTATTTGTTTTTGTTGTTATTATTCAATGTGCTACCCGGCAAACAATTTATTTTACTGCAGAAAGATATATATATATATATATATATATATATATATATATATATATATATATATATATATATATATAAAGAATACAAATCATATGGCATATAACAGTCTTTCAAATGCACTGGATCCAGCAAGGGATCACGTGTGTCAGGGTTTGATAAAGATAAATGCAAAAAACTGACAAGCAACAGTGCAAAACTAGTATCACTCTAGCCTGAGCGTTTTCGACTCTTAATGAGTCTTTACCAAAGGCAAATACAGAACATAGACAAGACAGACAAGTAAAATACAAAAATCGTGTTTACAAAACTTTACATGCCTGTTTCTACAGGAATTCAACCTTTAAATTTTTTATGTTACAACTAGATTTTTTAACTTGTTGCGGATGCTGTAAAATGTCTGTATTGACTTAGAAATCGATGAGCCAAAGCGACACATCTGTTTTTATATGTAAATTTATGTACGCATAAATTATATCCCGGATATTTTATATTAGTAGTAAGAGGCTATTAAGCAAATTTAGAGAATTATTTAAAAGAAAATGTGACAGCTGGTAAAGATAATTACATTTGTGCGCGGCTGACATCTACTCGAAACCAACTGACAAACACCAATATCCCCTCCCAACCAGCTGTCACCCAAAACACTGCATTAGGAACATCTCATATAGCCAGGCACTGAGGATACACAGAATTTGCTCCGACAATGACACATTCCTTAAAAGGTCTGAAGAGCTATCTAAACATTTAATTTACCGAGGCTACGACAAGGACCTGATTACTGAGGCAACCAAAAGGGCTAAGCTAACAAACCGCGATAACCTATTAAAATATGGAAAGAAGGAAAAGGCTGATATGATACCATTTATCCTGACCTACCATCCAGACAACCCCAAAATAGGTAAAATCATCGGGAAACACTGG
The DNA here is from genome assembly GCA_030141615.1 of Unio pictorum. NCBI lineage: Eukaryota > Metazoa > Mollusca > Bivalvia > Unionida > Unionidae > Unio > Unio pictorum. Next base: position 6,784,116 of record JARLTB010000057.1, read on the forward strand.
CCCATCGTAGAATCATCGGATGCACTAAAGTTAATCCTCCCGAACAAACCTGTAGTAGCCTACCGAAGACCAAAAAACCTCAAATACATCCTAGTCAGGGCGAAGCTAGCGCCAATCACTAATCAAGACCACCCGAGTCAATCTGGCCCCTGTCGCGATAAAAGGTGCAAAACCTGTCAACACATGATAGAAACCAGGACTTTTTCTAGCCCAGTGACGAGAGAAAAACTAAACATACATGGTCCAAACAAAACATGCAAAACAGAGAATGTAATTTATCTCATCACATGTAAGATCTGTAACCTGCAGAATGTCGGAGAAACTGAGAGGCTACACAAAAGGATCAACCTTCATAGATCTGATTGGATAACAAAGAAGCTATACCGAAGTCAAGTCGCAGAACACTTCTCCTCCCCCAGCCACACCTTCAGTGATGCAACACTTATTGCAATTGCTCACAACCACAACTGGAGCTCCGAAACCAGGAAAGAAAAGGAATCTTACTGGATACGACGCCTTCGAACCTTGAAACCAAGCGGTTTAAAACAAGAAGACTAGAAAAAAGACAGCAGTGCAGAAATGTAATTATCTTTTCCATCTGACACATTTTCTTTTAAATAATTCTCTAAATTTGCTTAATAGCCTCTTACTACTAATGAGAAATATCCGGGATATAATTTAAGCGCACATAAATTTACATACCAAAATAGATGTGTCGCTTTGGCTCATCGATTTCAAAGGCAATACAGACATTTTACAGCATCCGCAACAAGTTGAAAGAAACTAGTTGTAACATAATAAATTTAAAGGTTGAATTCCTGTAGAAACAGGCATGTAAAGTTTTGTAAACACGATTTTTGTATTTTACTTGTCTGTCTTGTCTATGTTCTGTATTTGCCTTTGATAAAGACTCATTAAGAGTCGAAAGCGCTCAGACTAGAGTGATACCAGTTTTGCACAGATGCTTCTCAGCTTATTGCATTTATATATATATATATATATATATATATATATATATATATATATATATATATATATATATATATATATATATATATATACACATATATATATATATATATATATATATATATATATATATATATATATATATACACATATATATATATATATATATATATATATATATATATATATATATATATATATATATATATACTTAGGCCATTTTGTCTTACGTACTTGTTTGATAAAGTTGTAAATTCATTAATTTGTACCACACACTGATTCAAATTATTTTTTAAACGCAATGAAACGAAGTTTTATAAATGCTAGTTCGCTTTGAATTTCATTTCTTCAGAAAATCTAAAACTATTTCAAAAGCCGGAAATGAAGCTATGTAATGAAAATAAACATGCATCTCTATTTTGTACTGAGACGGGCGAAAGAGCTAGATGACTATAAAGAACGTTTGATATATCTAATTAACAATTTCGACTCGTCAAACTCGATCTTTACGTAAACTCAGAAAAACATGTACAACAAGGAGTTTGTATATATATATATATATATATATATATATATATATATATATATATATATATATATATATATATATATAATTTTTCTTGTTTGGCTCCAATTTTAAGTACACATCGACCAACTGAAGATGAAGAAAATCTGCTGTGACCTGGTCCCTACTTATGTTTTTAAAGAACCACGTTGTTTACTTGTTTTAAGGTTGAGCTTAAGAATTTTAAAATGTTTTTCTTAATTTAATATTTTAAGTCGCTAAATTAACCGTGACAGTCGTATGCTACACAGTGATATGCAGTTACAAACTCTACGATTTCGATGTTCCGCAATGCTCACAACAATAACTTGTTTGTTTGTTGTTGTTTTTTCTCTTTCTTTCTCTCTCTTTGCAGGGTCATTCATTGTGTTTGGGAGAACTGATACGTTCATGAGTTCAAATGTAGAATTATTCTCGCCTGGATTTATCAACTACAATTACATGTGCCATTTGAATTATTCCGTCGCGTACAACGTTGTCAACTATATGAGGATGAACTTAATTCTGTACAATAAGGACGGTCACGTGACTGATTTGGACTATATTTATCATTCCTACTATGGATCGCAGACCACATGGCAAGAAAGATCAGTGCGAATACCAATAGGTCAATATTATATCGGATTCAACGTCTATGGTTCGCAGTTTGAGCTCGCTCTTGACGCCGTGCATATCTCCAACTGTGATCGTCAATGTATGTAAAACTAAATGTCATTTTAACCTAATAATACTTATTTAACAACATGAAATATATGTAAAACAAATGAGTAGAAGATTCCATTGTTCCTACGATATAAAAAGAAACGACACGTACACGAAATGTCTCTCTATAGGAAAACATAAATAAACGCACAGTTATACTGAGAAATCCAATATGAATGAGCTCAAAGACGAAAGCGTTGTTCTATTCGTTACAAATTTGTATGTTTGCATCCGTAACTGAATCAATCAATGTATAAATAATCACACGGTTTTGATAAAATAGTTTCGAGGGATATAATTCGTCCAAAGCATGAATGACAGCGTATCATGTAGATGATTACACTTGTGTTTTTCTATAGAAGTCTGCTTCACCCAGTCATGATTTCAAATATAATTCATCCGGGCATAAAGGTTTTCCTTACTGTTTCCTATGTAAGTGTCAGTTTATAGAGATTATCATTTCGTTCCCATACCCGTCGTTTCTAACTATATATATATATATATATATATATATATATATATATATATATATATATATATATACACATAGTGGTTTCTAATGTTTTGTCCACTGTTTTTTATTTGAGTACCTTGAAAAGTACAGACATTTGCTTTAAGACTATATATCCCTTTTAAACTATCAATATCATCAATAGCACTCTCAATAAATGTATGTTGAAATAACGACATTGAAAATTGTATTTTTTTAAATATGTTCATTTTGAGCAATGTTACTTCAACTCTAGAAGCAAGTTAATCGATATATTCTTTTTCGTAAAATATCTTTCTGGGGTACAATTTTCTCTTTTTAAAATTTTCAAGCCAATAGAACACCATGACAAAAAACATTTTGCTTCTTCTGGCTAATGGTATAACATCTTGATCTCCTGATAGAAAATAGTATGTATCGTCACATATTTTATATTAAAATAAATTGACAAATGTTCTATTCTGTCAAAGAACTCTACGAATCTATGTTATTTCAAGGCTAAAATTAATATATATGTTTATCATTGCCAAGCCACTTTTAGAAAACGATTGATACAACACCATTATTTTAAATTCGACATTTGTGACTTCTATATTTAAAAACAATAATTTTTTTAATTCCTAGCAAACATTTTTCGGATGATAGTGTAACGAGATAAACATGAATAATCTTCGGAATTTTAAAATCTTTCAGAACTGTTATTTTCCATATCGGTATTAGGGGTCGTTTCTCTCAATGTTTGAAAGAATCTGGAATTATTCATATTTTAAAGAAAGTTCGTCTTCACTATTTTATTTACATCCACCGTAAATTTGTCCCCAATCGATGTAAATTCAATCGCCCACTATAAGATTAATCTATGTTGAAATGTTTCTGCACTGTACATCTTGCTTTCCAATCAAACCACTCTTCGTTTGGCAATGTTATGTTTTAGTCCTGAAATTCTTGCAATGAAGTGTTATTCTTCAGTAGCGAATTTCGGAGAATGAAAAGAATCAGCAAGTATAAAGTAGTATTATCAGCAAACTGTGACAATAAATATTATTCTTCCTTTACATTGATTCTTTTAATATTGTATTATCCGTTAATAGTATACGCAATATGTTTGTACATAATGAGAAGACTTTTGGGAATATTTTATGAGGCTGTCACACTCATTGCAACTATTAAAAAAATGCCATTTCTTTAAATCTGGCCATGAGATCATATTATACAACTTTATATCTCTATGCCTTATATTCGGTCCAAATGTAAAGAAAGATAGCACATTATGAATACATTTCGATGAAATGGAATCAAATTATATTTTTCAAAATCGAGTATTAATAGTATACTGCGAATTTGTAACTCCTCTGTAATGTGCATGATATCATATACTAGCATTGTATGTTCGCCAATATCTCTTTCTCGTACAAAACCATGTTGATCGACATATATTATTTTATTCAATATTGCCTTAATCCGATTGGTAATTAATAAGGATGCCGATTTATATACAACATTTAGTACCGAAATTATGCCCAATTTCATCAAGTTCTGTTTTGCTTTATCCTCCTTGGATACGCAAAACTGAAATGCAATATCTCAATACTGATGAGAATGCCCCAGTTTCAGATGCTTCATTAATTGCTGTAATTACAAATTCGCCAATAAAAATCCAAGAAAATTAAAACAAATTCAGGCGTAACCATCTGGTCCTGTGCATTTTTATAATTTGCAAACAAACAAACGCTTATATCTGCCTTCTATCCACCAAGATTGCTCTTAGTTAAGCATTGCAACTGTAGAGTATTTTGAAGAACCTCTATGCTTATAATGCTACATCTTCCTCCTCATAATTCAGATTATTATTAATCTCTTTAACGTTCCCTACAATATCAAATTAACCAGTAATTGTTTTTATCTTTAATTAATTTTGTATTTATTTTTCCTCATTGTTTATAGTTTATCGATGGAAAAAGTACTTTGCTGATTTCATGCCCTCTTCTACCAACTTTACACAGATCTAATAATTTGTTCCTGAGACATTTTCGTTTCTCATAATTTCAAGCTCTATTTTTTAGGAGCCCGATATTTTTAAATTATTAGTACCTCAGGACACAATTTTCTCTGTTCTGTACAATTTTTTTTTTACTGTTTTAATTTACCCTTTTTTCATTTGAAGTATATGTATATATGTTAAAATAACATACATTGTTATTTTATTAAATAATACAAATGTGTTCTTGTTGTAATATCCAGTTCCTTTGTGAAGAAAGTCTGTAGGTTTCTTTGTGAAATCCTTTGTGATTATATTTGATCTCTTCAATATTTTCCTTCAATTACCAAACTTCAAATAATTTCATCCTTGAAAAAATTGGAATTTATATTTTGCTAAGTGCACATTATTGCTGATTTAACAAATTTTACATCCAAACACTGTAGCATAATTTATTTAATCTTTACTAATGTAGCAATATTTTCCAATCATGGCAGACTAATTTGCTGTTTAGTTCAAACTATATTTAAATGTGTATGTTGCATGAAACAGAGTAGACAAATAATGTGCTTACTTTTGTCACAAATATTAAGTATTCCGAGCATATCTCAACGTACATTTTATATCTTCTATAAGAAGGTATAGTAATGACACGCAAGCACCCCCATCGATATGTAAAGGCACGTTAGAGTAGTGACCTTAACGCACCTTATTTATTACTCCCGGGGCTAACATATAAACTCAGAATTGAAGCTGGCTCAAAATATTACTGTATTTCTACTCAGGTTATAAACATTATATTCAAGAAATCCACAAAATTTAATACATTTGTGATTAAAGGCATGACAGGTGAATTAACAAAATAACCTCTAAACTATATTGATATATACATACACTGATGCACGCACACACACACACTACATACATACATACATACATACATACATACATACATACATACATACATACATACATACATACACACACACTACATACATACATACATACATACATACATACATACATACATACATACATACATACATACATACATACATACATACATACATACATACATACATACATACATACATACATACATACATACATACATACAATACATGCATACATACAAATAGTAAATAAAGATATGAAGATCGTTAAATAGCTAGTTAGATACACATTCATGCGTAGATTAAATCGTACAATTGAAAATTTGTGTTCATCATGTGTAGTAATAAGACTAGATATTAAGAGCATTGTATTGAAGATAAACATGTAGTAATAATTCCAATCTATGAAAGCAGAATAATGAAATATATTTTGACAACATTGACGAAAACTGTACATAAAACATTTTTTCCAGCCTCCTGCGATATAGATACCGAATTCCTTTGTCACGTTGCAATCGAAGGTGGAGTCCTCACTATTTGCCTACACAAAACATCTCTATGTGACCATTACAGAGATTGTATAAATGGGACTGACGAACTGAACTGCTGTAAGTTGTATAAATTCAAATAAAGATTTCAATATAATCAGTTACTTTGCGTGTTAGATTACTGTACATTCCGGGAACATTTGCGTGTTTGCAATCGATATTTTTCCTTAAAGGTTATAACGTATGTGCTCAATGATTGTACTGAAATGTATTGTTTATCACTTTAAGGTTATTTTAATGACTTGACTAACACCTGATTTACCCGAATAGTACGCTTTAATAGACAATCATCAATGTTGGCGTTGAGATAAACAATCTCTTTTCAATATTCAGTTTCATGATCAGAATAGCTTATATAATTCGGAGTATATTAATCTAAATCAAATATGGTTTGTGATACAATTGCAGCAGATCATCGACAATCTTACATTACAAATAGGAAATTGATTTATTGTATATATGTGGTTCGATGACATACCTACTTTTAAACGATTCATAAACATTTGCTAGCCAGTTTAAGACAGGTTTAAAATCCTGAACATTTTAGCTAAAATATATGTTCTGTTATAGCATTGTCAGAAAAGGTAGTTATAATAGCTTTCTCGGAACCAAGGCAAGCTATAACTCAATTTAGTGTTTCAATTGTAATGTCACTTAATTTATTTCTTAACAATACTGCATGGAACAAAAATGACCGTTTAAAATATGTATCCAGACCAATGAATAGTATGTACAATGGGTCGTATTACAACAATGTTCGTCATGAATAAAATGCAAACATACGGAACCAATACATTTTACAACACCCGACATTTTATTTTTACCCACTGACTGTCTTCTATTTTTGGTTCAATACGATCAAGTGCAGGATGTCAAAACTATTAGCAGTCATGACATAAGACCTCAAATTATGTGTATCATAGTTCGATTATAACATAAATGTGTGTACGTATTGTTTGCTTCATTGTATTTATTCTGGAGCATTGCTACGAGGACTAAGGCATTTATTATGCTAGTGACTGTATTTTCTCTAGCTAAATCTGTCATTGTCTGGAATTATGTTCTACGACAGTGCACACGTAAATTGTGTTTTTGTCAAAGACCATTTACTAATGGTAATGTGATTAGAACGGTGGGGAGACAATCGAGTTCATGAATGAGTCTAAGAAAAGATTAGCAACAATTTTGCTAAGCTTATACTGTTCAAGGCACTGTCTACTTTGTGTTTTATTTGGGTACACCATTAGTTGAACGATCAGACCATACTATTACGCGATTTTTCATTTTTGACCTAAACAGAGTTAATTAGAGTGCTTTTTCTTTACTCCTTTTACCCCGCAATGGATTACTGTGCTTTTTGATTTCCTTACCAATATAAATTTATTTCATTTAAATCACTGAATCTGGTCTTAATACTGGCCGACATGAATAGCCTCTCTTGTGCTGAAAAATGGCGTTAAACCCACTAACAATAACAACATAAGCTACGAGTGTGCAAGATATTTTGATTTAGATTTCAACATACACGTTTCAACTTGAATGATGTAGACCTGCTGATTACAATAATGTGTTTGTTCTTTTATAGGGAAAATTGTATGAAACGGTAACCTATCATATATTAAGTAAAACTTGTGTCCGATGTTTTGAAACCTCTATTCTGTATCGTGCTCATTTTGCGTAACTCACAATTGTGCTAATAGGTGAACTAAATGCAAACCATTTCAAAAAATGTATAAATATCACACTTATTTCAACCTGGGACATTTTGTTTTTGTTTTCCTTTTATTGTGTTTCTACGTTGTATTTTCATCACTGAGAAACGGTTCTGGAAAGATCAGCGGCAACAATCACATTTTATTAAATTATAATTTTAATAGTTGTAATATGTCTTATATTCTCATTGTGTCCATTTTGCTTTCTAACTTACGCTAAGAGGCTGGTGCATCAGAAATGATAACGTGTCTACTTAATGTTACCATAAATGCACAAACCTTGAGTAAATACGAACATAACGCAACTAACAATCTTGAGTTTTTGTCATCGTTTGCAAATGCTGAGAGGCCTGATGTAATAATCATAATGTTCATTCCTATAACTTAGTGCTGATTTAGCTCGTAAAGATATATCGCTGATCAATACAAGACAGGGATATGTATAGCATATCAATACAAGACAGGGATATGTATAGCATATCAATACAAGACAGGGATATGTATAGCATATCAATACAAGACAGGGATATGTATAGCATATCAATACAAGACAGGGATATGTATAGCATATCAATACAAGACAGGGATATGTATAGCATATCAATACAAGACAGGGATATGTATAGCATATCAATACAAGACAGGGATATGTATAGCATATCAATACAAGACAGGGATATGTATAGCATATCAATACAAGACAGGGATATGTATAGCATATCAATACAAGACAGGGATATGTATAGCATATTATTGTTGTTTTCGTATGGAAGGTATTTTGCATTAGCAACATATAATTAGTTAAATTAAATGCAATGGTAACAGACACATAAATCACATTATTCAATGTTACAGACAAATAGATAAGATACAAAATACAAAAATTATTAGATACAAATTGAACGAGTAGTAGATGCCTGCACCAATAAATGAAACTGAAAAAGGAGAACAAATCTGAATGTAACATAATATGATTTATATGTAATAAGTTCATTTATTCATTTTTCTTTGCTTAGCGTTCAACGCAACATGTGATTTTGAAGACGGTTTCTGCGGATACTACAATAAAGATAGATATGGACGTAACGTATGGAAACTGGTGGAGGCACCATATATGATGAGATATAACATAATTAATGACCAGAAATTTGGATCTGATGGTTAGTTCAATATATTTGACTGACATATTTCAGCATATGTTGTATGTATGTATAAATATTTATACCTAATGTCAATAGTTGTAGACTCAAATTAGATTGTTTATGTAATCATACGTGGCCGACGTTTACTTGTAATATAAATGAAACAAATTCATTTCTTTTAAGTTACCATTTATGTCTATATCAGGTAACATCATTGTACTAATGATCAACTCTCGTTTTTGTCTTGTCAACTTTTTCTCCAGAACGGATTCAGAAAAAAAAGAATAAGAGAGATGAAAGATAAAGGATATTTCTAGGATAAGTTATTTATATTTTGTCTGATTTATTTTCAGGTTCATTTCTTGTGGCTACAAGCACGAATGATTCCACGTGGTCAGAGTTTGAATTAATTTCAGCAAATTTTAGCAGTCTTAATTACAACTGCCGAATGAATTACTCGATGTACATTTACAGGAACGGTTATACTGGAATGTATATAAATCTTTACGACAAAAATGGTTTTCTGAAGCAACTTGATTATATGTATCAGTCGTCCGTATATGTTTCCTCTTGGAACGAAAGGTCGCTGGATATACCTGTAGGTCACTTCTACGTTGCATTTTATGTATACGGATATGATTATGAGATTGCTTTAGACAACATCTACCTGTCGAATTGTGAAGCAAAAGGTAAATGCGGGACATTTTGAAAGAATCTACATGATGGTTTGTCAGTTATTTTAAAATCCTTATCTTATGGGCTATGCATAATTAAAGACGATAGATTGAATAATTCAATTAAATTGTTCAGACTTTAATTGTTAAATGTAAACTAAAATGGGATATCGAAATAATGTAAATAATGCCTATCATTTTCTTCATTAAATTAAACAAACATGCATAATTTATAGTCTATAAAAAACAAATAATTGTATTCTATCTAAATGTGAATTTGTTTTTCTTTTTCAAGCTGCCTATTGATGTGAAGAAAGCATCATGTTCAGTAATTGTGCTCTTTGGTATACGTTTTAATGTTTGAACCGTATACCTTGTTGAAATTCATTAATATATCCCCCATTCGCTGAAAACAAATGCGTCAACTACTATATACTGGTCTAATTAAAAATAGTGACAATAATGTATAACCTTAAAACAATGGACTGTTTTCATAACAGTCGTTGCTCGGATACAGTCTCCAGCTTATATGTGTTGGTCTTAATTAATGAATACACGTGTTTGGACTTTTAATTTGATACATTCATTATTTGTATTATCATTTAAATCGCTAATACGTAGCTAATATGAACAGAACATGCTACAAATCAACTTGTTGTATATCGGCCACCAAAGATAAAAATGCGTTATACTGACGTTTCAAAGCAAAAAAAAACTAATTATCATGGTTCATTTATTTGCAACAAATGTTACGTCGTAATTATTATCAAATGTAATGTTTTAAGAACCTTTATAAATACTGCGATTTGCATTGCAAAATAGGTTTCATATTTGAACTTTAGATTAGAAGCTTGTTTCAGATTTTGTTTTTTCAGTTATGAAGGTCTGATTGTCCTACTCTAAAATGATACAATTTAGATTGTAAACAATGTGAATACAATTGTGTCTTTATTGTCAAAAATGTTTCCTCATTTAGACAGTCCCGTCTTAAATGAGAACATCCCATCAAGTTATTCATTGTCATTTACATTCTAAAAGCTACCTGCAGTAACGGAACAGAATACAGATGTCAGGTGTCCACGGAAACTGGTGATGTCAATGCATGTTTGCTGAAAGAATCAATCTGCGATCATAACATTGACTGTAAAAGCGGAGAGGACGAAAACTATTGCAGTACGTTAAATATTTAAGCGATGGATAGATGGGTTATGAAGTAAATTAACCTGCTTTCTATAATGTCAATATGCAAATAATTCTATATAGATTCTCTTCGGTGACGATTGGTATGAGAACAAAATACAATTACTTAAAAAAATGACTATATATGTTTAATAATAGCAGCTTCGTTGAAACATTAAAACAAACAATTACTGTTATATGTAGACTTATACTGAGGTTGCTCCTTGTAATAGTCACAACGCAATGCAATGGTACTAAAGCAGACATCATAAAATAAACTTTAATCAAGTCTGACTAGTTTAAAGTGTGTGTATATATATATATATATATATATATATATATATATATATATATATATATATATATATATATATATATATATATATATATATATATATATACATATATATATATATATATATATATATATATATATATATATATATATATGTGTGTGTGTGTGTGTGTGTGTGTGTGTGTGTGTGTGTGTGGAGAGAGAGAGAAAGAGAGAGAGAGATGCTTCCAACTGACACACTGAGCAACACTTCATTAGGATCGAAAGCGATCAGCCTATCTGGAAACTAATTTTGCACTATGAGTTTGTCAACTTATTCCATTTACCTAATCAATGCCTGACATACGCGATTACTTGATATATTCGATTCGTATTATATATACCTGATCGGCCAATTCTGCTTTTTTTTGCAATGATACGTCATTTCTGCACTTGTTAATTTGGGGCAAAAATACATTTTCTATCAAGAAAGGTGGTACGTTTATAAAGAAAACTGATATTCATAACCTGTACAATAATAACCCACATGCCGACTTGAAATGCACATAAGAATGTGATTCTTAATGTCAACATGAAGACCCACTCCACGACCTTCTTAATTATGTAACCCAGAAAATCTTATTTGCTATGTATTATTTAGAATCAGGCAAATAATTATATGGATAGAAATATATACCTTAAAAAGTTCTGAATTTTAACCCTAGTTTCCGATTTAGCAACACATTGTCCCACACGTATAAAATCGTCTGCTACCTAACGTTTCAACTTGCTGCCAGAATGGCTTTCTCAAGAAATTGCCGGCGTATAGTCTGTTTCTAAATTCTTTAGTAATTTTTCCCGATAAACAAACGTTGTCAACACATTAAACTATATTCATTGTTGTTTCTCTTCCACACAATAGCTCATATTTTTGGTAATAAAGATTTGAATTTTGCTAAATTGTTTTTATAAGATCAATGTAGTTGGCTTAATAAATTGTTTTCCAATTATTGGCATTATTGAATTTGGTAATCCCAGCTTTAAACCTGACCTAATTACTAGAATCAACTGCGGACAGAAAAACAGTCCAAAGCAAAACATTCCATTTCTATACCCCGATGGATAAAATGTATATCTTTTTAATTCTGTGCGCAGAATAGACCGACATATCGTGAGTCATGACAATATCACATGTGACCAACCAAATGTAATATTATTTTAAACATAATATTATGGTGACAATTGCCTAGTTTCAAATGGTAATCATTGCAGTATTTTATTTTTTCAATCGATCGTATATATCGGTTGTTTCAGCATTGGTGACAAAAACCTTAGGTGCGCAGAAGTGTACGACAGCATGAAATATATATATATATATATATATATATATATATATATATATATATATATATATATATATATATATATATATATGTAGAGAAAGAGAGAGAGAGAGAGCATTTAAATTTATGGTTGAGTTACTTAACGACTACTTTAACTGTAGATTTCAGTTTCTCCTGTCAGTTTGAGGAAACAAATGCTTGTGGTTATCACAATGCGACTGGGAATCCATATTACACTTGGTCACGTGTTGCAGCCCCGTATTATCTTTACAATAATACATACATATATGATACAGTATACGGAAGTTCAGGTAAGTTTGTTTCTTTAAAATTCCATCATGTATCAGGTTGATTTTAAAGTAATATGCTTTATTTGCTGTTGAGAGAATTTAAGTGAAAAGGGGGTAAATAAACGCGAAAGTAAACGAAAGACACAAAGACTAATTCCTCCAAAACGAAGGGACGAGCTGCGCTGGAAAACAAATTAGTTGACGTATATTCAGGTTCTGTTATGTATATTTATATTTTGTTTTGACCTTTGGGCAATGACTGTAGATTTTTCGTCTAGATAGAGCTGTACATAGGATGTTTACAACATTTAAGCCTCGCCTTGATAATGAATATATTTACAAGTTTTGTGTAATTTCCTGATTGCATGGTTGAGTATTGCGCCAACGTCAAGTAGGTTTGTATTTCAACAAATTTCAGGTATTGACAAATAATGCACATGGACAAGTTGTCGATAAAACTAGCCGATTGCACAATTATTGTATGTCCTTGTATTCTTCTAGTTTAATTATCAATATGTAGCTGTATTTAATGCTGTAAGAAAAACTATTTGTTTTAATTTTTTGTTTAGAATTACAAGGGGATCATGTGACTGTCGACGCTAAAGCATGATTTTGGAACTATTATAAATTTATTGAACGACTGCCACCGCGATGCGTTCAAGATTGTTAGCAATTAATCACATATCGGACATGTCTTCTATTTTATTCGGAATGATTCTTTGTTTTGACCTGTTTCTGACTTAATCAGAATTAATTCATAATTCATTAATTCATAATTCATAAGTTCCTATCTTCATTGGGTAACTTAAAGAATGAAATTAAACTTACGTTTTTACAAACCTTGATGGTTTTGCTTCTTTTTATTATTTACTTTACTACCATAAAATTGTAAATGTTCTTTAAGATTTCAAATGCTATGGATATGGAAAGTGGGTATCAGTTTCATATAAGGAACAGACGTAAACAACCTAATATATGTGATTCAAGAATTGTGTGGTATTAGCCACCATGTAAGGAACAAAGTCATGCATGTGTGTGAGTGCTTGTGTGTGTATGTTAATTGTCTATTTTCCGTTTACCTGATGTTATTGAATTTAGCGGCACTTATAAAACAATGTTGGAATCGGCATGCCATGTAATGACAGCTACGATCCTATCCCCAAGGCACAACGAAGTTGCTGGCTCCGGTTCGCCTAGGTCGATATCGAATCCGCCACACTTAGATTACGATGTTACGTTACATTGGTATTAGTATTCAAATAAATATCTTAAGATCATATAATGTAACTGCACAGCTGATTCAGTATTCAAGTTCGACGAGTAAGTTCAAGTTCTAGATATATGGATGGTTTGAACTCGATTAGATTGTATGCTATTAATTTCCATCATTTATGCGCAATTGTGCTTCTAAATTTATACTTATTAACGTACAATTTAAGGAGGGCACTTTGTTATCTCAGCTCTCTTTAACAAGCAATTAAAATATGCTACATTATTTAATTAAATGTAAGATTATAGATGACATTTGGAACAATATCAGTGGTGCTCATTTTATATAAAGTGAATGAATTGTTTTTGAAACATGATAACACGGAACATCTGCTTTAAATATTATTTAAATATTGTTTTCGTATTTACAGGTCATTTCATGTATGCTGGGAGTGACGGTTATGAAAATGCAGAACTTTATGCGCCATATTTCACGGTTACATCTGCTGATTGCCAGCTGCACTATTCCATTGCGTATTACGTGAATCATGACTTCTTCTTTGGAGTGAATCTTCATAACAAAAATGGATATGTCACACAAATGGAGTACTTTTATGGTTCATACAATGTAAGCCCTGTCTGGCAATACAGACAGATTAATATACAGCACATCGGGCAGTTTTATCTGATATTTTATATCAGTGGATCGTCTTTTCATTTACTTCTCGATAACGTCTACCTATCCAATTGTAATGGTGAGTACGTTATATGTTATTTAGTCTGTCACTCATTCTATTATGTTAATTCAATATATTTACATTATACAAAATATGTATAAATATTTGTTTTCCACTAAGTTGGATAATGCTGTGAAAAATCTAGTTCCGCAACCAGCAACCAGGGTATGTGAAACGGGTTTATTTTTCTCCCAGTAAAACTTTGAAATCTATCTGTTCCCTTACATGATTACATTTTGATTGCGTATATACTGTTTTTTCCTTTCCTAGCGACGAAAAGACTTTGCAGCAAACACAAATTTGAACTATGCTCAACTATACATGGAAGGTTGATCAATCAATGCAAACAAATGAGCAACATTTCTTGAATCTAATGCATGATGCCACAGTCGCATGTATATTTTGTATCACACATTTATTTGTTTCTTTATACAACTAATCTAGAAGGTGCTAACTAATTATTTCCATCAAGAAACCAAACACAGCCAAAATTCAAAACTTGGATCAACTAACAATCGAAAGTATCAACAATATTATTTACTAATAATGTTTCCAAGATGTACCGCTTTTATTCATATTTATGAAGCTTATTTAAATTTAAAGTTATGTTGTACCGCAATTTATCGAATACGTACAACTAAAACATCAGGGTTAATCAATATTTGTATATTAATTTCTTGATTCATTGGGTTGTACAATTCCAAACAATCATTGTGCCACTTATTTTCTATGTATTATATTCTCTCAGTCTCTGGCAAATTAATAATTTGCTTATATTGAGCAATTTGTACGTTGTAGGGATCAATGATGCAGGCACAACCATGTTACCTACTATAAACTCAACAACACCGTTGTTAGCTGAAGAAAATTCAACATGTGACATACATATTTCAGTATTTCTATTTACATGCCTTTAGGAACACAAGCGTAATTCTTTTCTACACCATTATTGTCTAACCTATGTATACTTCCATTACTCTGAGTCGCGCTACTTATTTGGGCGACGTTACACAGTGTTTTATTCGATATGATAGTTATCTAACAATTTTAAAGCTTTGTTATCCATTCATTTTGTTCATTATTTCGCATAATGTATAACAGACAATAATTATATTTAGCACAAAAGAAGATTTAAAAAATTTTCCCGTTCGCCGATCTATACTAATTAAATCCGAAAGATTATTTATACAATAAGTAACGTAGTAGAGGATTCTATTAAGCCTAATAGTTTTAATTCTAACGGATACAATATGTAACGTAGTAGAGGTGTTGTACATACGATAAATATTTGCATCAAATTAGCATATTCATAATTCGTGTTATTTAAACCCTACAAGTAAATTCAAACATTATGGAGAAATTCCTGATAATTTCTTGTGTCGGATTTAATGGTACAATTTATACAGAAAACGGATTAACTTAGGAAGGTCATTATATGTTTATAATATAGAATATATGTGTAATTGTCACATTACTTTAATGTGACACCCATACATGTATTTACTTTGATATTAGTTTCATACATATATCATGTATAGAGAAAAACTATAGGACTGAGGGGCGCTTGAATTGTTTACGTTTGCTGCAGTACCACGGCCTAATGATATTTATATGAGTATACTTTACATTAACACAGATGAAACGTATGTAACGGAGTCCATTTCGTCGATAACAACAGCGTCATCAGGTACCATTATCAGGAACATTTTCATCAACGGTGTCTTTGTGATATCTGACACATTTCTTTCGTGCTCTTATTTCATCAGTTTTATTTGTCTTTGTGTGTGACGGAGTGAACAATGGAGAGTAGCAGCGCACAAGGCAGAAACTATCTTTTGATTGTTTAAATATAATTCAATAATTCAAGCACATTATTAAATGTTCTTAATGTTCTAACATTTTGCTGATGAAAGGCACAGATTGTGAGGGACATTGAATAAATAGTAAAGTGCTCGATAAATTTGTAGAAAATACCAAACCGTTGAAAACCTTTTGTTAGTACTTTAATAATACTTTGGCAACAGAACAAGAACACACATTTTATCATACTATTTTTGTGTACAATATTGATCGATAATGAACGCAACATTTTGGGAACCATACAGTATCGCATATTATGCACATAAAAGTTAACGTTGTTTAATTATACTTGTTGGGCTGATAAAATAAATGAACCATATGTTAAATATGGCGATTTTGTTGCTCGTCCTCGGCACGGGCGGTTTGCACTTATTATACTTTGCGAATATGTATATTAGGCATATTGCCAGCTCAATTTAACAATCAGATAGTATTTACAGTTCTTTGTCCTAAACAAAGAATTTGCTCATGATCAGCAATTATACTGAAACCGACTAATTTGGCTTATTGGTGCATTGTGTATCATTTATTGCAATATTGCTTTCTTTGCATTGTATTCACAATTAATTGTTAAATGCATTCCATATACAAATTAGATACGTCTTGGAGGAGACGGATTAAATGTAGGTGTAGCTGTTAATTGAAATGAAATCCACCATCTGCACTGACGAAACCCTTTTACAATCAAAGAAGAATAATAGGTCAAATGCATTATTATTAGCTTCTGTCTGAAGTTGAAAATACTCTTTCATAACTTTTCGTTGTTGATTACATTCAAACGTATAATTTTAACTCTGATGGATAGATTAACTTAGTAGAGGTGATGTACATAGGATAAATATTTGCATCAAATTAGAATATACATAATCGCTGTTTTTTAAACGTACGAGTAAATTAAACTATTATGGAAAAATACATGTTAACTTCTTTGATTCGGATTTAATGCTAAATTCATACCGGAAACAAATTTACTTAGGACGATAATTAAATGTATGTTATATAGAAAATATGTGTAATTGCCACACTAATTTTAATGTGACTCCCATCCATGTATTTACTTTGATATTTTGTTTAATATGTCTATCGAGTATACAGAAAAAAAACTATTGGACAGGCTCTTGAATTGTTTACTTTTGCTGAAAGACCACGGCCTAATGATATTTATATGAGTATACTTTACATTAACACAGATGAGACGTATGTAACAGAGTCCATGGCGTCGAGTACAACAGCGTCATCAGGTACCAATATCAGGAATATTTTCATCAACGTTGTGTTTGTGATACCTGTCAAATGTCTTTCTTGCTGTTAGTTTTTCAGTTGTTTTTGTGTTTCTGTGTGGCGGAGTGAACAATGGAGAGTAGCAAAGCACATGGCAGAAACTATATTTTAATTGTTTCAATATAATTCAAAAATTCAAGCACAGTATTAAATGTTTTGAATGGTCTAACATTTTCCTGATGAAACGCATATATTGTGACGGACATTGAAAGAATAGTAAAGTGCTCTCTGAATGTTTAGACAATACTAAACCATTGGAATACCTTTCTTAGTGCTTTACTTATAATTTGGCTATAGAACTAGAACACACATTTCAATATAATAGTTTTGTGTACAATATTTCGATAATGAACGCAACATTTTGGTACCTATACAGTATCGCATATTATGTTCATGCACGTTAACGTTATTTAATTATACTTGGTGGGCTGATAAAAGAAATTAACCTGATGTTAAATATGGCGCTTTTCTTGCTCGTCCTCGGCACGGGTGATGTTCACTTCTTACGCTTTGCGAATATGTATAATAGATATATTGCCAGCTCAATTTAACAATCAGATAGTACATACAGTTCTTTGTCCTGAACGTATAATTTTCTCACGATCAGCAAATAAACCGAAGCGACTAAAATGACTTATTGCTGCATTGTGTATTATTTATTGCAATGTCGCTTTCTTTGCATTTTATTCACAATTAATGGGTAAATGCAGTACATATGCATATTAGATACGTCGTGGAGAAGGCTGATTAAACGAAGGTGTAACTTTTAATTGAAATGAAATCCACCTTTGGTACTGACGAAACCCTTTTTCAATGAGAGACGTATAATAGGTCAAATGCATTATTATTAGCTTCTGTCTGTAGTTGAATATACTCTTTCGTAACTTTTAGTTGTGGATTTTATTAAATCTTATAGTTTTAACTCTAATGGATAGAATAACTAACTTAGAGGAAGTGTTGTACATAAGATAAATATTTGCATCAGATTAGCATATACACAATTAGCATTTGTAAAACACTACGAGTATGATTAAACGTTATGGGAAAAGACCTGTTAATTTCTTTGATTCGGATTTAATGGTAAATTCATACCGAAAACAAATGTACTTAGGAAGTTAATTAAATGTCTGTTACATAGAATATATGTGTAATTGCCACACTAATTTTAATGTGACGCCCATCCATGTATTTAATTTGATATTTTGTTTAATACGTCTATCGTGTATACAGGAAAACTATTGGACTGGCTCTTGAATTGTTTACTTTTGCTGAAAGACTACGGCCTAATGATATTTATATGAGTTTACTTTACATTAAAACACAGATGAAACGTATGTAACAGAGTCCATTTCGTCGACAACAACAGCGTCATCAGGTACCATTATCATCAACGTTGTCTTTGTGATATCTGTCTAATTGATTTCTTGCTGTTATTTTCTGAGTTGTTTTTGTCCTTGTGTGTGGCGGAGTGAAGAATGGAGAGAAGCAGTGCACATGGTAGAAACTATATTTTGATTGTTTAAATATAATTCAATAATTCGAGCACAATACTAAATGTTCTTAATGTTCTAACATTTTTGCTGATAACACGCACATATTGTGATAAACATTGAATGAATAGTAAAATACTCGCTGACTGTTTAGACAATACCAAATCGTTTGGATACTTTTGTTAGTCCTTTACTAATACTTTGACTACAGAACAAGAACACATATTTAATATACTACTGTTGTGTACAATATTGATCGATCATGCACGCACCATTTTGGTACACATACATTATCGCATATTATGTTCATGAAAGTTAACGTTAATTAATTATACTTAGTGGGCTGATACAATAAATTAACTTGATGTTAAATGTGGCGCTTTTGTTGCTTGCCTACGGCACGGACGATTTTTACTTGTACATAGAATTTGCTCATGATCAGCAATTGAACCGCTGCGACTAAATTGGCTTATTTCTGCATTGTGTATTATTTATTGCAATATCGCTTGCTTTGCATTTTATTCACAATTATTGGTTAAATGCATTACATATGCACATTAGATACGTCTTGGAGGAGGCAGATTAAATGTAGGTGTACCTATTAATTGAAATTAAATCAGCTTTCTGCATTGACGAAATCCTTTTTTAATGTGAGAAGTATAACAGGTCAAATACATTATTATTAGCTTATGTCTGTAGTTGAACATACTCTTTCGTAACTTTTCGTTGTGGATTATATTAAACCTTATAGTTTTAACCCTAAGGAATACAATAACTAACTTAATGGAAGTATTGTACATAAGATAAATATTTGCATCAAATTAGCATATATATAATCGGTGTTTTTAAAACCATACGAGTAAAATCAAACATTATGGAAAAATGCCTGATAACTTCTTGCATCGGATTTAATGGTAAATTGATACCAAAAACGGATTAACTTAGGAAGGTAATTAAATATCTACAACATAGAATATATTTGTAATTGTCACACTAATTTTAATGTGACGCCCATCCATGTATATACTTTGATATTTTGCTGCATCCATATATTATGTACAAAGAAAAACTAAAGGAATGACATGCTCTTGAATTGTTTAATTTTCCTGAAATACCACGGCCTAATAAAATTTATAGGAGTATACTTTACATTAACACAGATGAGACGTATGTAACAGAGTCCATGGCGTCGAGTACAACAGCGTCATCAGGTACCAATATCAGGAATATTTTCATCAACGCTGTGTTTGTGATACCTGTCAAATGTCTTTCTTGCTGTTAGTTTTTCAGTTGTTTTTGTGTTTCTGTGTGGCGGAGTGAACAATGGAGAGTAGCAGAGCACATGGCAGAAACTATATTTTAATTGTTTCAATATAATTCAAAAATTCAAGCACAGTATTAAATGTTTTGAATGGTCTAACATTTTCCTGATGAAACGCATATATTGTGACGGACATTGAAAGAATAGTAAAGTGCTCTCTGAATGTTTAGACAATACTAAACCATTGGAATACCTTTCTTAGTGCTTTACTTATAATTTGGCTATAGAACTAGAACACACATTTCAATATAATAGTTTTGTGTACAATATTTCGATAATGAACGCAACATTTTGGTACCTATACAGTATCGCATATTATGTTCATGCACGTTAACGTTATTTAATTATACTTGGTGGGCTGATAAAAGAAATTAACCTGATGTTAAATATGGCGCTTTTGTTGCTCGTCCTCGGCACGGGTGATGTTCACTTCTTACGCTTTGCGAATATGTATAATAGATATATTGCCAGCTCAATTTAACAATCACATAGTACTTACAGTTCTTTGTCCTGAACGTATAATTTTCTCACGATCAGCAAATAAACCGAAGCGACTAAAATGACTTATTGCTGCATTGTGTATTATTTATTGCAATGTCGCTTTCTTTGCATTTTATTCACAATTAATGGGTAAATGCAGTACATATGCATATTAGATACGTCGTGGAGAAGGCTGATTAAACGAAGGTGTAACTTTTAATTGAAATGAAATCCACCTTTGGTACTGACGAAACCCTTTTTCAATGAGAGACGTATAATAGGTCAAATGCATTATTATTAGCTTCTGTCTGTAGTTGAATATACTCTTTCGTAACTTTTAGTTGTGGATTTTATTAAATCTTATAGTTTTAACTCTAATGGATAGAATAACTAACTTAGAGGAAGTGTTGTACATAAGATAAATATTTGCATCAGATTAGCATATACACAATTAGTATTTGTAAAACACTACGAGTATGATTAAACATTATGGGAAAATACCTGTTAATTTCTTTGATTCGGATTTAATGGTAAATTCATACCGAAAACAAATGTACTTAGGAAGTTAATTAAATGTCTGTTATATAGAATATATGTGTAACTGCCACACTAATTTTAATGTGACGCCCATCCATGTATTTAATTTGATATTTTGTTTAATACGTCTATCGTGTATACAGGAAAACTATTGGACTGGCTCTTGAATTGTTTACTTTTGCTGAAAGACCACGGCCTAATGATATTTATATGAGTTTACTTTACATTAAAACACAGATGAAACGTATGTAACGGAGTCCATTTCGTCGACAACAGCAGCGTCATCAGGTACCATTATCATCAACGTTGTCTTTGTGATATCTGTCTAATTGATTTCTTGCTGTTATTTTCTGAGTTGTTTTTGTCCTTGTGTGTGGCGGAGTGAAGAATGGAGAGAAGCAGCGCACATGGTAGAAACTATATTTTGATTGTTTAAATATAATTCAATAATTCGAGCACAATATTAAATGTTCTTAATGTTCTAACATTTTTGCTGATAACACGCACATATTGTGATAAACATTGAATGAATAGTAAAATACTCGCTGACTGTTTAGACAATACCAAATCGTTTGGATACTTTTGTTAGTCCTTTACTAATACTTTGACTACAGAACAAGAACACATATTTAATATACTACTGTTGTGTACAATATTGATCGATCATGCACGCACCATTTTTGTACACATACATTATCGCATATTATGTTCATGAAAGTTAACGTTAATTAATTATACTTAGTGGGCTGATACAATAAATTAACTTGATGTTAAATGTGGCGCTTTTGTTGCTTGCCTACGGCACGGACGATTTTTACTTGTACATAGAATTTGCTCATGATCAGCAATTGAACCGCTGCGACTAAATTGGCTTATTTCTGCATTGTGTATTATTTATTGCAATATCGCTTGCTTTGCATTTTATTCACAATTATTGGTTAAATGCATTACATATGCACATTAGATACGTCTTGGAGGAGGCAGATTAAATGTAGGTGTACCTATTAATTGAAATTAAATCAGCTTTCTGCATTGACGAAATCCTTTTTTAATGTGAGAAGTATAACAGGTCAAATACATTATTATTAGCTTATGTCTGTAGTTGAACATACTCTTTCGTAACTTTTCGTTGTGGATTATATTAAACCTTATAGTTTTAACCCTAAGGAATACAATAACTAACTTAATGGAAGTATTGTACATAAGATAAATATTTGCATCAAATTAGCATATATATAATCGGTGTTTTTAAAACCATACGAGTAAAATCAAACATTATGGAAAAATGCCTGATAACTTCTTGCATCGGATTTAATGGTAAATTGATACCAAAAACGGATTAACTTAGGAAGGTAATTAAATATCTACAACATAGAATATATTTGTAATTGTCACACTAATTTTAATGTGACGCCCATCCATGTATATACTTTGATATTTTGCTGCATCCATATATTATGTACAAAGAAAAACTAAAGGAATGACATGCTCTTGAATTGTTTAATTTTCCTGAAATACCACGGCCTAATAAAATTTATAGGAGTATACTTTACATTAACACAGATGAGACGTATGTAACAGAGTCCATGGCGTCGAGTACAACAGCGTCATCAGGTACCAATATCAGGAATATTTTCATCAACGCTGTGTTTGTGATACCTGTCAAATGTCTTTCTTGCTGTTAGCTTTTCAGTTGTTTTTGTGTTTCTGTGTGGCGGAGTGAACAATGGAGAGTAGCAGAGCACATGGCAGAAACTATATTTTAATTGTTTCAATATAATTCAAAAATTCAAGCACAGTATTAAATGTTTTGAATGGTCTAACATTTTCCTGATGAAACGCATATATTGTGACGGACATTGAAAGAATAGTAAAGTGCTCTCTGAATGTTTAGACAATACTAAACCATTGGAATACCTTTCTTAGTGCTTTACTTATAATTTGGCTATAGAACTAGAACACACATTTCAATATAATAGTTTTGTGTACAATATTTCGATAATGAACGCAACATTTTGGTACCTATACAGTATCGCATATTATGTTCATGCACGTTAACGTTATTTAATTATACTTGGTGGGCTGATAAAAGAAATTAACCTGATGTTAAATATGGCGCTTTTGTTGCTCGTCCTCGGCACGGGTGATGTTCACTTCTTACGCTTTGCGAATATGTATAATAGATATATTGCCAGCTCAATTTAACAATCAGATAGTACTTACAGTTCTTTGTCCTGAACGTATAATTTTCTCACGATCAGCAAATAAACCGAAGCGACTAAAATGACTTATTGCTGCATTGTGTATTATTTATTGCAATGTCGCTTTCTTTGCATTTTATTCACAATTAATGGGTAAATGCAGTACATATGCATATTAGATACGTCGTGGAGAAGGCTGATTAAACGAAGGTGTAACTTTTAATTGAAATGAAATCCACCTTTGGTACTGACGAAACCCTTTTTCAATGAGAGACGTATAATAGGTCAAATGCATTATTATTAGCTTCTGTCTGTAGTTGAATATACTCTTTCGTAACTTTTAGTTGTGGATTTTATTAAATCTTATAGTTTTAACTCTAATGGATAGAATAACTAACTTAGAGGAAGTGTTGTACATAAGATAAATATTTGCATCAGATTAGCATATACACAATTAGTATTTGCAAAACACTACGAGTATGATTAAACATTATGGGAAAATACCTGTTAATTTCTTTTATTCGGATTTAATGGTAAATTCATACCGAAAACAAATGTACTTAGGAAGTTAATTAAATGTCTGTTATATAGAATATATGTGTAACTGCCACACTAATTTTAATGTGACGCCCATCCATGTATTTAATTTGATATTTTGTTTAATACGTCTATCGTGTATACAGGAAAACTATTGGACTGGCTCTTGAATTGTTTACTTTTGCTGAAAGACTACGGCCTAATGATATTTATATGAGTTTACTTTACATTAAAACACAGATGAAACGTATGTAACGGAGTCCATTTCGTCGACAACAACAGCGTCATCAGGTACCATTATCATCAACGTTGTCTTTGTGATATCTGTCTAATTGATTTCTTGCTGTTATTTTCTGAGTTGTTTTTGACCTTGTGTGTGGCGGAGTGAAGAATGGAGAGAAGAAGCGCACATGGTAGAAACTATATTTTGATTGTTTAAATATAATTCAATAATTCGAGCACAATATTAAATGTTCTTAATGTTCTAACATTTTTGCTGATAAAACGCACATATTGTGATAAACATTGAATGAATAGTAAAATGCTCGCTGACTGTTTAGACAATACCAAATCGTTTGGATACTTTTGTTAGTCCTTTACTAATACTTTGACTACAGAACAAGAACACATATTTAATATACTACTGTTGTGTACAATATTGATCGATCATGCACGCACCATTTTGGTACACATACATTATCGCATATTATGTTCATGAAAGTTAACGTTAATTAATTATACTTAGTGGGCTGATACAATAAATTAACTTGATGTTAAATGTGGCGCTTTTGTTGCTTGCCTACGGCACGGACGATTTTTACTTGTACATAGAATTTGCTCATGATCAGCAATTGAACCGCTGCGACTAAATTGGCTTATTTCTGCATTGTGTATTATTTATTGCAATATCGCTTGCTTTGCATTTTATTCACAATTATTGGTTAAATGCATTACATATGCACATTAGATACGTCTTGGAGGAGGCAGATTAAATGTAGGTGTACCTATTAATTGAAATTAAATCAGCTTTCTGCATTGACGAAATCCTTTTTTAATGTGAGAAGTATAACAGGTCAAATACATTATTATTAGCTTATGTCTGTAGTTGAACATACTCTTTCGTAACTTTTCGTTGTGGATTATATTAAACCTTATAGTTTTAACCCTAAGGAATACAATAACTAACTTAATGGAAGTATTGTACATAAGATAAATATTTGCATCAAATTAGCATATATATAATCGGTGTTTTTAAAACCATACGAGTAAAATCAAACATTATGGAAAAATGCCTGATAACTTCTTGCATCGGATTTAATGGTAAATTGATACCAAAAACGGATTAACTTAGGAAGGTAATTTAATATCTACAACATAGAATATATGTGTAATTGTCACACTAATTTGAATGTGACGCCCATCCATGTATATACTTTGATATTTTGTTGCATCCGTATATTATGTACAAGGAAAACTAAAGGAATGACATGCTCTTGAATTGTTTAATTTTCCTGAAATACCACGGCCTAATAATATTTATATGAGTATACTTTACATTAACACAGATGAAACGTATCTAACAGAGTCCATGGCGTCGAGTACAACAGCGTCATCAGGTACCATTATCAAGAACATTTTCATCAACGTTGTCTTTGTGATATCTGTCAAATTTCTTTCTTGCTGTTATTTTTTCAATTTGTCTTTGTGTGTGGTGGTATGAAGAATGGGGAGTAGCGGCGCACATGGCAGAAACTATCTTTTCATTCTTTCAATATAATTATATAAATAAAGCAAAGTTTTAAATGTTCTTAATGTTCTAACGTTTTGCTGATGAAACGCACATATTGTGAGTCACATTGAATGAATAGTAAAGTGCTGGCTAAATTTTTTGATAATACCAAATCGTTGGAATAATTTTGTTAACTTAGAGGAAGTGTTGTACATAAGATAAATATTCGCACCAAATTAGCATATACATAATTAGCATTTGTGAAACTCTACGAGTATGATTAAAGATTATGGAAAAGTACCTGATAATTTCTTGTGTCGGATTTAATGTTAAATTCATACCGAAAACAAATTTACTTAGGAAGATAATTAAATGTCTGTTATATAGAATATATGTGTAATTGCCATACTAATTTTAATGTGACGCCCATCCATGTATTTAATTTGATATTTTGTTTAATACGTCTATCGTGTATACAGAAAAACTATTGGACTGGCTCTTGAATTGTTTACTTTTGCTGAAAGACTACGGCCTAATGATATTTATATGAGTTTACTTTACATTAACACAGATGAAACGTATGTAACGGAGTCCATTTCGTCGACAACAACAGCGTCATCAGGTACCATTATCATCAACGTTGTCTTTGTGATATATGTCTAATTGCATTATTGCTGTTATTTTCTGAGTTCTTTTTGTCCTTGTGTGTGGCGGGGTGAAGAATGGAGAGAAGCAGCGCACATGGCAGAAACTATATTTTGATTGTTTAAATATAATTCAATAATTCGAGCACAATATTAAATGTTCTTCATGTTCTAACGCTTTGCTGACAAAACGCACATATTGTGATGGACATTGAATGAATAGTAAAATGCTCGCTGACTGTTTAGACAATACCAAATCGTTGGAATACGTTTGTTAGTCTTTTACTAATACTTTGGCTACAGAACAAGAACACACATTTAATATACTATTGTTGTGTACAATAGTGATCGATCATGCACGCACCATTTTGGTACACATACAGTATCGCATATTATGTTCATGAAAGTTAACGTTTTTTAATTATACTTAGTGGGCTGATAAAATAAATTAACTTGATGTTAAATATGGCGATTTTGTTGCTTGCCAACGGCACGGACGATTTTTACTTGTACATAGAATTTGCTCATGTTTATCAATTAAACCGCTGCGACTAAATTGGCTTATTGCTGCATTGTGTATTATTTATTGCAATATCGCTTGCTTTGCATTTTATTCACAATTATTGGTTAAATGCATTACATATGCACATTAGATACGTCTTGGAGGATGCGGATTAAACGTTGGTGTACCTATTAATTGAAATTAAATCAGCTTTCTGCATTGACGAAATCCTTTTTTAATGTGAGAAGTATAACAGGTCAAATACATTATTATTAGCTTATGTCTGTAGTTGAATATACTCTTTCGTACCTTTTCGTTGTGGATTATATTAAACCTTATAGTTTTAACCCTAAGAGATACAATAACTAACTTAGTGGAAGTTCTGTACATAAGATAAATATTTTGCATCAAATTAGTATATACATAATCTTTGTTTTGTAAACGATACGAGTGAAATCAAACATTATTTAAAAATGCCTGATAAATTTTTGCATCGGATTTAATGGTAAATTTATACCGAAAACGGGTTAACTTAGGAAGGTAATTAAATATCTACAACATAAAATATATGTGTAATTGTCACACTGATTTTAATGTGACGCCCATCCATGTATATATTTTGATATTTTATTGCATCCGCATATCATGTATAAAGAAAAACTAAAGGAATGACAGGCTCTTGACTTGTTTAATTTTCCTGAAATACCACGGCCTAATAATATTTATATGAGTATACTTTACATTAACACAGATGAGACGTATGTAACAGAGTCCATGGCGTCGAGTACAACAGCGTCATCAGGTACCATTATCAGGAACATTTTCATCAACGTTGTCTTTGTGATATCTGTCAAATTTATTTCTTGCTGTTATTTTTTCAATTTTTCTTTGTGTGTGGCGGAAGGAAGAATGTGCATAAATAGAACCAAATTCATGCATGACATCCAAGAAAACCTCACAACTTTCTTATATTCAACAGCGGAACACCTTGGTAACTGCCTGCGTTCATTGCGTCAAAAACATGCCAAAGCCACGAAATGCAGAGTACCAATAAAAACGTATTCTCCTTGGTATAGCAGTGTTAGGAATCTGCTTCGCACTGCTAAAAGACATCGCCGAAAAGCAAAGAGGCTTTGGCTTTCCACCAGAGTCACTATTCATAAACAAATCTACGAAGCCGCTCAGAAGAACGTCACAAACATAGTCCATTTAGCCAAATCCTCACACTCCAGTACTAAGATCACGGAGAGTTCCAGCTGCAAAGAGGTCTTCGAGATAACTAACAAACTAATGTCAAGGAACAAATGTACACCACTTCCATCAACCTTCTCTCTACTAGACCTACCAGACCAATTTGCAAATTTCTTCGATGACAAAGTTCAAACCATTAGAGATTCGTTTGACAGCACAATTTCAACTGATTCGTCACCATACAGTTATGATACAGAATTTCAGCGACAACCGTTAGGAACATTTAAACCTGTTTCTATAGATTTAGTATGAACAATCGTGATGAAAAGTGCACCAAAGTCTTGTGAACTTGATCCAATTCCAGCATCACTGCTGCTTGAATGCTTAGACCCAATATTGCCTTCACTAACTGATGTTATTAATATCTCTCTCTCTCTCATCAGGTGAATTCCCATCATTTTTCAAAACTGCCATCGTAAAGCCACTGCTGAAGAAACCAACACTGGACCATAGCGATTTAAAGAACTACCGCCCAGTTTCTAATCTCCATTTCATATAAAAAATCTTAAAAAAGGTTGTTCTAACTCAACTTGTATCTCATTTGAATTCAAACAGTCTTTTTAGCAATGTACAGTCTGCATATCGCCCTTGCCACAGTACGGAAACTACTCTTCTGAAAGTATTTAGTGACATTCTCTCTGCTTTGGATAGTGGAAAGATTACAGTCCTCACTCTCCTGGATTTATCTGCAGCATTTGACACAACAGACCATGATATATTACTTCCCCGTCTCCAGCATGTATTTGGTATTCAGAATATAGCCTTACAGTGGTTCAAGTCCAACTTAGTGAACAGGACACAAATTATATCTGCAAATGGAATACACTACAGCCCAGTTGAATTATGTTGTGGTGTTTCACAGGGATCTGTTCTTGGACCTGTTCTCTTCATTCTGTACACTCAGCCGCTCTCAAGTGTCATAGATCATCACCCAGTGTCGCACTAATTGTACGCTGATGACACCCAAATATACAAATCTAGCCATCCAACTGAAGTTGATGCTACCATCCATGGAGTAGAGAAGTGCATTTCGGATGTGAAATCTTGGATGACATGTAACAAGCTGCAGATGAATGATGATATAAAACTGAGGCTATTCTAATCACAACACAAAGACTTTCTTATTCACATCCTTTACCTCAGACAATAAATATCAGCAGCACCAACATTAAATTCTCACAGTCAGTGCGGAATCTAGGCGTTACTCTAGACAGTACTCTCACATTGCACCAACATGTCATGAA
Source organism: Unio pictorum (assembly GCA_030141615.1). NCBI lineage: Eukaryota > Metazoa > Mollusca > Bivalvia > Unionida > Unionidae > Unio > Unio pictorum. Next base: position 6,813,898 of record JARLTB010000057.1, read on the forward strand.
CATCTGCAGGGCTGCATATCTTGAATTGAGAAGCATCAGGTTCATTCGGAAATATCTTTCAGTTGATGCCACAAAAACACTTGTGTGTTCATTAGTACTTTCAAGACTGGACTATTGTAACTCAATTCTGTCTGGTTCATCACAATATATTTACTCCAGAAACTCCAAAAAGTTCAAAACACAGCTGCACGGATAATCTTTAGAGTACCTCGATCAGGGCACACCTCACCAGTGCTCTGTAACCTACACTGGCTATCAACTCGATGCAGAATCAAACACAAAATTTGTTCTTCGTGCTATATTTCAATGACAGACTCCAATCCAACATACCTATCCAGCCTCACCCATGTGTATACACCAGCTAGATCCTTACGCTCTTCTTCTGAACATCGTATACTCATTCTTCCAAGGGTGAAAACAAAGTCATATGGACAACGTTCGTTTGCACACCAGTGCCCGGCGACGTGGAATGATTTGCCCATTTAAATTAGACACAAAGACACAGTGGTCCGTTTTAAGAGTGCTCTCACCTGTTTCGACTGCAGAGACAAACTTAGCGACCTAATCATGTTTTGTATCTTATAGGTTTTCAGCATGTTTTTATGTTTTTATGTTTACCAAATTTCATTGTTTTTGTCATTTTTAGTTCTGTAGTGTAGGCATATCATTATTGATGGTGTAAAGCGCTTAGAGCTTCGAACGATTAGGCGCTATACAAAGCCCTCATTATTATTATTATTATTATTATTATTATTATTATTATTATTATTATAACAGGTCAAACACATTATTATTATCTTCTGTCTGTAGTTGAATACACTCTTTCGTAACGTTTTCGTAACGTTTCGTTGTGGATTATATTAAACCTTATAGATTAACCCTAAGGGATACAATAACTAACTTAGTGGAAGTATTGTACATAAGATGAATATTTGCATCAAATTAGCATATATATAATCGGTGTTTTTAAAACCATACGAGTAAAATCAAACATTATGGAAAAATGCCTGATAACTTCTTGCATCGGATTTAATGGTAAATATATACCAGAAAAACGGATTAACTTAGGAAGGTAATTAAATATCTACAACATAGAATATATGTGTAATTGTCACACTAATTTGAATGTGACGCCCATCCATGTATATACTTTGATATTTTGTTGCATCCATATATTATGTACAAAGAAAAACTAAAGGAATGACATGCTCTTGAATTGTTTAATTTTCCTGAAATACCACGGCCTAATAATATTTATATGAGTATACTTTACATTAACACAGATGAAACGTATCTAACGGAGTCCATGGCGTCGACTACAACAGCGTCATCAGGTACCATTATCAGGAACAATTTCATCAACGTTGTCTTTGTGATATCTGTCAAATTTCTTTCTTGCTGTTATTTTTTCAATTTGTCTTTGTGTGTGGCGGTATGAAGAATGGGTAGTAGCGGCGCACATGGCAGAAACTATCTTTTCATTGTTTCAATATAATTAAATAAATGAAGTACAGTGTTAAATGTTCTTAATGTTCTAACGTTTTGCTGATGAAACGCACATATTGTGAGTGACATTGAATGAATAGTAAAGTGCTGGCTGAATTTTTTGACAATACCAAATCGTTGGAATACTTTTGTTTGTACTTTTCTAACACCTTGGCTATAGAACATGAAGACACGTTTAAATATATTATTGTTTGTATACAATTGATAGATAATGCACGCAACATGTTGGCACCCATACAGTATCGCATATTATGTTCATCAAAGTTAACGTTATTTAATTATAGTTGGTGGTCTGATAAAATAAATAAACTGTATATTAAATATGGCGATTTTGTTGCTCTTCCCCGTCCTGGGCGATATACCCTTATTATATTTTGCGAATATGTATATTAGACACAATGCCAGCTCAATTTAACAATCAGATAGTACTTACATTTCTTTGTCCGGAACATATAATTTGCTCATGATCAACAATTAAAGCAAAATCGACTAAATTAGCTTATTGCTGCATTGCGTATTATTTGTAACAATGTCTCTTTCTTTGCATTTTATTCACCATTAATGGTTACATGCAATACATATGCACATTAGATACGTCTTGGAGGAGGCGGATTAAATGTAATTGTAACTATTAATTGAAATGAAATACCCTTTCTCAATGACAGAAGTATAACAGGTCAAATGCATTATTATTAGCTTCAGTCTTTAGTTGAATATACTCTTTCGTAACTTTTCGTTGTGGATTATATTAAACCTTATGGTTTTAACTCTGATGCATACAATAACTAACTAAGTAGAAGTCATGTACATAAGATAGATATTTTCATCAAATTAGCATATACACAATCAGTTTCATATAAACCGTACGAGTAAATTCAAATATTAGGGAAAAAATACCTGATAATTTGTTGCGTCAGATTTAATTTTAAATTTATATATTTAGAAAATATATGTGTAATTGTCACACTAATTTTAATGTCACGCCCATCCATATATTTACTTTGATATTGTGTTTAATACGAATATCATGTATAGAGAAAAACTAAAGGAATGACAGGCTCTTGAATTGTTTACTTTTGCTGAAATACCACGGCCTAATGATATTTATATGAGTATACTTTGCATTAACACAGATGAAACGTTTCGAATTGAGGCCATTTCGTCGACAACAGCATTGTCATCAGGTACCATTATCAGGAATATTTTCATCAGTGTTGTCTTTGTGATATCTGTCAGATTTCTTACTTGCTGTTATTTTTATGTTTTATTTGTCTTTGTGTGTGGCTTAGTGAACAATGGAGAGTAGCAGCGCACATGGCAGAAACTATATTTTGATTGTTTAAATATAATTCAATAATTCGAGCACAATATTAAATGTTAATGTTCTAACGTTTCGCTGATGAAACGCACACATTGTGAGTAAAATTGAATGACTAGTAAAGTGCTCGCTGAATTTTAGACAATACCAAATCGTTGGAATTCTTTTGTTAGTCCTTTACTAATACTTTGGCTATAGAACAAGAACACACACTCCCTTTCGCATCTTTTTGATTTCGATTCTATTAAATTCTATAGTTCTTACTCTTAATTTATCGGCTGTTTTGTACATTAATGTATGCAGTGTGAATTGTAATTATGGACCTCTACTGCATATTAATAACAATACATATATCACTCCTGGGATATTTAGTACAAATGTGTTATCAGGGTACTTTTTCGATGCAGGTGCTTGTGTTCTGAATCCTGTACAAACGTGCACAGAACGAGGTTTTGAGTATGTGACCAGGACAAATATAAGGGGGATAACAAATGTGACAGATGCATTTAACATGTTACAAAATTATGCATTTTACGCCAACTATCTACTTGGAATGCCGTGTACGGAACCAGGAATCACATTGTACTGTGGATGGTATGCAACTGCTTGTCAGAATGGAGAAAGCCGTCCAGTATGCAGGGAATCGTGCGAATGTAGGTGGCTTACGTCATATAAGATGTTAGTGAAAAAATGTATTTGTCCATCAGCATATTTTCGCATGCATTTCTTTAATGTTTGTCACGTGCAATCGCATTTTACATAATCACCACTGTAAATAGAGAAAATAAGTGTGTATATGAGAGTTTGTGAGTATGTGTGTCTGTATCCAGCTTATATGTACAAGTTTCATCAATATTAGTTTAATTAAGCATTTTCCAATAAATCCATTTTGTATGCCGTGTATGGAATACGAATTGCAGCTGGTACATAATACATTATATGACTTGACAAGAGCACACTACACACGATGTTTATATGTACGATATCCAATATAAATCCCGCAGCGTTAACATGTTTGCAAAATATGTAACTTTTCGTAATAAAGTTTGTCATGTTTAATTATATTAGTGTGTAGAGCACTAACGCTGTTTAGTTTCCGTGTTAATAAACAATTAGAAAGAGTGATACTATATGATCATCACAATAAATTTGAAACTTATTAAATGCGACTATGCATGCAAATCGATAAGCAATTTTTTACTAATCGTTTACAGCCATACTAGACTCTAAACAATGTTTAAATTACATCAGATATTTTTCCATTACTGATTTAAAAGAAATGTATCTGCTGCTTTTGTTAGGCACCAATTATACATTTCTATTTTCAGACATTTCTCTAGGATGCGGTGATTGGGCAATGTATCTAGGCCACGAAAATTTCACAGAAGTTATGGGATATTATTGCACATATTTGCCATATCGGAGCGAGCAATCGAATTGTCTTAACATTAATATATCAGGTATATATATCAATTTTTAACATTCAGTACATCAGGTACACTCAGGCGAGAAAAAGTATATCATTGTTAGTACTTTATATAAAACTATATAGAACATCATGAAATCAATGCACTGATATTGTATAGCAAATGTAAATAAATGTTTTAATTAATCTTTTATTCAAAAGTTGCCTTATCGACATAAGTTTGATTGACATGTTTCAAACTTAAAACAGAAATAAAGGCACTAGATGATACATTTGAAAATCATGTCACGTGTTGATGCTATATTTCGGCTGAAATACTATTTTTAAAATAATTTCCATTATTTGCATACTTTGCTCATGTTTCTTTTAACATGAACGTTAATATTATATGCATAGGAAATTCATTACAAGATATTGAATTTATTTTCTGAATTTACATCACCGTTTATTTGACAATATACATCACTAGAATTAAGCTACAACGTTATGCTTGTTTTCAGGAATTACAATACAAGTACAGAATAAAACAGGTAATATTTTTTAATATTTATTCCGTAATATAGCTTATATATATCATGTAGTTGTAAATATGTTACGTATAACATCCATATAAACTATTTGAATTGAATACAGAAGTATAGGTACTTTTAACAGGCAATATGTAATCTAGGAAACAAGTGTACTTTGTTTTTTTTTTCACTCTTTGAACAGTAAATCAAAAGGATTCTACTGTATATTCTGTAAACATGCGAGATAGATGGCAGCTGTAACCAAACTCTGAAACCGGCATAGAAGATTCCATTATATAGTCCAGTAAAATGTTATCACTCAAGTCATAAAGTTGCTAAAATATCTCTTTATGTACTAGTAAAATGTTGTGTTGTATTCAAACCAGTTCCTTTTATATTTAGTAAATATTTAGTATTTTAACACGCCGATTTTTGATAGTGGATATGTATTAATTCACACATCAGATATGTGCTTACATCTATTAATGAGATCCGCCCATAACTAGTTTTCTAGCTATGGATACGATAATTAATTCTTAAGAAACTCGTGCGTTTAGCAACATAATATTTCTATTATTTATCAAAATGGAATTGAAAATGGTAATGTATGATGTGATAATTAAGAACACAAACCAAACTCTTAAGTTTGGCAATATGTTATTGGCTCCTAATTAAAATGTTAACTTGAATTATTTGTATGTTTAGATGAGCCAGTCTTTTAGCAAAAGTCATTATGTACATCTATACACACATATTTCGTCAGAGTATGGGATACGGCTAACATGTGTAATAAATTATGCATATGTCGCGTGTCCTCCTTGACTATAATGATCTAGCGCTGATCTTAAATCACGACATTGCAACATCAGAATGGTGCCGCTTACCTCATCTCATGTCAAGTTATTGCAAGTTTTGGATACAGTATAGCTGTCTCTGTATTTTTATAATAAACATTTAAATCTTTAACCGATGACGTGTATTATAATGATTATTATTACATTAAAAGCCATTAAAGTAGTAAATTGGCACACAATCTATAGAAAGTTCATACGTGCAGTGTATTATGAAACTCTAAAAATATGATAGATAAAAAAAGCATTACCGAAAGACGAACTGGTTGTATGACGACTGATTACAAATATATATATATATATATTCTAGCATCGTTTTTAAAAAGGCTCTTATATTCATAGTTCAAGGTTCGGTAGCTACAAATTTGTTTACTGAACATTTTGGGTCCCAACATTGCTCTGCCATCTTTTTAGCTCTTAAAATTGGTTGTAATATATATTTTGTACATTTGTGCAACATCTTTGAATCACTTAGCCACAATCCTACGCCTATTCCTTTCGGAAGTGATTGTCAGATTGCACAACGAGTGCTTATAGGCACCCAAGTTACTTTGCAAAGAATTCTCGATGTCATTTACATGGTTGTCAATCAATACTATATCAAACACACATATCGAGTTCCGCCTTTCATAACCAATAGGTCGTAGATTGTACATGTTTCTTTGTCTTGTGTCATGAACGTATCAATTACTGACACGTTTCACAATAATGATACGAAAAATATATTATAAAACGTTATAAATAGAACGTACACACAAATAAATTTATTTGGTATGTTAGTGATTTCAATCCATATTATTGAGGAATAATATTTCAAATATCATTGGCACATGCTTTTCGGAAATGTATTTTACATTATGAAATTACACAAGCTAGTACTAAATTCATAAGAATTTCCTAAGTACCACAACATTTACGTTTCTCTGCTTTAATGCTTAAATATTGAATACATTACCCAATTCTTGCTAAAAGACTAAATTTACGACCATGTGAAATTAAAGGCCCACTTTACTTATCAGACGATATTTTAAGAACGTAGACGTATTATCTCCAGCAGTGTATTCTTCCAAAGTATCATAATGAATGTATCTGCATCTCATTATGTGGTATTACTACCGACTTTTTATGACGGCCAGAGATGTCACACATGACTTTCTCGAAGACTTGTGTCTAGCCGTCAAACAACTGTTAATATTTGCTGCAAATGGCACCATATAATTGTCATGATTAATGCAAACAAATTCTTTATAAATATCGCCTGCAACACTACTTAAACAAATACAATTATGTTTACAACAGCATGCATGCGAGCGAACTGGATTAATTGTAATGTACGAGAAATTATTTTGTTGCCCGCAAATCACATGCGATTTTACTTGTAAATAAAACATATTAACTGTGTGTAACAGTAATTCTTTTCATATGTTCTAAATGATATATTGTTACTTAATTTGAATCTATTTTGATATATGTTGTTCATGAGATAACGTATTATTCATTTTACAAAATAAATCTTAGAACACAAGAATGCAATAGAAGACGTTAGGCTGATTGGCGGAACTGAAGAATATAATGGCCGAGTTGAAGTAAAATGGAATGGTGTATGGGGAACAATTTGCGGAAAGATAAATTATGCGGCTGCTGTACTGCTCTGTGAGTTCGTGGGATTCAGGTAAATGGACTGGCATGTTTGTTTTTTTAAAGACAGTATTGAATGGGCATATCATTCTTAATATAGACGGCAAAGTTTGTGGGAAATGTTATAATGTCATCCTTTGATCAGATTTTCTAAATTAAAAATACGAGTTTTCTATTTCCATTCAATATTCATATCCTATATTCATGTGAAATTTTAAATTTAATTTAGTCGTGTATATATGACTACCCTTCAATAGGTGATGGCAATCGCTTATACACATAACCGAAATACCTTTAGAAGGTTTCTAGATATTTAAGATATTGATTGTTGTTAATGATTGAAATGAAACCAATGAGTGACTTCTTCTATACAACGTAATGTGTATCGTGTCCTTCAGTTCGCCTGCACAGCTAATTTATGGAGCCACATATGGAAATGGACCTGGCCATGTAGTATCAAACATTTACTGTGGTATGGATGAGAAGGACATCAATAATTGCACGATTGGATATAACAACAGCTGTTACTGGTTCCATGAAAGCATGGGTCTTCAGTGCAGTAAGTTTTGTCCTCTATTATATATGGACCTTGTATTACTTATGTATTAAAGCTCTTCTTTCAGTAGTGAGAACGGGAATGGTTTTTTGTCACCTAGTATTGACTATTGAAGTGAAGATTTACACGTACGTTTCAATCTCAAACATTTTAAACCTTGGTTGCTTTTATCAGCCAAACTAAAAAAATTACAGTTTTTTACATCTGTATTGCGGGACGAGCAGACATTTATTTTTATCGTTAGTTTAACACAGGCCTTGTTCTTAATTATTTGAGTATCTCATATTTTTCAACATGATCCGAAAAATAGAGAAATTTGTATTCCGGCCTGTATCGCTGGCGTGACCAACATACAAATACTTGTTTTCAAACATATAAGAATAACAATCTATTGACCTTATTGGGTAAAAGTGACATTTTGTATGATATATAATGTTTTATATTTATTCCATACAAAACAGACTACGAAACATGATTGTCATAAGGTGTAGAGGAACGTATTGTGTTTAGTTCTTCTGCAATATATTATTTAAATTCAGTTCGATTCAAATTTTAATCATACTTTATAGTTCAATCTTCAAGGACAACATTACCCTATAAACCATTCGCAGCTGGAGAAAAGATAATTAAATAAATATGATTTAAATGAAATTAAATGCACACACACACACACATATCTATCTATCTATCTGTCTGTCTGTCTGTCTGTCTGTATGTCTGTCTGTATGTATGTATGGTAAAGCTAATGCATTTAGTAGAATAAGGAAACAGAACAGTAAGTTAAATTAGCGTAGCTTCCATCCAATTTATATTTTTAATATTTGCAACCTACAGTCTAATTGGTCATGATCTGCATTGTTCAAAACATGTTCCTAACATCATTTATAATCTGATATAAAAGAAGACAGAATTATATTACCCTTATAGCTCCTTCCTCTGTTAGCTGTACGTTTGAAGGCTCTACATGCGGTTACAATGGCGACTACTGGATGCTTGAAACAAATACTGGTAAGTCGTAAAAAGTTCATAAATATCTCATTGTTTACATACTCGTTCGTCATTCGTCAGTATTTGTATGATATGTATATGTTCCTGTTATTGTGTATATTTGTGCGTCTAATTATCTATATACATATTTGTATTTCTATCTGTCTCCATCGCTCTCAGGCTCTGACTGGACTGTCTTTCTTCATCTCTCTCTCTGTCTGTCTCTCTCTCTCTCTCTCTCTCTCTCTCTCTCTCTCTCTCTCTCTCTTGTAATATTAATATATATATATATATTACAAGATTCCATGACATGCTCACGGGTATCTCATAGAAGTCCACAGGGCTTCTAATCTTGGTCCCAGAGAAAGTGGCTATGTGAAACAGAATATCGGTAGCTTCCCGTCGGTTGGTGGTTCTCATCCTCGTTATACCAATAACTATTTATCGGATTTAATGCACTGAAACAAGGCGTCAAGCCCGAAACAACAACAACTGTTCCAATATTGATGTCATCTGTCTTACGCACGACTGCCTTTATAAACTGTCATCATTTAACAGTGGTGTTTAAGATTAACCCTTAAGTAAATATCGTTTGATTCTAACTATGAACTAATTCTAAGCTTTTGTTTAAACACTTTCCAGGTGGGATGACTCTTTCTCCGTCAGCTAGAGAAGGCACTACGTCCTTACTTACATCTCCTGTGTTCACTCTTCAACACAGTGGAAGCATTTCATTCAAATACAGAATAAATCAAGCGGCAAATGGGGCATTCGGCCTAAATATTACATATGATGATAGTGTAGAAAGTCTGTTCTCAATAAAAGCTGACTACGATGGCAATTTTAGTGAATGTGTAGAACTCACAGTTTACGGCGACCGGAAACAGCAGCTTGTGTTCTATGTAAACAGAGGTCAGCCACTTGACGGAACGAATTTTACTATCACACTCCTGGAAGTAGTGCTGCAGCAGACAGTATGCCATAAGGGTATATAACACATGTATTGAATTAACTAGGTACACGTCTGTTCATAATACAGAACTCTATGCATATCCTATTATTAAGCTACACATAAATTGGTCGTAAGGTTAGCGAAGCAGATATTTTGTATTCTGTATATTATTGAAGCCATTTGTATGTGATTTCAAAAGAAAACAATTAACAGTACGCAATATGAACTACCAGAACGTTTAAATACGTGAATGGTGTCCAACTCGAGACAAAGAAATTGATAAAAAAAGTGATTAATTGTTATATGTAATTTGCGCATATTTCATATATGTATTTACGCGAATATACAAATTCAGTAATAACGTTTTGCATATGTTTCCCATTTAAAAATCGAGTCATACACTTGAACTGTGTGACATGTCATGTACAAGTTGAAGTACAATACTAACAATAGCACGTCAAACTGTGTGGATAAATAGTTTCAAAATTGATCCTTTGATAACAAATTAATACCTTGGGGAGAATTGTGATATATATATATATATATATATATATATATATATATATATATATATATATATATATATATATATATATATATATATGTATGTATGTGTGTGTGTGTGTGTGTATGTATGTATGTATGTATGTATGTATGTATGTTATAAACATATTTCATCTTTTCTTTTAGCAGAAATGTGTACATTTGAAAGTTTAAACAGTTGCCGTTTTTCATACGGATGCAGTGATCACAATGCCTACAGGTTTAAACTGACTGCCGGTACAGTATTGTCGCCTTTCACTGGACCAGATGCAGATAACACATATAGAAACAACACGGGTATATATGTTATATATGTTATGCATGTTATATATGTTATATCTTAAAATACTATAAATGATACTATATTAGTTTACGCCTGATATTGACACCAAGAAATATACCCTGCCTTTTAATGTATCGATTGCTATAAATCGGTTATGTGCAAGAGATGTTCTAGAAATATTAATTCCATTCCTCCTTCTCTTTGAGTCTTATGCATTAGCACAGATCATGGCCCATTTCTAGCATTTATCACTATAATTGCTCTTAGATCTATACAGATACGGCTAAATTGTTGATTATTAATGATGTAGACATCTAATAGTACCATCTGCGTTGATGAAATCATTGTAAACTGTTAGTGCAGAGATTATTTGCCTTTTGATATTATATACTATGTTCGTGTATTTTAGGCCACTATATGCATGCTGATGCAAGTTATGGCACTGCGGGAGATTCAGCGTCCTTTTCTGTCTACAACTATTTTGAGAAAACTGAGAATCAGTTTCTGCGATTCTTCTACTATTTGAATGGACCGAACGTAGACTCTCTCGAGGTATGGTGTTCTATAGAGGAAGCGATCTTTTTTAAATATATATGCACTTTAAATTAAATAGGTGATGCTTAGATCGAAACATGTTAAACATTAATTAAGCAATTAAACGGGGTCATAATCAAAACCAATTTGGTCAGTGTTTAAATAACGCAATACCGAATTAGACAAAATTGATTCTACCTTCTACAACAATAAACCTCACATCGCAATTTCCAATGCCTCAGACGTGTATTGTTTCACTTGTTACCTCATATTTTAACCATTAAAGAACTCAAAGCCGTATGCACAACCCTGAATAATAGTATCTTACATTAACTGTAAATGGTCAGAATTAATTGAAAAACATTTATAATTAATGTACATTTGCTGCAAATCTCCGTTCTGGTCAACCCTCAGTTAATGTACATAAAATTGTGTATTTCAGCGTTGAAGTTTTGGTTCACAGAAAAGATAAAATGCCAATGTTAGTTCTCACTCTGAATAAAAACATGCACTTTAAAATGAGTATAATTGATAATACCAACGATCCATATTTTTTTTCATTTCCGTTGATCATATTTTTGTTTCAGTGACTATTGTCGCAATTCAAAGGGTTATCACACAGAATGAAGTAGTTCTTATGTTGCAACACGTAATTTGCTAACATTGATATCCTTATACAACTCAGCATGTATGGTTTAACTTGTTGCATGTTAAACTATCGCATTGAGATTCAACTAAAGATGCAATCCTCACTAATTAAACTTAATCGGGTGTGAGAGGTCGTTTTCGTGAATTAGAAGCTTTGACAAACTTCTGCAATATCTCTTAATCTTTACTCAGCCCCCTCCCCCTCCCCTCCCCCTCCCCCCCGTTTATGGCATATGTCATTGCGAGTAATAAATGCAGGCATCGTTTGCATTTGTTTTTTATATATATGCAATACTAAAGCTTCACTATGATTTACTGCCTTTAAATAATGGGAAAGCAGTGGATAGTCGCCGTTGTCAGCTTTTGTTTCTCTCTAGTTTTATTAGCTGTTTTTCAGTGGGTAGTATTGCGCCTCTGAAAAGCAACTAGTAAATGTTTTACTTTACACCTAACGTGTTAACATAATTCAAACCAAAATCAATTTCGTAGTATGCGCAGAAAGTAGCATTATGTCTTTCCTGTCACTTTGATGCAAACCAGAGTGTAATCATAATTTAGCGCTATTAAAAATCATGTCTCTAGTCTTAAAGCTTTAAAACATTTGTATGAAGAGGTATAGGGCCTTGGCATTTTCCGAATTGTATTTTAATTTTCTGCGTTTGGCTACCTTTTAAATCTTGTGAAACTTTAATGGACGTTTCCATTGTAGTATGAGCGCGTAATTGCAACATGAAGAACAAGAATACACAAATTGCACGGCATCACCTTTTCCTCTCAATTTAAGGTTTTCTTGAAAATGGAGGAATCTAACGAAAAAAACATTTCTCAAACCCTAAGCGGCACTCATGGACCAAGCTGGCAATTGTCATGTAAAGCTCTACATATCTGGAACGCAGGAAAATATGAATTGCTATTCAAGGCAATAAGGGGCAATGGAACACAAGGAGACATCGCGATCGACGATATTACTTTCACTACAACACCTTGTCCACGTAAGAATCAATAGTTAATATTGTGCATCATTTACACTTACTTAGCTTTTATATCCCTCAAGAGTTGATGTTAATAAGGTGGTATACGTTGACTGTTTTGTTTCTTGTTTTCTATCATTTTCTAAAATCATATCATTATAGATGTTGTAAAGCTTCTAAATAGTATGCGCTATACAAAGTCGTCATTATTATTATTATTATTATTATTATTATTATTATTATTAGTTAAAGTAATAGTAACAGTTATGACAAAGACAAATCACAAGATATCCTGAACACTATACGTCTACATACCATAATTAAACTATATAGGCGTTTTCAATAAGGGTTGTTGTCTCCCCGTAGTAGGAACTCTTCATCTTTTGCGCATGCGTTCACTGCCGCTTCAACTTCCGTGGGCTACCCATTCATTAGCTGGTAGAGAATGCTTCTGGCAAACGCTCGCAAGACATGGTGCATTTCTAGCAATTTCAGAGGGAAAACAATATCATTGCACAGATTTCCTGCAAGTTGTAAACTACTTAGAAATTGGTTTTAGCGGTTACGGCTAGTACCGACATATTTCAAGTACACAGATAATAATAGCTACATGTGTAGCTAAAATAGTGAATACTTTATCTAATTCTTGCTAAATGACTAAAATTAGGACCATTGAGCATGAAGTGCCTTTGTTTTCCTAAACAAGGTGTTTCAAACATCTGTAAGTAGTTTCATTGGGTACTAACTATTATGCTCCATCCAATTTAAACGAGATTTGGGGTAGGTCTTATTCTGTGGTTTTGAATCGGCTGTAATCAATAACATTGTGTATACCTGTAATCAAATAGTCGTATTATATATTTCACTTATTAAGTGTACTCTTCTGTACAGAAGTTCAGAGATAACACAAGTTGTGTGTAGTCTGCTGTAGTTTAATTTGATGTTGCAATGACCTTTACCAACTGTTGTATTGTCTTCAAATCTGTTGTTGCCATTGGCACTGTAATGTATACATGTGGACAGTTACACAATAAATATGACTAACTATCTACCCATCCGATAGATAAAGGAAATGCATAAATTACACCAGCTGTAACTCGTAATTGTGCATGCATATGTATATACAAAATGAATAATTCGTCAAAAAATTATGTTTATATTTGTATAATTATTTAATTTCCGAATCTGGAGAATGCCATCTTAGAACCTGCAAATATGGTATTTTAACTAATGAAGATATGGAACAAGTTGACATTGCTGATCAACAAAGTGATGACTAGGATGATTCAACTAATATGTTAGAACCATTTATAGTAAACACTGAATCCCCTCTGTACAGTTATTTACATTTACATGATTATTGTGGACCAATCAAGTTAAAATATATTGCAGCCAGTCATAATAACAACCAATCAACACAGATCAATATCCTACCGACGATATTTGTTTCTACACAGCGTAAATTTATTGAAATGTCATCAGAATATGGCAACCATGTTAAGAAAGTGTATTGGGCAGGATACAGGTTAATTATTATATTTTAACATATGAGGATATTTAATATGATGACCGAAAATTGCTATTTTATACTGGTGTTCCACATGCATATAATTTCAAGGCATTATCGGATGAAATTAAGGTTGATGCTACAAATCGTAAAGTTTGTTATGGTCCTACAAGTGGAAAGGGACCTCCAAGACACTTGTATTGATGCGATTGAGACTAAGCTTGCAACTGGAAGATATAGCAGATCGATTTAACGTTGGAACGTCGACAAGTGGACTGATTTTTAATACATAGATTGCTTGTTTTGTATATACAGTTACATTTTCGTATCCAACGGCCTTCATTACGTGCTGTTGATGAACATATGCCACTTTCTTTCAAGGAAAGATATCCAAATTGTAAGGTGATAATTGACGGTACAGAATTACGCACGGGAACGCCTACTTCCTTACAGCACAAATCTTTGATGATCAATGATTACAAATCACATTTGGCATGGATAGGGCTAATTGGAATTAGTCAATCTCGAGATGCCGTTATCTCAGACACAGGGTGAAAGCAGATGGAAAGAACAAAAATGTATTATTCTTAAAACTGTTATGCCTATTAATATGTCACAACACGTTACGACGACATGGAATCTTGTGCACGGTTAACAAATTTACAACCACCATTTTACAAAGCACATTACTATTATATTACTTTAATTTCGATGTAGTATTGCAGTTTGTATGCATGATATTACTTTGCAATGTATTGGGGCAATAATTTTGACCTTTAACAGCACGTACCTATATAACAACACATATTTAAATCAAATTTAGTAGTTTTGTGTATATTTAAGGAATAATTCCATTCAAGTAGAAATAGTTTATGTTTCTACTACAATATTCTAGAATTCTAAATTGAATGGAATGCGTTGAATAGATGGTGATTTCTTCCAAGTCCAAACCAAAACAATCACACATACCCTTACCCGTAATTGCTATTTGTCCTCGC
Organism: Unio pictorum; assembly: GCA_030141615.1. Taxonomy (NCBI): domain Eukaryota; kingdom Metazoa; phylum Mollusca; class Bivalvia; order Unionida; family Unionidae; genus Unio; species Unio pictorum. Next base: position 6,829,125 of record JARLTB010000057.1, read on the forward strand.
ACCTGATAATAATATTTATTCCTTTTTAAGACTGCACACTGCCATGGGGGTCTAATGGGTAAAATAAATCTGAATCTTGATCACATTCACTTTGAGATTCTAATTTCTATCTGTCGAATGCAAGACACTTTATTTCTAGTAATCCTGAGGAATTGTGACAACAAAGATCATGGACAACTCCATCTGGACGTGCACCGAAATGAAGACAAAGTGTGTTAACATAAAGTTCACACGGTGTCTCATGAATATGTGGATGTGATTGTGTCATGGCTACAGGTTCATGATCCCTACTCCATTGGACATACTTGTTATCAAATGATATATAGCCCATGTTAACATTTCCTAAATTGTTTGGTCTAGTTGTGTATTTACGCATTACCTCTCGGCCTAACTTTCAACTTGTAATTCTCCCATTTTGGTATTTAATTCACCTATTGTTAGTATGCTGTTCCAAATTCTATTTTGACACATTGTTCTTTAGAAAAGGATTTGTTTCTCTGAAGTGAATATGGAAATAAATTGTGGCGCTTGCAGAAGGTAAGAAGCTTAGTAGAAAACATGAAAAAGTTAGTCTAAACCTTTCAATATTAACAGTTGGTTTATTGATGGCTCCTCAACATTATATTGTGAGCGGCGAAAGGAAAGATACTTTGATTTATTAGCATTAAGACGTCGTTTCCTGGGATTATTCCATTTTGATTTGGCAGAAGTCGAAGCATTTGTTCCATCTTTGTTCTTCGCAGATATATCAACCAGTGCATATACGATTTCCCTGATATGAAATCAGAGTGAAAAACACAAGTCAAATCAAAGAAGGAGTGCACAAGCTCCTCATTATTATATACGTATAATAAATATATATTGTAATAAGTAACTGCATTTAACTTGGGGTATGGTAGGGTGGGGGTATGTTGTAAAATGCATGGCCAGATACGTTTTCTCCTATTCTAGCCCTTTTTTATAGTATAATTAATAAATTATAATACAAATTTTAGAACTTTTGAATAATACATTTGGGTATGTTTTAAAACTGAAACATGGATATTTAACTCAACCAAAAAGTACAAGATATGCAGACTTATATTTTCAGCCAATGTAAGGAGATATAAAAATGTATGCCCTTTTTTCTTTAACAAGAATATTTGTATTGCATCTTGTCATGGCATTAAATGTTAATAACGTAAATGTCACACCCAACAGTACAAATGCAATCTGCTGAATTCACATTTTCAGTGACTTTAGACATACAGTATAATCTTGCTTATCACTGTTTGGTAGTGACCGCATCACTTGACATCTCATGTAACAATGTGAACATCCCTCTGAAACATTATTTATTTCAACACAATGGACGTGCCGGTTTTGTAAAAAAAAAAAACAACAACACACTCCTCAATGTTTGCTTTGCGTTCATTTTCAAAACTAATTATTTGTAAATGTAATTGTTTTTAAATTTAGGAATGATCGTTCATCTAATTATTAAATGATGACAGCCATGGCAGTTTCTCACCAAGAAGAGTGAGACGTTTTTAGGTTTTCTTTCAATTGTATCCCTGCTGATTGTTTAACGAAACTCAATTTACATCTTGAAGGCCCAATATTTTAATCCTCGTCGTTCACTTGACTCTTCTTTCCTCCTACTAACATTCTGTCCATGCTGTCTCAGGACGATATAATTACCGGGGTTTTACACTTTTTCAAAGGGTCATCGTTTACATAGATCATTGTAGCGAGTACTCAAAATCGATAAACATAGCCCCGGAATTTGATTAAATGATGACAGCACCACCTATCTTACGGGAAGTAAGCAACTTATTGAAAAGCGCATATATATATATATATATATATATATATATATATATATATATATATATATATATATATATATATATATATATATATATATATATATAGTGAAACGTACTCGCAACATCAACATGGCATCTATCATGTGTTCAGAGATTTCAAAAAGGCATTTGACAGATTGTGGCTTGATGCATTTTGGTCATAATGAAGCAATACAACATGGGTTAGACCTTGACCAATTCTATCACAAAGCTGTGAGCCAAGGCTACCAGTGCCGTAATTGCTCAAGGTTATGTGTGGGAATGGTTCCAGATAATAGTAGGAGTACGTCAAGTCTGTCTCCTGTCACCCACGTTTTTCAACATCTACTTAGTGCACATCCTGAACGAAAACCTTTAAAAATACAGTCAGCATTGGAGGGCGTAGCTTCACCAACCTCTACTTCTTTGCAGACGGCAATGATATGCTTGCAGGCAGTGAAGACGAGCTTGCCACCATAATAAAGAACACGGAACAAAACATTTCCATGGAGATAAGCCCTGAGATGACAAAGCTGATGTCAAAATGTGGCAAACAAATCGAAGCCAAGATTAATGTCAGAAGACAGGAACTGAAAACAGTGAGCCAGTTCAAATGTCTTGGTTCAATAATCACCGAAGAGGGATCAACCGAAGTACCTTTGTCACGAGCAGCACAATGGCAGCTATGTCAAAGATAAAATCTATCTGGATAATCATGAATATAGGTCTGAAAATTAATATCAGACTATTGAAAGCAGTAGCCATCTCAATATGTATTATATTCATGCCAGGCCTGGACCCTGACAGCAGAATTGCATTGAAGACTCTAGGCACTTGAAAAATGAGATGCTACAGAACCATCGTTGGCATTTCTTACATGGACCACGTCACAAATGAAGAAATGACAAACACAATCAGGCACAAAGTTTGACAATCTCCTCACCACTGTAAAAATAAAGCCTAAATGGTATGGCGATGTCACGAAAGTCAACAGTCTATCCACAATACTACTGCAGGGTAGCGTTCAGTGTGACAGAAGGAGAGGTAGACAGAGAAAAGTGTGGACAGACCACATCACATAATGTGCCTCTAAACGTTTTGGGGAGACATATGCATTTGCACCTGATCGAGACAAGTAGAGGATACTAGTCAGATGCCATGCAGTGTTATTGAAGAAAGGATGCTGGAATAATAAAACATACAGAGATCGAGACGCACATTATATTCTCAATATCTTTTTTTACCAAAGTAGCTAGACTTTGCCTATAGTGTGTGCAGTTTTCATATTTATGATATCGTTACATGTGATCATATTACATGATGTGATTAATACTTAATGTGATTCTAATTGATCTGAAACAGCCCATGAATTTCTTTCTTGTATTTTTGTTACCAATTGGCTGCGATATTGGAAAATGTTTTAATTCCGACTTCTCGATTTTCTTGTTTTCAAAGACAATTTTCACCGCCATTTTCTTAGTCGAATTACGTTAAGAATTGGGGAAAGATGGTCTCCTCTGTCAGAATATTTAAAGTGTACAAGAGCCGGTATGAGTATTGTGTTACGTAAAAGATATCATAAAGTTAAAAGGGGCTAAAACCCCAATAAAAGAACAATAACTAAAGCTAAGGGTATTGATGAGTTCATAGCGAGTGTGTTATAATGCAATTCCGACCCAAAATGAAATTTGTTTGCATATTCTTTAGTCTGCTAGTACAAGTCAAATACTGCAAATATCCGATCACAAATACATCATGTAAATATTGGAATACACGCTTCTAGGAAATCTTCTTTCAAAGGAATATTGCCACAATGTAATGTTTTGTTGTGAAAGTGACATATTAGGTAAAGATGGACCGCGTACTACGTTCTAACATTTGCTGCATCAAACAATGATACGTCACGAACATTAGACATTCGGTGTTGAAAAATGATTCTTTTTCTGTGGAGAATGTTCTATTTGTTCGGATCGACGCTTCTTCTTTAAATGATAGATTGTTAGAAGAGTATATTCTACTTTTCAATGTTGATACTAGTTCAACTGTGATTGGGACTTTTTTTTAATACACACAACATATTAAAGGTTCAACCTCTGTGAGAATGAACGAAATTATTCACCATAATGTCCAATGACAAAAACTAATGTGAAAAAAAAAATATGAAATGGACAATGAATTAATATAAAATCTATGAAGCTCGCCAAGGCTCGACAGCTGGATATTATTGAACTCTTTTCATACATTCATGTTAAATCAGTATCCATATAATATCCCTTTATACCAACACACGATACTGCATGTGCGTGCTATTTGAGAACGACAGAGATTCCTACTTCTACTTCCTACTTCAACTCATTGTATAAAGCACAAATCAGTAATAATGTCACAGAACCATATGAGAAATCAAAAAGGTCATACTTGATCATTCTTATTTATCCTAGTTAGATTTGATTGAGGAAGACAAATTTATCTTTTCTTGTTTACATTATGACTGCAATGTGTCAAAATAAGTATTAATATCAGCACGAATATTTCCATATATATAATTTTAAATATAATAAAGACTGTTTGGTAAATTCACTTGTATATATATATATATATATATATATATATATATATATATATATATATATATATATATATATATATATATATATATATATATATATATATATATATATATATATATATATATATACATATATATTGTGAAGTGAGATTTGTCATATTATGCATAAATTAAAAATGACATATTTCAGAAGTTTCATTTGCATGCTTAAAGAGCAACTTGCTACATTTCCGTCTTTATTAAGACGTATTTCAAGTTAATATTATATACTGTATTTTAATGTAACACTAGATTTTAACACTGATGTGATGTGATGTGATATGATGTGAATAGTTTCCAATCTAGGATTAGACTTATCTTTAAGCCTCCAATGTATTCTTGTGCTCAGAAGTCGACATCAATATATATATATATATATATATATATATATATATATATATATATATATATATATATATATATATATATATATATATATATATATATATATATATATACATACATATATATATATATATATATATATATATATATATATATATATATATATATATATATATATAGTGATCCCCGAGTGGCCGAGTGATCTAAAGCGCTTTCCGTTACGGATCACTGCCATCTCACCACTGCATTGGGATCGAGTTTAATATTCGGCAAACATAGTTACGTGAGAAAGCTTGCCAGTAGCTTCGGTTGTTCTTTCCGTGGGTATTCCCGGGTTCTTCTTCTACCAATAATACTGGCCGCCATGCATAGCCTATCGTGTGCTGAAAAATGACGTTAACCGCTACAACGACGACGACACACACACACACACACACACACACACACACATACATACATACATATATATATATATATATATATATATATATATATATATATATATATATATATATATATATAATGGCAACATGTACCAATTGTTTGCATTGTTAAATGGTCAATATTTAGTATGCCTTATTGTTGCCTTATTGTTGATTTTTGTAGAGAATTAAATTTTTTATGAGAATGATGTCTCATTATAGTTTTCTTAATATTTATACCTTTCTATTTTTCAAATTGTTCTTCGTTATTAAACCTGCACTTAAACCCGCGCTTGCTACATCGTGTTAACCATAAAGAATATGTATATTTATTAATTTCTATTTGATTTAAGACTAAGTCCTGAATATTTAAATCTGCGTCACTTCTAATTGCCGTATCTAATCTATCTGATTATTTCAGTGTGATGTTTTATCATTTCATAATTAAATATTATGTTTCTGTTTTCTTGGTATTTTCAGTTTGGGATTTTGTAATACTAATAGCAACATTATCGGTTTTGATCAGAGAGAAACCTATAACATCGTGTTAACCATAACGAATATGTACATTCATTAATTTCTATTTGATTGGAAGCAACAAATATAATTCTTTTAATTCAGTGTAAGATTGGATTCGCGGGTTAGTGATAACATTAAAAAGCAAGTATTTTCCATATGAGTCTTCCTTAACGGATACATCTTTTTTAAGGAACATAAGTATTTAAAAACACTAATTTTTACATTTGTGGATTTTGAATTCTATTAATATTTTCAACTGTTTTACATTTGCATTGGGAGAGAGAGAAAGAGAGAGAAAGAGAGAGAGAGAGAAAGAGAGAGAGAGAGAGAGAGAGAGAGAGAGAGAGAGAGAGAGAGAGAGAGGGGGGAGTGAGAGGGGGAGAGAGGGAGGGAGGGAGGGAGAGGGAGGGAGGGAGAGGGGGAGGGAGAAAGGGAGGGGGTGGGGGTGTTCAATGACAATCTTAACTTAGGAACATACTTCTGAAATATTTCAAATCTGGTAGGAATTTGCGGGATGTTTTGAAAGTTCCATTCGAAAATTAGACACCTCAATACTATATTGTGTTAGACGATCACTGAAGACGATTCATGATCAACGATAACTGTACCTAAGAAATTCTGAGGTTTACAAAAAGAGAACAAAGCCTTCTGTCTCTGAATGCTTCAACAACTAATAAAATGTCATTTTGTATTGACTATACGTCATTTATGATCATACTAATTCTCTGTTATGAGTTTATTAAAAACAAAATGAAATATTTTTTTATTACAGATCCTGTTTCTTGTGACTTTGAACGACCATACAAGTGTGGATATATCATTAATTCTTCCACTTACTACTGGAAATCAACGAGCTCATATATTTTAAATGTATCAAGACATCTTGATGGTAAATTACTATTTTTGCAACCATTTAACCAATATTTATGTATGATATATTGAAATATTAAGAGTACGAAAATGATGTGGCTTTACTCCGAAAGTGAAAAGTTGAGTACAATTGTTGAGTTAAATACAGACTGACTATGGTATTTCCCAGTTTTAAATAATATGTATCCATTACTGTAACGCGTCCCATAAACGCTAGATAAGTGTATGCAAAGATGTCAATATAGCATTGTTCTTTTGTATAGATAAACTAATTTTCGATCAAGAATTTCATTTTATCATTGCAACGCCTGAATTATCATGCTCGAGACGAACCATTTCAAGTAGAGGATTCATGCATACGTTTAGATTTATTGTCGTACTATCACATGTATTGTCATACTATTACATGTATTGTCATACTATCACATGTATTGTCATAATATTACATGTATTGTCATACTATTACATGTATTGTCATGCTATTACATGTATTGTCATACTATCACATGTATTGTCATACTATCACATGTATTGTCATACTATCACATGTATTGTCATACTATTACATGTATTGTCATACTATTACATGTATTGTCATACTATCACATGTATTGTCATACTATCACATGTATTGTCATACTATCACATGTATTGTCATACTGTTACATGTATTGTCATAATATTACATTTATTGTCATACTATTACATGTATTGTCATGCTATTACATGTATTGTCATACTATCACATGTATTGTCATACTATCACATGTATTGTCATACTATCACATGTATTGTCATACTATTACATGTATTGTCATACTATCACATGTATTGTCATACTATCACAATTATTGTCATACTATTACATTTATTGTCACACCATCCGTTATACATTTTTCTCTCGATTTCATTGGAAAACTTGGATAAGAGAGAAGGGTTTATCATTGTTTTTGGATCTCCCTTTCAAAACAGACTATATACGTATAATAATATCATGTACTGAGCTATGCATTGATATGATATGGCTAATAATATGGAACGCCAATTCAAAATGCATATTTACATTTATCATGTATCTGTTTTATAGTGAATGTTAAATAGTAGTACGATTTGGTTTTATTTCTACTTTCATCGGTATAATCCAGTAACAAAGCTGATTAGATGTGAACTTTTTGCTACTGACATTTTTGCAAACTACTGCAATATTTGAGGTTTATTTGTTACTGAATGTAAGCGATATTTATTTCGTTATTTTGCTTCCAATCAATGACATTAAAATACCTTCTGGGCAGGATACCATATGCAAGCAGTATCAAATTCAAGCGTTGAGGGCGATAGAGCTGTGATACAGAGTCCAACGTTCGATCTCACCAGAAGTACCAAATGTGTGTTCTTTCAATTCTATTTGGCTGGGAATGACGTCGGAAGTTTGTCCGTAACAGTCTCATACGATAACGGAACAAAGACAGAACAGGTCTTTTATATATCTGGCAACCAAGGAAATGAATGGTTCCTAGCTAACGTTCCACTCAACTACACTGGGTATGACAGCGTTTCTGTAATTTTCACTGCAATCCAGGGACAAAACCGAAATAGTGTCGTCGCCATAGATGATATCGTCATATCCGAAAATGACTGCATTTGTGAGTATCAAAATGCACAATGACATTAGTGTATAGTTTATATGAACTTTTTATATCGTTGATGTTTTCATGCAATATTGCATGCTTTCGTTTGCAAAATATATAATATAAACAAACAAGGAAACTTTATCTTCCAAAATCAGTGGATCATCATTTCCTATGTACGTTTTGAAGTTAAGGATCTGTGATCTTTGATTCGGAATTAAAAAGTGATAAACCGTCATTAACAGTTCATTGTCACTCTCATTAGGACGTAACACTTTGTAACATGCTTGGATTCAGCGTCTGCATATTCATATTGATCCACAAGAAACAAGTTGGAAATCGCAATACAAAAATCTACAATGGGGCTCTCTATAGAAAGATAGAATATTTTCCTCACATATATTGAACGTGTTCAAAAGGATGGAAGCAGTGAGGATATATTGGTAGAAGAAAACATTAAAGAAATAAAGCTACAAAAAGTTACCTTCATTGATTTTTTAAATGTCTCAATCATGGATCATAGATTCAACGCGAAACTAATTCTTCGTCCATTATGCGGTGTATTTTAGATCAACAAAATACATATTATACAACTGTTGAAATAATTAAAACATTTCATTATGAAAGTGTATGATGAAAAATCATTTCGGATAAAATACAATGTTGACATTATTCTAATTCCAAAAATGTTCGATTAAAATACTAACTTACCGTAATATTCATATTGAAAGTAATATATTGCTGAAATTGTAAGCATGCCAGAGGTCACAATATTAACTCTCACTCACACCTCTAGATGAGGGAACGATTTTTTCCTATCTTCATATATACGAATGATAAATGGGGTCCCAATTGAAGGATGCTGGTATGTTTAACCCTATGGTGAAATGCAACCACCGGCCAACTCCACAATCAATTAGAAGTCATTCTAAGATAATACGGCTGCGGGACTTAAATCAACCGCTGAATTCATATTGTGTAAAACTGGCAACGTCCATACAATCGATCAAGAAGAATTAATAATGTGTGTGTGTGTGTGTGTGTGTGTGTGTGTGTGTATATATATATATATATATATATATATATATATATATATATATATATATATAGAGAGAGAGAGAGAGAGAGAGAGAGGAGAGAGAGAGAGAGAGAAGAGAGAGTTAATTATACCTGAAAAAGTACACTTCCGTGTTGAAACCACCACCAATTAATCTTTGATAAAAAATGTATCATTTACTTGTCTTTTGTTATTTTACATATATTTCTTAAGCACAGCAAAAACCAAAATTTACATTCAATGACTGAAAATTTCATTTTTAATACGATACAAATAATATTCCAATCTTTGCACATTTCTAGCATATATTTTATGCTAATGGTAGGATATTTACATATTTTGAAGGAATTGTGGAAAAATAGTATGCATATAACACTTATATTTTTTTTACACCAAAAGGAAAAAGACTAGGTACGTTTGACTATATTTCCAGGTTACTGTCCCATTTGCATTTATACACATATATGCTGAGCGCGTACATGCATTTTCCATTTTTCTGATAGTTTTGTATCATTATGTTTCAGCTGGAATACAGCATGATACGTGTGATTTTGACAGTCCGTTTACAGAGGCATATCAGTCAGATTGTTCCTATGATTCGCAATACCAGTGGACAAGACAAGTCGGGCCTACTCTGACGAGAGGAACCGGTCCACAGTTCGATGCAAATGGCGATCCAGGCGGTAACATCTTTTATTTACCATTTGTACTTGTTATGTCATATGTGAAAACAAAATATTTGGCAATTTAAAGTTAACATTGAGGACAACACTCCCGTTTGTAAGAACTATTTCCTTCATTGAATATTATAATTTACACTTCAACCATGGTTTAATTTGCACGATTATCTCAAATGTCGTTTCTTTATTTTCAAGAAATATATTTTCTGTCTCTTATCTGCAGCACAATATACAACAAGGACTTTAAAACTAACAATATAGCCATCAAGTAAAATAGAGCCCGACAGCTATTTTTATAAATATTGAATTTAAATACTGACTCAAATAATATTAGACATGTAATAAAGTTTATACATTTTAAAATGAATTTGTTGTTTTTACAAAACATACATCGATAATATTATTTGTCACTAGAAGGAAATTCATAAGCGAAATATCCAATCGTAATATGTTTTATGAAAGCAAGGTTTCCTTCATTTTTGTGTCAGTAATAGTAATTGTTCACTAAATAAACATGTTCATAATGTTCAATTGTGTATACTTTGTGGATATCAAGGAATAACAGTTCTAGAGGCTTAATATATTTGACAATTACAATGTTATTATGTTACATATATAAGTGGGAAATCGTTTAAATGTTATATTTGCTGTATAACTGTTACGTTTGCTTTATCTACAGGAGCATACTTAATTGCTGACAGTTCGTTTGGAGCAGAGAATCACTATTCAATCGTTTCGTTCCCAGCGATTATAACCTCGTCGACCACAAAACTTACCTTTTACTACCACATGTATGGGCGTGACGACCAGATAGCGGATCTCTCTGTCATTTTCACCACGGAGTCTACAATCTCGGTGCTAGAGGAGTTGTGCTGTAACAACGGAGACATGTGGAAATTCAAATGTATTGCACTCCCCTCCACATCCCATGGTGTTATACATTTTAAAGCTAAGAGAAAGAATGGAGTGTTTGGGGATATAGCGTTAGATAAAATTAGCCTCCTGGATGGAGACTGCCCTGGTATGTATTGACACAAATATCACAATCTTAACAAGTGTTTAAATATATGCTGCATTCTGATTTATTATAATCTCTTTTTTGTCTCCCTTAACTTTACATTGTCAACATCGTACAATATTTTACGGTATAGCACACCTTCATATTGTACTAAGGAGCACTACACGTGTGCCCAATAGTGTATAAGGAACAACTTTGGAAACAAATCTTGTACACGTATGTAGTAGTCGCTTTACGTTTTGTTTATTTAAATGTTTTCCAAATGACCTAAAGAAGTTGTTCTGGGCCATCCATATACCAGCTGCTTTGCAATATTCCGCGTTAGCATTCTTGATATAATGTTTTGGATTTAGGCTAGAGATAGACGGCAGACAGGTCATACAATTCCTGGGTCCTTACAAAAAACATGCATATGACACGGTAATATTAATAATGGCAAATATATACTTACTGTTTTGCATCCTGCATTTTTTCGTAATGTACATTCTTAGTTCTGCCAACCGGTATTACAACCTGGGTCATGGGTTTCAAACCATGATTACACATTTCGAAAATATTTCTAATTTCGGATACATTCCAAGTGAAATAACACCACCCTTACTGCACTCAAAATGAAATGAGAATTATATTCCGCATCATCTAATCTATATTGAGTTCATATTTTACCACACATCATGGATCCACACATTCAATGACAGAAAAGAAACTCACATGCAGATAAGGAAAGATGCTGATCCATCTTTGCGCAAGTCGGATGGTACTTGCTGTAGAACTGACATAGAAAAATTCAGTCCAATCAAGACATTTCGTACAACCGACACAAATACCAAGATCTAGTCATTCCAGACCAAATGGAAACATTTTAAAATGCGCACTCACTCCAAATATGACTATATTTCAAGTCTTAGCAGACCAAAAAGCCATTTTCTTTCGAAAGTGATGTCTGATTTGCGACAAATTTCAAAATTATCTTCTTGGGGTGATACAAATATTGTTTTGTATTCATGAATATGCGCTTCTGTATATCGTTTGTAATGCAGCATAAATAAGTTACTTTGTTTTAGTTTACGTCATTATGCCTTAGGTAGATTGCATCCCATGGTCATGCACTATAGCCATCCTAAAACATGTTATTATTTTCTCATAATATGGAATTAACCTATAAATATCAGAAATGATCGTTCAGGAGCAGAAGAATAAATTTGCATGTACATTCAATTTCATCGACTTGAAGTTGAATGATATTATATTGCATAATTTGGTTATCTTTTTCATAGTGATACCAACCCATTGTCATACCGATAAGTTGTTTTGTACATACATTCCTCAATTACTTCGGAAATATCATACATATACTATACAAATACCCTCATTAAATGTACTAAACGTCGTCTAGAGATTTCATAAGGTTAAGTGTTGAGGCTATCAAGAGGTATTTCATTTTCCGTGACCTCATCTCATCTAATTACTTGAGACCGATTCCTAACGACAATGTGTTTTCATTTATCTTAGCTAAAACCCATTACGTTTGGTGTCGGCCTAAACCTAAATTTGATTTTCATGTATTTAATGTAGATGATGAATGTGGATTTGTTATTGCGTTTTCACCTGATTTTTTGTCGTTAATTTTGTAATTGTATTGGATGCTGAAGTGCATTCAGAATTGTCATCTCATTTATCAACTAAAGACTTCATATTTTACATCAGTGACACAAGACATTGTATTCTACATTTCCCGAGCTTATTATGGATCATATCGAAGATCTGATTTATTGTTGAAGATAACCATCTTTTCCAGGCATATCTGTTGCGTGTGATTTTGAGCAAACGGACTTAATCTGCGGATACCAAGGATCCTGGGCACGGATAACAAATGGTTCCAGTAAGCATTTTGTTATGTTTACTACCATACTTATTTCAAACGAATTAGATGTTTAGCAGCATATTAATGTGTATTTATTCCAATGAGTCAGAGCGTTAAATGTACCTTATGTAGACAGCAAACTTGTTGGGCTTAGCTTTTCAAAATATGGCATGCTAATGAATACATCATCATCCAGAGGAAAACGAAAATGATCTTTTCGTACTAAAACATAAGCAAATATTGAATCCTTTCGCCAGATACACGATTTATGTATTTCCCGAAATGTAACCTATAGTTGTATTGTTCTTTTTTTATAGATTACTTCATGACATCAAACGGTAATGCCACTTTACGTTCACCGTCTTCAACTCTGAATGGATCAGCATGCATTACGTTCAATTACAAGTTGCAGGCATATCGTTTTATGTCGGGAATCATTCTTACCCTATATTACGAGCTTGCTGAATTCAACCACTTTGAAACGAAACTCCTTTTCAATGTAACTGGACATCAAGTCACTGTGTGGAAAAAAGGTCAGGTCCAAGTAAACGAAGAAGGCGCTATGTCATTTTACATACAATTTGAGTCATCCGGAGCTGGGATCTTTTCTATCGACAACATATCGGTCAATAAAGGATTATGTAGTCCTCTAGGTAACTACCTAGGCATGATAAGAAGCCAACTTATTAACCTTTTAGGAAACATTAAATTACATAATATGATTTCTTTCAGTTGCATGTTTAAAATAGGAAATCATTATAAACTTCAGATTAGCTCAATAGTTAGCAAGCATATAGAAATTATTCTCAGTTGATACAGGTGGAACGTTAATTGCATGACAAACACGATATCGCAACAACCATCTTTACGTTAAGTTATATTATATTTATAAGCCAATCATAAATCTTACATCTTGAATATTAACAGACACGTATTGTAAATTAAATAAAATATGTGATATTCATTTCAGAATGCGCCTTAAATGAGTTTAATTGTCTTGAAAAGTGTATACCTTCCGTCCATGAATGTGATAAGAAAGCGGATTGTGCTCTTGGCGAAGATGAAGAGAGAACATGCCGTATGTTAAACATTCCTTATAGCGTCTTCTGAACCGTATCAGGTGACCCGCTGAAGCATCTAACATATGCTTTAAACTGGTCTTATACTATATAGCCCAAGCTATTTCTACGACAATTCTGATAATCATGTTCGTTAACAATTTGCCCAAATATTCGTACTGAACTAGTAGAATATGCTTTACCTAAACACATTGAACAATGAGTTTTGATTACTAACTCGAGTGCTGAGACACAAAGTTGTAATAACGTTTTAAAAAATTCATTAAAACAAATCAAGGAGAATATAAAGATGTACTTCTGAAATGTTATGGTTTTACTTTCATGTAATACTATCAAGACTTAAGTGTCATTAGGTTCAATGCAAGTTAGTAATATGCCATTAATTAGATATAAATACAACTATATATATATATATATATATATATATATATATATATATATATATATATATATATATATATATATATATATATATATATATATATATATATATATATATATATATATATATATATATATATATATATATATATCAAGCAATGTTGATTTACTAACCTCCATGCCATATAATTGCCTATATATCAATATTATGTTCCATTCGTGTTTTATGCGCTATAATATTGTAACGATATATTAAAAATATTTTAAAACGTATCAGTCACACCTGTAATTGTCTCCTGCTTTTTACTCCTTTAGCCTAATTTTATATTTATAGATCCAGATATTATTTGCAACTTTGAAACTAGCTACCATTGTGGCTACAGGAATGTGAGTTCAACTGATCAGTGGAACTGGGTTGATTCAGGATCATCCACGTTAGATGATCATGGCATATTTGGTAAGTGTAAATTATTTGTATTGTTCGTATACCTCTGACTTACATTAAAAGTTACTGAAGTCTGTAACAAGGATGCAGTACTAAAACAGCAAAAATGGTGCATGATTTCGTGAAATTAAGATACGAAAATATTCCTAACATTTGAAAAAGCAGTCCATCTCTTTTATCTATATGGGTCTTCCATTTAGAATTCTTGTTCTACGTGATAACTGCAAATATATTGGCTGAACGTTTAATAATTGACCTAATGCGATGTATAACTGAGATTGTTCCCGAAACGAATGTTTGTCCCTATGCCTCGACGTCTTATTGTGTTCTAGGATTTTTATTACGACTGTTATATATATATATATATATATATATATATATATATATATATATATATATATATATATATATATATATATATATATATATATATATATATTCCGTCTACTTTAATGCCGGTGCGGTGTATGTGCATGGTTGATTGACCATTTATCTCTCTATTAAAATAATATATATCTATTAGTATAATTTCTCTCATTTACGTTTGAAGACGATTTCATAAACAAAAAAGTAAACCATTATCAAGCATGTGTTCATATATTTAATTTTATAGGTCATTTTCTACTTGCAAAACCATCATATTATACAACGATGAGTCTGCAGTCCCCGGTGGTGAAAATTAAAGAAAACAAGTGTCTGCGTTTTGATTACTTCAGTACTGGAGTTTTGAGTGTATCGTTGGATCCAAATCGTCAGACGGATTGGGTAGATAATAACACCTACACATACTGGAGATCTGGACAAGTAAGAAAAATTACCGTTAATACACATTCACATATCAAGACACATAGCCAAGTAATATGCAGCAAATTTCATCCTAAAGCTAACAAAACCCACTTACATATATTGTGCATTTAATATGTACTGAATTATGATGCTAGAATTGATAACTAATGTTGGTATATCAATACCTATACATTAAGGTTTAAAACGAGACTTTTACTCCAGTATTTATTTCAATATTGCTTCAGTTTTTTTATCATGATGATTAATATGTGTCCGGGTGATACACAGGTAAGAATACGTTGCCACCCAGTTTTAACTTACTGATGACAAGCACACACCTTTGAAGTCGAATTTGAAATTTTGCAAACCAATGAAAATGCAAACGAAAGATCATATGTTAAGTACACCTGACCTTATAGTGTCTGTCCTATTCTGACTATGGTACTATCTGGCTCGTATCAACCATAATCATTTGGTTAAATTTATTTACTTAACGTACCGATTTCGTATTTATTTATCCATCCTAACTCAATCTAGATGGATTACGAAATGTTTATATTTGTATATCTACCTTTTGTGGTTAGTTTATATTTCATTATCTTACAAAATAACATGCGGATTACAATTCGTTCTCGAGGCAATGAATATGAATACTAGTGTTTTATAGCCCTTTAATATGATGCCAAGACGAGAGCTCGCAAAGAACTAAAGAACGTCTTGTTGTTTGCCCCATGTTTGAATATATGTCTCAGTTCATCACTCTGAAAAACAAAGGTTTTGGGATTTTCAACATCAGTATGTACCCTTAGTCGAAATGCCATCATGTCCATGTGAGTGGATAATCTTATTTTACTACTTAAATTGTACATTGACCAAAACCCACTCCGGTGGCCTAGTAGTTAGAATGTTCACCCAGTCACATAATATCGGCATAGATACATTGAGGATATATGAGGGCTTTTTAGTCGATTTTTTTATGATAACATTTCGCTAGTAAAATGAAAACAATATACCGTCAGGTGTGACGAAGCCATGTGTGATGATGTAACATGTATCCACATCATGATTGAAGCATTTCATTGGATTTGCATACTTTGTTTTGTCAAGTATATTAGCTCAATTTACTCTATTATTACATCGACAAAAACGAAGTTCCGAATTTTTACTTCCGTTTTAGCAGAGACGGTTTATTGAAAATCTTCATCATACAAAATAGTGTTTCAATCTTTATATTATCACATTTATGACTGTTTTTAGACAATACTGAAGGCATTTATATTTTTGTTAGGTGCCATCTTGCACAGACAGATACATGATCATTGCAGGAGTTTTAGAAATATGATAGAAGGTCAAACAAACTTACAATGAAGGTTCATTAGACGTAAAAGAGTAACAATATTAAAAAAACATATTTTAAAGAGCTAGTGTCTTAGATTGAATCAGATCTGAATATTTACTTCTGTATTCGGTGGTAGATTATGTTTGCATTTGCGGGCTTGCAGTCTATTTGCTGCAAAACAAGCTGGGTTACCACTTCATTTTACTTCACTTCAACCAATACTAAGTAATGTCTGAATTTCCAATCGTTGTCCGATATAATTTTGCTTGTACTACTTAAACGATTTTGGTACATTTGTAATGAAATCTATTTCATTTCGATGTATACCATTTATTGTTGGATCTAACAGGTCAACAATACTGAAGGAGTGGCACAGTATATCGAACAGCAACCTTTGTTACTACAGTAACTCAAAATGTATGCACGAAGCGTGTGGTACATTAATTATAAGACAGTTATCCGTTGAGGCTTATTTGTACTGATTGCAGTTGAAGTTTAGACATTCGGGATGTTATGTAATTTTAATGTGGATACATGACTATATTTCTATTATGAAAAGCTTTATTGCTATAATTGACAAATTGATGAGACTTTCAATCATGTTTGATATTCAGAAATTCTACAGATTTAAACATATTAGATGTTTCCTCATTATCTACATGGTAAAATCAATTGCAAAGAGAATTATATAACTGCACAATGCGCTTTAGTAAAGTACCCAAATTAACGTATTTAAAGGGTAGCGTCACATTCTTTCGGCATTGATTATTTGCGTTCCAGCTGTAAATGCCTTGCACATTTAAAGAAATGTATAAAATACGACTCCTTTGATGTCGACATAGCGAGAGAAGATGATCAATTTATATCTAGTGATGCAGAAATCATGATGGATGAAGTCAAAAATATATATGCCAATATATTACTAGACAGTGATATGAGCGAAGACTTAGAAACATTCCCATCTTTATCCAGTACGTTGGAGAGTTTAACAGAGCCAATCACAAAACGAACTATTAGGGATCCAATCAAATGATTGTTATTTTAAAGAGTCTCATAAGCGACGAACGATCCGTCAGCTGGAATCTCCAAATTTCATCCAGGAGTCAGATTATTCCATATTTTGTTGCAGTAGGGAACAATCGCATCATATTAATGCAAAGACATCTATCTATCTATCGATATATCGATCGATCGATCTATCGATCTATCGTTGCTGCAGCCATGGAAAAATATCTGAAGGATGTAGCTGATGACACGGATCTACTTTGTGCTCCTTTGTTATCGTGCCAGTATGAAAAGCATATAAATATTATTTAAACCACACCACAGGCGTACCTATCGGAAAATCAGAAACTCGAACATGAAAAGCATCAAGTCGTCACTGGTAAACTGACAGCTTGTCTCCATTTATTCTCTTTTCGGTTATTATACAAATGCACAACTGCATGGAACTGGAGAAGGTGGTGGATGATTATGCAACTTGAAGAGCATACTGTGGTCTTCATCATTTTTACTTTCGCTTCTGATGATGTGATTATGGCTGGAGAAAGGCTTTATACAATTTTCATAGTAGTAAATCAATTGACACATTACATGAGTCTCGTGTATGTGACATCGTAAAGAAGACAAGATTTACATACTTGAAGTCTCTGCCTCCAACCTCTCTTTTAACTAGGTCCATCCATACCTGTCTTCTATCACGTTCACGTCTGACAATGTAATGATAAATTAAGTGGAAATCGAAAACATCTGAGGAGCTTTATTCATGTCACTTGTGATGCCCCTCCTGCACCATGCTGCGTGTTGTAGATGATAGCACGCAACTGATTGTATCACTGCATAATGCATGTCCAGCAAATATTCTTTTGCTGGATGTAATGTAGAGCTTTCGTTTACACCAATGCTCTTCCCATGTATTGAGACATGGAGAAAACAGATGGCTCTGAGAACGGGCATTGTGATTTGTATCATTTTCATATATGACAGTAGCAAGTAGTAATGTATAGTGATTTCTTCGATATTTGCATTTGACAATTTGGCAATAATTTGTCATCAACAGCATTGTTCAGTGATAGTACTTGTACGGGGTCTATATTATTGATTTTTTAAATGTAAAGGATGTTTACTATGATCTTGACAGACACCATCAAAGTAAGCATTAAGTTGATGTTAAGTAATAGTTGTATGCTTAAATCTGCTAATTTGGAAATATTGCAATATTTGGATGATGATTTTTTAAATACTGATCTCTTACAATATATTTTATTCTATTGTAAGTACATTAAACATATATTAATTATTATCTTTGTTATATTGCTAAAGCACTAAACTTAAATCGAATCAAATTTTAATGTTAAATGCAATCAATGTATCAGTGACTACTTGTCGAGATGTGTACTTCTGACTAATGTGTATATGCGTACATCATGGTATAATGTACGTTTGCAGTATGTTCAGCTAATATTTCTTCCTGTACTTTTAGGTGTATAATAGAGTTGGAACTGAATTCAAAAAGTCGTTACATCACTATATATAGATTACAATAAATAAAGCATACCTTTCATGTAATACGTTAAGGTGAATGAACCACACAAGCTGCCTATAATTCGTTGATATATTATAGATTATTGACTGGTATATTTGACATATCTAATGTGTATTCACTATTTATGTTTTGGACATGTTATTTCTTGTAAGCAAACTGCGTTGTCTGAAGAAATTTTTAATTTCTATTTCAATAAGTAAAATCTTCATTTTTGAATGGAATTTGCTTAAATACTATATTTGCCTATTTTTGTTTTATGTCTTTGAAAACGTATAGAGCATATTTCACCTCTTGCAAGAAACATCTCGTGTATATTCGTATCGAAAGTATATTCTCCATTTTAGGTTAATGTCTATCCCGGTGATGTTAGTGTACACTTTAGGGCACGTAGTACCAGTACCTACGATCAAGGCTCTGTTATTGCCATTGACAACATCAAGCTTTTGAATGGAACCTGTTTGGAACATAAACCAGGTAACAAAAGTCCTACCTACAACGACAATATTTCTTTTTTAATGAATCCTAATGTGCACAAATTTTTAATATATTTGATTTTTTAAACAGCATTTAAAATTACCTTAAATGTTCATTACGTATGGTCAAGAGCGCATACGTAATACAACACGATAATGTTTCCTCATATTTTTATGATATGTGCTTCATTTCTTCCCCTAGAGAGAACGATCCAGAGGAAAACATTCAAGATAGTCGCCAGCCTACGAATTCGAAAAAATTTTGATAACTCATTTATGTTTTGGTGTAAATATTTCAACAATAGTACGGGTGAACATTGTCCAACACATAAACTATTGATTGATGAATGTCTTTAAAACTTAACCGACATATTGCGTGTCACGCGTGTTATACAGAAGCAATAACTTATATATAAATAAAGTGAAAAACATCAATACAGAAATTCACAGTCAATATAATTGGTTTACCGCAACATCAATAGATGTATTCTTTTCCTTTACAAATGTGTACATTATATGAAATTTCAATGATTTGCTGACAAATACAAATGCTAATTAGGTTGGAGTCTTTATATAGTGTCCTTTTGACAATAACAGACTACATGCAACAAACAAAACGAAAATAGTTCGTACTTGCATATTTGTTTTCCAATATTCACATTGATTTTGTAATTGTTTTTATATATTACGATGTATGATATAGATGTCAAGAGAAAATACGTATAGTATAAATGTGTAACTGATGATAAGCACGTACCTTTCAGCCTTCTAGCGATCGATCTACTAGATGCCGTCCTAATGCTTTTTTGTCAAATTCATTTAAATAATATTTTCCTCATATTAGCCTCGTGTCGAATCATCACAATTACCCATTATTATATTAAGTCATTATTAGGTTCAATTTTAAGATATATATCCTATAATTATTTTAAATCTGCATTGTTAGAAACTATTTGTGCGGTGAAGAAAAATGAACTAACCAATAAATCATACCAGAAATATCGTGTAAATTTCTTGTCCATTCATTAGAAATAGTTTAATAATTAAAGCCTTTTATCGAAATAATCTTGCATTTACAAACCAGAAATCTGCATTTACTCTGCTGGTGTGGCTTACTAAGTATTATGTTGTCATCTATATTATTATCAAATGTATGCATTATATAAAGTTAGATTACGTTTAATTATTTAAAGAATTAATCAAATTCTAAATGCTAGTCGTGCGAATATTCTTAGTATGAATGTTTACATTAGATAAGAGATTGTGCTATAACAACCCCATCCATTTTCATGCAGAATGTCCTGACACAATGGTCCCGTGCACAGATAATTATAAATGCGTTGGCAAGGAACGGTTGTGTGACCTTATATGGGACTGTTTGGATGGATCTGATGAGAGCCATAAATACTGCAGTAAGTTATGTTATCTGCTTTGAGTGTTTTCGACTTAGCATCGTTATCAATACAAAGCAATAAATGGACGTAAAGGTACAGCCAGACGTACAACAATGGAACAGGCTGCAAACTTTTGATAGGGTCACTAGAAAACATCCAAGTAATAAACATTATACCAATACACTGTGTACAATGCACAAGCAGCATACTCATTTTCTAAAACGTTGTTTGCATTTTGTGAACGATACAAAACAATTTGAAATTGGCTTTAAAAAGCGCTTTGTACGATGTTTCATCCATGGGTGGTGCGTATAAATCCACATTATGTTTAAAAGGAACTGACATAACCTTTTCATAAAGACCTCTAAAAAGCCTACTACTAAAATTTATAGGATGTTATATATTACGTGTGTTACAATTAACGGATTAGCATAAGTAATTTTAATACGAAGAGTCGAACTGCGGGGAGGGTGAACATACGTATATAATTTTTGAAACATAAAGCTTCCTACGGAAATGAAAAATATAAGGTCAATAAAGCCAGACAGAAGCCTCCAACTAACCGAGAGGTTCTCTAATTGGATTAGCTCATTTTGTTTCTTTATCCTGACGATTTGTTTCTTCTTCACATTTTGTATATTTGTTCTGTTCACCTTTCTGACGTTTCTTTGAAGTCGCACACTCTCTATTGATTAAATCATTATTTGTATTATATCAATAATAGCAATAGCTATAGCATTTTATACAGCTTGATAAGCTCAACAAAGATAAGAAGCAATTAATAAATGTCTTCTAGTCCGTGATTCTGTCAGAAATAAGGTACAAAAACGTCAGGGGTCTCATGTTGATTATGCTGAAAGTACTCAACAATTTTTCAAACTTATTTACTGAAATAATTAAACCTTTCTCCCTCAACTTGAAACAATAACTGAAAAATTTGAGGAAACATCAACACTTTAACAGCAACCAAAACTAGTTGCCATTGGAAGAAAACGTTTAAGAATACATTGAAGAATTCCGTTCAAGAGCTAATGAAGATGTTTGAAGAAATGTTAATGAAATTTAGTGAAAAGAGCTTCCATTTTATGTTGCTACGACTTATAAAACGAAACATAACTTATTGAAACTAGAACATAGTAAGGATATTAAAAATATACGGCATTGGCGTAATGTGTTTTATAAAATTAAAACTCAAAAAGCTCGAATTTGACACAAAAGACGCATCATATTGTTGCTATATTGATAAGATAGCCCCAAAGTATATAATGCATAAGAAGCACAATAAGAATAGAAAAGGAAGAACAAAACAATAAAAAAAAAAACGAAAACGACAGAAAGAAATCAACCAAAAAAGACTTGTTTGTGACACTGTTAAAAAATTAATTGATACATGTACCCCCAGAACTTATGAAAAATTAAAGCTATAGATTATGATCAATTAGTTGATTGTATCGCTAATAAAAGTACTAAAAATAGGAATTTATTAGCAGTTCAGTTTATGGGTGATAATAAACATCGTAGAACAAAATTTCAAATTTATAATATTGGTAAATTTTGCAAGAAAGATAACTACAAACTTGAAACGTTTTCTGCAGTAACATAATAATGATAAACATATACAAGATTAATATCACGTCGTTACAAACCAGGCAAATCGGATTAAAGCTGTATAACATGTCAACAAAATAGGCATAAAGTTGACGACAATGATCCAGACTTTGTTATATTTAAAGAACAAGTCGAAGAAAAAATGGAGAAAACAACCTGGTGATATTGATCATAAGGCAAGTCAAGGAAGTTATCTCTTTTATTGTCCTAACATTATTCTTTATGCTGTTGCATGATTAGAAATTATGACTAGCGGAATAGGTGCTGTAAATAGTTTTCTAGAAATTATTAATGAAGCAGCTGGTATTTGTCAACGATGTTTTACAGGCGACATAATGTAATTTAATGTTTATCGATCTCTAATCGATATCATGGTTGATGAATATCATAGTGATTAAATGAATGAATAATACATTAGATGATCATGCACAATGCTCAACGTGCACCGATCATGGTCAGAGTGATAAATTTGCGGTTACCAGTATACAAAGCAATATACGGTGATGGACTCAGTGATGATGTTTAAGTTTGTTTTTGAAGAACAACTCCAAAAGCATTACCAATTACAAAGCAATTAGGAATGAGAGCTATTGATTTTTTGTTCGTGATTAAGCTCCTAGTGCTGTTGGTAATATTGCCAGTAAATCGTTCTCAGCAATTAAAGATAATCTAGCACAATTAATGCGACGAAAACCTCAAATACCGCAACCAATAGCATTACCCAATACTGAAGTGATGCCTGGAAATGTCAGTAAAGTAATAAATCAAGTTGCAAATCAGAAACTAGCTAAGTTGGCTAGTGTACCACTATCAGAAACATATAGCTGCTAATTTGATAGCAGTAAGTGATCCTCGTGTTAGATAATAACAAATGTAATAAAATGTTTAAACGTGTGTCTGATCCTGCATTTGACATGGAGGCGCCAGTTATCAAAGATGAGTCTGCGTGATTATCATTATTATTATTATGTTGCACGTGTAACAAACGCACGTGGAATAATCGAATTACAGGTTCAGGATACAAGTAGATATTTCGTGCTTATGAAGCATTTATTGAGATCGAATGTATACTATGGAAAGCAGATGATACAGTGCACGGAAGTGTAGATCAGCCTGGGTTTGTTAACAATGACATTTTGATGTTATTTGACAGTCCCACATACATGATTGATGAAACAAATAGTGAATCGTGTCTTGAAAATGTTTATATTGCTACAACGATATTACTCAAGATCAGCTGGTCCATCTATGATGTTTGCAAAGGATACAACTGATAATCCAGAATGCAGAAACGTAATAATGAATGCAGCTGGGGACGCAATTTTATCGATGAATGACGATTTCACGTGATGAATTTTCGCAGTATTAATTGAAGAAAATATAGTTCTCGTGTGCGTTTCCACAATCCCACATCTTTGGATTTTGAAAAAATGTTTGAAAAGTTATATTGGAGCTGGTACATGTCCGAAAAGCTACCGACAATGATGGAATCTGACGCCTAAAACCTCTTTATATTACGCCGAAAAACAAAAATTACTTCCTTTCATGAATCAAGGTGGCAAATCGATATTATCAGGGTTAACGATGACTCCAGACAGTATTCAAAGTAATGCACCTGAGTTTGTCACATGGCAGATAGTCGCACGACATAGATCAACCGCATCACAACAAAGAGATTCAACGCCACGACATAAATCCATCACGATTCAAGAAAATGCCATAGAAAATTCGCAGGAATGCAATCCAATGGTGTTTGACACAGCCGGAGTTTCTGATGTTTCTTTCTGGATATATGTACATAGAGAACCTTCTGAAGACGCTTTGCTAACTTTTGAACATAAGCACGTTGCACGAGGATATCATCGCTTGAAGACATTTATGGAACGTGATTTAAACATAAATATATGTTTGCAGATCTCTCAGCAAGATTTCATAACATTAAATTCGATTTTCACTGCAACATTTAGAATTTTTTTGGCAACTAGTCGTTGAAAAACACTTCCAAGCTCATGTAGCTAGAGTGCCTGCTAGCTGGTGGTTACGAAGTAATTGCTGTCATACTCAGTGATAAATCAATGCTACTAGAATGTGCTGGCGGAAGTATGAGACTCGATGATGTTTCAGTAGAGAACTTGTAATTACACCACTCATGATATCATAAACATGTCATATAATCATGGCAAGGTTAGACTGACTCCTGGTAAGTTAATGCAATTAGAATTAAATCTTGCAAGTAAATGCGGAAAAAAGTAACATTACAAAAGATTCAGTAGATAGTGCTGGTCAAAACAAATTCTCAATAACCAAGACTTAGCTTTAACATTTTAAAAAAGATTTTGAATCAAAAACAGAAGTTCAACTCATGTTTCTCCGAGTTCCATTAAAGATTCAATAAAAACAGGTGGTGTAATTCCACAATACCTGCGTGTTTTGCTGCTGCTGCACCAGCTGTCGCACGAGCAGCTGCAATTGGAACCGCTGATGGAATAAAATTTAAGAAAGCAACAGGACACAGATTTACTAAAAAGGGTCTAAGACTACCAGGACTACTATTCGTAGTACGGAAAAGACAGGAGATTAACCGGGAAAACTTAGTTGATACTTGAAATTTCCATTTATAATTTAATCAATGATCCTGCAAAATTAAATATAAAAACATTAGGGGTGATTTTATGTGCGATCAATTACCAAACCAGCACAGTACTATTGAAACCGATACAATTAATCTCGATAATAGTTCTGACCGTGGAACTCATTTGGTTTCATGCTCACATGATTCAAGAGAAATTGTTGATTTTGATTCTTTCAGACGTCCTCTGTCAAAATGGTTTTTCAAATATATCGGCTGAGTGCAACGCACTCATCGTCAAAACACTCCAGTTTTGTATTCGACATTATTAGCATAGACAATAAATGATCCTCCAATATGTAGCCGTGAAGCAATTGCTGAACTGAGCGCTGAATCAAAATGCTCCAAACCCCATAAGAAAGTGGTCCACGACTATACAAGTAATTGTCATATATCATACAAATCTTGAAAACATAACGGTAGATATGTACGTTAGATCTTCGTCTAAACAAGCCCAAACAGTTGATGGAATATCACATAAAAATGTAAATAAAATCATTAGTAGTGAAGTATGATAATTGCTAAATCTTGCAAATGTAGATCCAAACGAAGTGGTTGTATTTCAAGATAAGCAAGGAAGATTAAAACTAGAAAACTTTCATTGCAAGATATTATCGTTAGAATTAATGCAGTACCTAACAATAGATTAGCTGTTTGATATTAATGGAAATATTAAACCCGGTGTTACTATGGATATCAGATAACATTCTTAATCGAATACAAAGATTCAGTGATACACAAATTGCTATCTCAATATGACTAATATAAAAGTAATGATCCTGAAGAGCCGGACTCAAACTTTGACGCTGCAACAACGAAATACTTCGACGATAAAAACCTCCCAAAGAAGTACTCGTTAACAACAGTCATCAATACTGGAACAACCTTATTTAGAACTAATTTTTTAATTATGTACAATTAAATACGAATTATCGAAAATACATATTAGAAGCATTAATTATTTTTTGGGAAATCCAGCCGTGGTTGATATTAATCGTTTGGACATTAACAATATCACCGATAGCTTAATAAATACTGCAGCGTCTGGACAAGTATTATGGGCATCACCTAATAAATATATTAAGCACCGCGATGTGGTTATCGATATATACAGGTTCTCATTATTAGGTGTTACAAGAATTAAGGTTTTTACTATAATTCCACTGCGTTATCCTCGAACTTTATCTTCTGCATCAATGTTGTTATTCTACATCAAAAATTAAAGTGACATTTGAAAGGAAACCCGGAAAAAAATAATCGGTTTTATTTATCACTTGTGTCA
This sequence comes from Unio pictorum, assembly GCA_030141615.1. Classification (NCBI taxonomy): domain Eukaryota; kingdom Metazoa; phylum Mollusca; class Bivalvia; order Unionida; family Unionidae; genus Unio; species Unio pictorum. The sequence continues at coordinate 6,855,923 of JARLTB010000057.1, forward strand.
TTGGTGTCTTGAATTTGTCGCTAATCTATCACCAACTTAAATATAATCAGCCCCCCAATCAACTTGCAACAGTACAGGTACAATCAAGTGCGTGAATGACAACCCAAAGAAGAACATATAGTTGATGGATATCCAGCAAAAGCAAACAAATATCGCAGACGTGTAGATGTCGTTGACATAATTGTGCATTTGGTGTCAGCTGTTATCGTTGAAACCGGCGTATCGTTAGCATTAAGAACAATGACATCACAGAAGCGATAACAATTTGTATTACAGCTGTAACAACAATTTTTTTCTTAACATCATTGCTAACACATATCTACATTAGCGAAAAATAATTACATGAGTATATAATAAAGTTGCATTCATCGACTCTGGCATACTCCACGTTATCTGTAATTGATATCATTATGATTTACGACGAAGTAATGACTTTCGAAAACAAAACAAGATATCATCGACGGAAGAACTACTGCAACAGATTGTCGTTAATACAACTCCATCACAAATAACGATATCAGAAAGCTCATCCAATCCTTACTAAATATAACGTCAAAGTTCCAACTGCATTTCGAGATAGAACTCCTGATTGAAAGATTGTCAATATTCAATCGGGGAGTTATCAGATCGAACAATTAAATTAAGACTTTTTTTTAGTAGAATTACACCTGTCAAAGGTAAAAAAAACAGATAGCTATAACAGTTCACAAACCAATATTATCAACTACGATGGAAATAAACTCGCTAGATCATGTTGTAGACATGTATCAATCATCGATCAGATCATTGTTAGGATGGCCTGAAGCTCCGCCAGAATATAAAGAACCACAAAAACCAAATTAATTTTTGTATGAACATGGTAAAATATAGAGGAGGTTTTCCAGGAGATGGAAATAGTTGTGCATATCGTCTTGTTATTTTCCGTTTATAATATGTAATCTGATCACATTAAGTCTGATATCAGTCAATCAATCAATGAAATACGAAATTGGTTTTCGTCTTTATTACAAAATTACAACACAGACACGCAACAACAGATCATTGAAGCAATGCAACATTTAAATCAAAAAGGATAAGATCTTAATTATATTAATTATAATTTTGTTGTAGAAGTATTTAAAGCGTAGCTACTTTTCCCCGTCCCAGAAAAGCATTTCTCAATAATTATACAATAACAGAGGAAAAAAATATGAAGGGCCAGGTTATTTCACATTCAATGTACATACATACATACATACATACATACATACATACATACATACATACATACATACGTACATACGTACGTACGTACGTACGTAGGTACATACATTAATGCCTGCCTGCCTGCCTGCCTACCTGCCTATCATATATTTAAATAATTTTTCAACCTGGACAATGGAATAATTATGATGTATAACACATACACAACAAATATAAAGTATAGCGCAGTAACAACAATCAAAAAGTGTAGTGCAAACACATCAAATACATATTTTTACTTATGTTCACTCTTGAATATACACTTCCAGGCTAGCTATATCAGAACTTTCTGTTTCCCTTTAGAGTCCAAGGCATTTAGGAATGATGGATTGTTCCTGAATCACTCAATCACATGAATTTCTAGAAAGTTCAAAGGCGGGGATATATTTATTATTAGTCTTGTTACACGCGAGAAATTGTAATCCTGACATGTCTTGAGTGTAATCTGTACGAATTAGTTGTAATTGTTTATGTATAAGTCATCGTTGATGAACAGTAGATCTCGTCAATAGTTTGCAGGTCTACTCGTAGATTTCACCACACTTGAAGTTATATGTGTGGTTACACTCCAAATATGACCAGAAGCTCATTTCTCCACCTTCAAAGTCACCGGGTGTAAAAAAATATCTTAAGTCACATCAACTAGTACTGGTTATTTTTCAAAATCATGTCATTGTATTGGTTTATGTTTCTCTTGTGAAGTGTCACGCATATTTTCATTTTTAAAGCAGTTATCACACTTGGTATTCTTGAATTACATTGATAACATCTCATATTTTTTTGAATTATTTCCTTTGCATATTCATAACCAAATGACCGAATAACCAAATCGCTCAACAATTGCCTGATTACAATAAATTACGGTATATCCTAGTCTGATTTGGCGTCATGTGTTTTCATCAGAGATTAAACTACACCAAGCAATTCTTTGCAGGATCAACCTGTATTATTTGTGTCCATCGCAATAGTTCTCGTTGAATCGATTCATTCAAAAGTTAATACAATGTTACCAGCCGTTTTTGTTAATAACGGCTCTTCTTCTTTTCTACTGCTTGCAACGTCATCGACGGTGAAAACACATTTGTATGTGTATTAACGTCTATCAATTTTAATAGTATCGTTTGGTAAAAATAAAATATTTGCCTAATTTATTTCATTAGGAGCGTTGCCATCAACGTCTGAGTACTGAATTTGTGTACGTGATGGTAAATAAATTTGCCATATTGCCTGTCGTGCTAAATAATTTACAGCATCAGCGAGTTTGCTAATTGCTGATCTACTGTTCCAATATCATATTGGCCTATAATAAATTGATTCCATTATAATATAATGTTAACACCGATATTAATGAAGCGCGAGTGTTGATGAACTTGATGAATTTATTAATAATTTAGTTTTTATGATGATGAAATGCTGGACAAAGAATCAAATCAAGCAAGATTATTTTTTCAAGGCAGATATGTAACATACAGATATAATTTATGTTATACAGTGATATACACAACTTCTGAAGATGATAAGAGACAGCTGTAATATTTTAGGTGTATTTAATGAAGTTGATACACATACACTTAGACATATTCATCAGTCTATTTCTTATGGATATAATTAGGTATAAAATCTTATTTTCACGTGCGCAATTTACCCCACAAGGATTTATAACGATAAATTTATATGATGCTAGCTCGCGATATTGTTAAGGTCTTGATAAAAGCTTTTGTCAAGATATTGATATAATTACAGCAGCGGCGATGGTGCGACCTCAATGAAACGTCTAGTGGGTAAACAAAACACACAATATTTTAAGACAGAAAACGACGGGATAAAGTAACATAATTAGATAACCCAATTAAAGAAACTATCAGTCGGTTAGAGACATCTGTTGAACGTTATTGTCTTTATATTTTTAATTTTCGTATGATGTTTTTTTTTCTTCATACACGACGTTCTAGCTAAGGGTCTGATCACCTCTCGGCTGCTGGTAGCATTTACCTCTGTTTATTTGCATTGGTCCACATTCAAATATATGTACAGCCATATGTATGCCAAACATAAATTATATCTCGTTCTACATTGTCAGGTAAATTAAACTCTATATATTGGTCGCTCTCATTCATCGTTCTTAAGTCAGTTCAATTATCAATTCAATATATTCCCCAGTAAGCAATATGGCAACTTGGTAATAGACTAAAGTGTATGCATATGAGAACATCATCAAACTATTTCAAGTATGAAAAAGACCTATCAGTTTCATTTTGAATTCTTTTTTCACGGTGCAGACATATTGTCATAGTATTTGCTCAATTTAAAAATTGTAACATTCATGAAAAATGCATCAGAGACCAAGCTGCTATATTTATTGAACGCGCAGCATGGGGTGAACGATGTTTGTATTTGGTAACTGTACGTAATAACAGGAAATTCATGTTCATCCCTTTGTACAATACTCCGCGGAAGATTTAGTAAAGCAAACGCTTATATCCTGATATGCCGGAGCTGTTCATTTTAACGTATTTCAAGTTTGTTAGATGAATGTTTCAATATGTTTTTTCAGACGTTTCCATTCAGTGTAATTTTGAAACCAAATCTAGATGTGGATACACAACTGTTTCTCCTGGAAATACACCCTGGAATTATACCAACGGAAGTCTCTTCCAAATACCACAATTCGATAAGACCTACGGAAATCAAGAAGGTTAATACTTGTGATATTTCAGATTGGGGGAAATGGTCACTTTAGATGTAATGCTTGTTAGTTGGCTACTTAAGGTACAAACGTATAATGTTTTCGACAGAAAAAAAGTACTGACACTGTGGGATAATTACTCCTTACACACACACACACACACACATACACACACATACACACACATACATACATACATACATACATACATACATACATACATACATACATACATACATACATACATACATACATACATACATATTAAAGCACATCCACGAGAGCACTTATGTCATTTGTATGTTCAAATATACATACATACACATAAACGTACGCACATAAATTACATTTTATTCGCAGATTAAGATTTGACAATACCAATTATATATTTTAATACACGTCAAGTAATTCTTCAATTATTGTGTAGATTGTAATTCATAATAATTGCATTGTATATTCTATTTTACCAAACCAGTCATATAATTGTTCAATGCATTCATATTTTTAAAAATTGAAACATTAAATTATTTGGATAATGAATGATAGAAGGATGACTTAAGTGTTATGCCCTTTACTTAGATCACTAAGTGCTGAAGACAAATGATATTGAAAAAGCTCACACATTGTGGGTTCTTGTTGGTCGAGGTCAAAGCAAAGCTTGAGCATTTATTTCTAGGTTTCAGTCTTTAAAATACACTTTTCTTCAAAATAATTGTGCACATTAAATTCATTCAGATAATTATCTCTAACGTTTTCAAATGACCGTATTACAACATTCAAATTTGTTCGGTCAATCCAATTGTTCCAGTAAAAGCACTGTATTGTTAAAAGCACTTGCCGTACTAGTAAGCACCTTCATATTGATTGTTGTGCTCATAACCTAGGATCTAACTGCCATTTTTGCAGGTCATTTCATGGTAGTCTCTAACAGGCGAGACCCAATGGAGTATTTTGGTAGATATACTGATTCGTTTAGGATGATTAACAATAATGCAAGTTTGATATCTCCCACTGAAGAGATTCAATCCGAGTCTTGTGTAGAGTTCTATTATTACTTGAATGGAAGTGCGGTTCGACCAAATCCTCTATCGGCACAGCTCTTGGTGTACGTTAACAGTGGTAATCAGAAGACCCTCTTGTGGTAAGTTAGACATACCTTCAGACATATGCATTCCTCTTTTTTTTCTAGATTTGGTTCTATCAAAGCGTTGCATATTTTATTAAGCAATAATTTGTGTGGCTGATAATAAAAACATATCCTAGTAGCTGCTTGAATGTGTCTACCATAGCCAAATTTGTTTCATGACATATTTAGTGATCATCGAAATACTACAATTGAGATCAGTGCATCAAAATATTTTTTATCGAAGCTGTTCGATCTAATGAATTAGCACTTAAATTTATTATTAGTGAATTTCTGAGCCGATATTGTCAACAAACTGCAACAAAATTAAACTACCCTTTTATGACTATTCAAAGATCTTAAGCGATCCAACCCGCCAGAAAACTCTCTTCAAATTAACGAATTAACGACTATACAAATATCGATACAATGATCTGTAAACAAATCCGTAGTTTTAAGCATTATGCACTGTACAAGTACCTAGAACGTTATGAAAAATGGATTGTTAATGCGTTCCATATTGTGATTACGCTGGATGCAAAACTACAGCAAGGTGGAGCTAAATGGCGAATTTATCCATACCACGATCACTTCAGAGTTTTGTTGACAAATAAAATAGATGCGAACGTGACGGAAACGTGGCCTAAAATTTGACCACGATACGTATCATGAGTCTCGTATGAAACCTGTATTGCTAAGCTGAACGTTTACTGCCATACATACTTATTGAATTAACCTATGAAAGACATAAGCCCAAAATATTTTTGTCTGCGTGTTTTAATTAGGATTAAGATGTGACTATACTTTATTGTTGCAACATACAGTCTGCATATAAATGTCACATTATACCTCTCTAGGTTGTCAAAAGAAAAGCGCATTGACAGTGACGTGTTTGTAAATGTGTAACACAGAAAGACACGCACTCACATACTCGTGTGTGTATATATATATATATATATATATATATATATATATATATATATATATATATATATATATGAACTCCGGTATGTCATCAAACGTCGACTCCCTATGAAAAAGACAGATATAAAGTAATATTTATAATATTCTTTATTTGATTTTTCATAAACAACCTTATCTGCTTATTTACATGTATGTTCATGCCAATTAATTAGCATTAGACACACAATTGCCAGATGTCATTTCATTTATATCAGCTTTCATCCTACATTATTTACATTACTTTGATTTGACTACAGGTATGACCATGTTAATAGGACAATCAGTGGATGGCTAAAGGGGTGGGTGCCTGTTCCAAAGGGCACAGTTAGTGTTGAATTTGAAGCAAAAACGTCCATCACTTCAGCGATATGGCCTGGTGTTGTTGCTCTTGATGATGTGTCGATAAAGAATGAGACATGCACCCAGTCATTGCACTGTGGCCAAGACACTTTCAGATGTACTATATCACGCGTTTGTATACCTGCCTATCTTCAGTGTGATGGCGGAAATGATTGCACGGATGGATCAGATGAAGACAGCTGCATTGGTCAGTTGCATTTGCATGTGTCAATTTATTTTTTTAAAATTTATTTCTTTGTGCTGGACTGTTTTTCTATACTAATGATTTTGTTTGTGTTTTGATCGGCGGACTTATTTATCATATATCAGACAAATAATTAGTTATTCTAAATTGCGTTATAAAAACGTTGAAATTTAAATTCAAACAAATCAAGTAAATACACACCTTCCACATATGATAAATTAATGTGGAATATGCAAAATTCAGTCGTTTACATAACAGTCGAATATTCTCTGATTTCGGAATTTCCCTAATCCACACTTTGATTGTGCTTGAATATGACATAAATACAGTGTAAAATATAGATGTGCCCAGGAATATGTTATCTTTATCATCTGAGTTCTGAAGAAGAAAAAAAACCACGTCGAATACATTAGAATATAGTCGTTGCTAAATTAACTATGAACGAAAGACCCTTTTGTTTTAAATATCTTTGGCCATGCAATTCTTATCAATATTATTTTAGTAAACAATACATGAGTGAACATGTTTTTCAAAGAGCGATTAAAGAGGCTAAAGGTTAAAGGTTAAAGGGAGTGTTATAAAAAATCAAAGCTAAACATCTAAGAAATTACTAGATATACAATTATATTTTGAATGTTTTCTTTTCAAGGTAAACCGGACTATGAAGTAATGCTCGTAGACGGTGATATGTCCTATGGAAGTGTTGCCATATTTTACCAAGGGCGGTGGATACCTGTTTGTTATGATTACAATGCGGACATTGTTGCCTCTCTCACATGCAAACAACTGGGATACTAGTAAGTATATTATAATATTATTAACCAACACTTGTATATACAAAACACGATCCACAATCGTTTTACGAATCATTAAGTATGTTTTACGTTGTTTTACTGCAGTATAAATTTATCTCCCATTTCGATGAAACAACGAAGATAGACAGTAGACGCAGTAATCAAACCTTGGCGCCTTAGGTAACTGCGTTTTTAAAGGCAGTCGCTTACGAAAGACACGCATAATACAATAACCAATGACATAGGGAAAGATATATCAAGACTATTGTCAATTTAAAATAGTTATGGATGTTGGTATATAAGCATATTCGAGACATGGAATTCATTCGAAGCACCCTATCCTTTTGAAATTGTAACCGTGGGTTTTAAGATTGTTTGGGATAATATTCATAATGCGGTAGGTCCACTTAAAGTTACATTTTAAATTGTAAAGACTTAACTATTTGTTAAGTTTTACAAACACGTTTTGGGTTTGCTTCTTTCTCTTACTTTATTTAAAACCATAGCGTTTGTAATAACAACTGACTGTTTCTTACCATGCTGCTACTCAAACAGGCAGTAAATCTTTGACGAAATAATGGTGCGTATAATACGGCTTTACATAACAATATATTGTGTGGTGATTGTTGTGTCCTTTACGCATAACCCTTAAACATGTTTTGCCAAAAACGTAAAGGAAGCATATATAACACACTGCAATGACAACGTTAAACATGGATATGTATGCAGTCTCGGTTGATGGCCTGGTCTCTCGACGCGATAATGATGTGGTAAACATTGTTTATTCCTCTGTAGGATATCACTAATTAATGAGAAATTATAGTCATTTTAATTTTGCGCGATTCAATAGTGATCAAGTTTAATAGCTTTAGCAATGTACGTGGAGGTAGTTAGGATTGTATGCGAGACCGATACGAGCTTGTTAATTATTGTCATGAGTGTGTATTTTATGAGTTTTGCTCAGTTTATTATTTTAGTTTTTAATATTGTTTTTACTATCATGCATGCCATTGCATAGATTTTTCAGACCTTTATTTTTACCATACTCTATACGTCTCGTCGGAAAATTTTGTTTGTTTGATTAGGATTTTTAACGTAGCTTTAACATTTTTTCAGTCATATCGCTACGATGTCTGCTGTGAGGCAGTTTATAGTGATGTCTAGCACTGAGGCATCATGCCGCAGACATGTAGCATGATGTCTCACCCAGTCACATTATCCTGACACCAGGCCGACCAGTCCTAACACTAACCTGTTAATGCTGAGCGTCAAGCGAAGCAGCTGTTAGTACCATTTTTGTAAGTCTTTGGTATGACTCGGCCGGGGATCGAACCCACGACCTCCCGCTTCCGCGGCGAACGCTCTAACCACTAGGCCACCGGAGCGGTTCGTCGGAAAATAAATTTTAGGATACTAGTTGTACAATATATGCTAGAGATAAGTTTGAGATGCATTTAACATAATTATAGAAGGCTTCGAATATAGTGATGGTACCTTTAAACAGCTCTGTAATATATTTGATTTCGCATGAAGTCATCCTAGTTTCCGCGACTTGGCAAGAGATTATGTTTGTTTAAAAGCAGACTATTTGGTATCAACAGTTGTGGTTTAACTTCCAGACAGACCTTAAAAGGATTAATTATATGTTACGCATGGAAGTCAGAGTCCCCAAACTCTAAGGACGCTTGTCTCGAACGGTTTGCCTTAGACATAAATCTGGATAAGACCGACAAGACTTCCTGTTAAATTTGCAATGTTTGCCCATTGTTTGTTATACATATTTTTCTTCCTCTTACAGTGGACCCTACCGTTCTGGTATCGCCTATTCCTGGCACAAACCTGTGACACAGACGATGCATGTTACATGCCAGTACTCTCACACAAATCTTTCCCAGTGCCTCATGTATGGTACATACTCCACCTGCAGTACTTATCAAGCTGTATTATGTAGCAACACAGGTACTTAATGATGAAACATGATACCTACCTACCTATCTATCTATCTATCTATCTATCTATCTATCTATCTATCTATCTATCTATCTATCTATCTATCGACCTAACTACCTACCTGTCTACTACCTACCTACTTATCTACCTATCGATCTAGCAATCTATCTACTTGACCTAAAGATTTACTTGATGTATATATTCATTGTACATCATGCACATCTTTAGGGCATATATACAGGGGTTTGTTTCATGTCATGTTTAAACCTTAGGAAGAAGAGAAGAATATTAAAATTATATTCATATATTGTTTGGTTGACGAAATATTGGAATCAGATGTCAAACGGAGACATGTATTAACCGTGCTTTCGATGTTCGAGGCGGTGACTCTATTACTGGAAGAAAGCATGATGCCCCAGTGCTAGACATCACTATAAACTGCCTTACTGTAGACATCGTAGCGATATGACTGAACAATTGTTAAAGTTACGTTAAAAATCCTAATCAAACAAACAAACTATATGTTTACATTATTTGGAGGTGCTTATATTCAAAACGTTGTGCTCAATTCTGTATTATTATGTTTTGTTACTATATAATTAAATTAGATTGTCATTATTGTACTGCTGTGCCACTAATTGATAAAATTACTGTCAATAATAATAACACAGATACAAATACTTCCTAATGCTAATCTATGCATACCCCAACTTGTAATTATCAGGTTTTATTTCTCCTACATTAATCATTCTATAAATGACAAAATTGAATAAAATGAAAGAAGGCAGCACATTTATAAACATTCTTCTTCTACTAAACCATCTCTGTGTATGTCTGTCTGTTTGTTCTCTCTCTCTCTCTCTCTCTCTCTCTCTCTCTCTCTCTCTCTCTCTCTCTCTCGTTTGTTTCCATGATTACGTAAATCGTATGTATACATTAAATTATATGTTTAAAATGATCTTTCTAAATCCATTTACAGCGTCGAATGTGCTAGAAAAGGCTTTCCCTTAATCTAAAATGAACATTACACACTTAACTCTTCCGGGATGGACATAATGTAATTGTTATATCATATTTTATATTCTCCAATCAGAAATTAAAAATAAGGTAACAATTTCCCCTTGCTTGTGTATTTGAGCACAAGATGACCTGTACTCTGCACAATTACTCTTTTCCCTAGGAATGTCAGTCAATAAACGCGCCTTTGCACAAAATAAATATACTCATCGTTGGCAAATGTTTTGGTGATGCACTTATATTTCATTTACACACACAGTTTTTCCATAAGCTGGAACAATCTGATGATTAGATTTCACTCTACTGTTGAAAATTTAGCTGACCTTTAAGCTCCTGCTTTTTCCTTGGTTTCTCGAGCGGTCCGTCAATACTGGTTTCGAAGACTTATTTGCATTCACCAAAACAGTATATAACTCGATGTCGACCAAAGGCAGCAAGTATATCAGCGTGTGAAGATAGTCATTTAGTTTAAAATGGAGTTATGTGATGTTTGTCTTTTCATAGAGAACATACTACATCATGAGCACGTCAAAACCAATCACTGAATGTGTTGTCACACTATTAATTTTTTTCTTAAACTAAAAGGGTTTTATTTTATATCAACGAGCGTTTTCGTTGCTTCTCTTTCATAAACTGGAGTCATAGTTCTTACTAAATACGAAGTCGCAAAAGCAATACAACATACGATCAATGGAGAAACTGGCTTCGTGAATATAGTTAATTAATATTTTTTTTAAAAAACATATTTGATTGGCACGATGTAGTATGGCAGCAAAAAGGGTGAACCATACAACATTTTAGATGAATATGTTTGTCAAACCAAGGCTCATCCAAAACGGAGAAAATAATGTCAAAAAACAGAACTAAGGCTTTTAAATTTCTAGACGCATATTCGCAAATACGACCCTGTCCTTGCCAATAAAAAACTGTTATTGTGAGTCGAAGTTCAAAACCAGGAAAATTGATCAGAATTCACAACCCGTATTACGAGCGAGCGTATTCTGTGACCGCGGTTATTTATGTAATTTATCCGATTAATGTATCGGACTTGATACAATATTCGGTTGACAAAATGATTGAATTCATAGCAGCAGAGAGGGCGCGACAACGAATATGCGTCTCGAACGTTAGAAGCCTTAGTTCTATTTTATGACATTCCTTTTTTTCGGTTTCGTAGAAAGCCTTGGTTTGACAAACAGACGCCTCTAAAATGTTGTATGGTTCACCCTCTCTGCTGCTATTTTTAATTTATTAATCACAAATTTAAAGTTTATCTTTATCCTATCAATATAAATATTGGTTATTGAATAGAATGTGTTGGGGTACACACACACACACACACACACATATATATATATATATATATATATATATATATATATATATATATATATATATATATATATATATATATATTGCATTTTGAGGCTTACTACATTTATTCATTCAAGTCATCTGTTTTTATTACTTACTATCTACTTTTAGAATGTTTCTCCGGAGAACGGATTTGTCCAAGGTCCACCAAATGTGTCCCTGTTCAGTACTTCTGCGATGGCATTCCAGACTGTCCAAATGCTGAGGACGAGAAGAATTGTGGTAATGTATTGCTGTGATAAAAATATGGTTTAAAACGTTCGTGCATGTATTATTCAAAGCCCATGAAAATATCGATACTATAATACTAAAATTTGTTTGAAATACACACCTTTTTTTTGATCGGTTATTATCGGGCATACACTATTATATATGAGCAGTTTTTGCGTCTAATTGTCTACCTTTCAATATTTCTGACAAAATTGCAAGACACATGTATACCGTAGAAACCATGAGTGTTGAACCAATAATATGTTGCACTTTCAATCTTGTTTCCATATATAATAATATTCCTAAAATATTTTTGGAAAACATAAATGAATATTCCATGCCCACTCATGTAGCATACAGTATTGCTAGTTTACTACATTAATAGGTAGAACCAGGTTAACTGGAATTGAAGCAGAGAGTCTTCTTTCGCGCATTTAAAGTTTTGCGTACCTATGATAATTTATTTGGACTACTCTTATTTATTTGAAACAAATATGCTCTCAGGTTCCTGACATATTGTTCATTACTACTGTCTTACACATTGATATACTGAAGTACGAAATAGCTGTTGAGAAAACGAACGTACCCACAAGTCTCACTAATGTAGCATGTTTTTTAATATGCACATATTATGATGGTAGGTGGCGTAGTAAGCGCAACGCAATGGTATTGAAATTTGATTAGACAACTTAAATGATGTGATAATGTCGTAATACAATCATGTGAACAATTACAGAGAGATGATATCAATGGCTCGTGATTTTAACATGAAAACAACAATAACTGTATAACTTTAAAATTAGCAACACTACAATGCAGTATCTACGAGGTGATACCAATAGCTCATGATTTAACAACAATAACTGTATTAAAAGATAATGTGTATTTTGAACATAATAGGAAAAAAGTTTAAATTTAGTACGCTTCAATTATAAGAAGATACTAATTGTGAGCTGATAACTTTAAGGACAAAGCACACAGGTTGCGATTCACAATTTGCAATGAGGATTACGACGACATATGCATCGCACATGATGCAGCATGATGGATAAACAGTAATTTATATACAAAAGGGAATAAACTGTGTAATGGATGTAGGTAAATAAGCAGATTTCTTTTCGCCTAAGATCTTCCTATAATTAATTCACTATGCAGCGATTAGTGAAGACCGATATAGAAGTTACGGAGAACACAGATACAAATACCACAATGCGTCTCAGAATATTGCAGGAAGGCACAAGAAAATAAAAATTACCCACATAAATATGTAATTACAATGATGTATGTATTTTAAATATAACATTTTGCTGAAAATGTAAAACCGAAGATGTTGAAACACTTTACGTTGGTAAGGCAATTTGAATTATTTGTGTGTGTGTGTGTGTGTGTGTGTGTGTGTGTGTGTGAACGAATACGCCATTAGTATCCACGTATCGTTATAAAGCATCGAGGGTTGCATTAAATATCTATTTCTAGTTGTATCTGATATTATCTGTTTATACGGCTGATAATTGGTGAATATACATTTTCTATATAGTACTAATAGATCTTATTCATGTTTGAACAGAACCATGTGATATACTCTTATGTTATCCATTTCTGCAGTTTGATGTATTAATTAATACGTTTGTCAGATTCGTACTTCATCGTTAATAATAGCATCATTGCATTTGTTTTTCTAACCTTTCAATGCCTATATAGCCAGGTGCAACAGTTCAGAATTTGAATGTGCAAACCATCAGTGCATCCTAGTCTCTCAGAGATGTGACGGGGTTACGCAGTGTAAAGATGCTTCAGACGAATATCGCTGTGGTAGGTGGCACCATGTTCTTGTATTATCATATAAGACGTATTTAATCTGGTCATACTGCCATTGTAATTTTGCATTAATCATACATAGTAAATTAAGAACTTTCTTTTTTGCTACGTACAGTGTTATAACTGTATAACAATATATGGCTCTAAACGCATTAAACCCTTACTAAATATACCAAATATCATAGCTTTATACAAAATAGTGTGAGACATCATGCTAAACATTGCATTAAATGCTTGGTTTATTAAAAAAAAATGTTTACTTAGTACGTCGAATGTTTTTTTTTTCTTCCCAGTAATCATAGATGACAGAAATATGTCCGTCTCTATATTTCACGCGGGGTCTAATTATCTACCAGTTTGTTCTTCAAATATGACTTCTGTACTGGCCAGCATACTTTGCAAGCTATCAGGCAGAGGGTAGGTAAACACTTATGCACATACCAACATGTACATATATTGAAAGGCTTACTTATCGACAGAGAGACATATACCACTGACACATACTCAGAAAGACATCTACATGAGTAGATGGATGGATGGATGGATGGATGGGTGGATGGACGGACGGACATATATACTTAGGGACAGACAGACAGACAGACAGACAGATAGATAGATAGATAGATAGATAGATAGATAGATAGATAGATAGATAGATAGATAGATAGATAGATAGATAGATATTGATGGATGGACGGAGGTGCCGGCGGACAGGCGAACGGAAGAACAGACAGACAGACACATACATACATACATACATACATACATACATACATACATACATACATACATACATACATGGACACGTCGGACATTGTATGTGAATCATAGATTTATTTTATAATGATGATTAATAAGAAGTATTTACAGATTAAACCGGCCAAATATATGGCAGTGAAAAATATACATGTTGCAATTTCTCGATTTACTACACCTTTTTCAAAAGTAAGCTAATATAGATCACATGTGCTGGGATTTGCAAAAATATATTAAAATAAATTTAAATGTTGAATTCTCTGTTAAGACCAAAGTGAAATAATGAAAGCATAATACATATTGTTTGTTCCAAAGAACCTAGTTGTTGACAGATCTTTTTAAAATGTTCTTATTTTTAACACGGATGTCAAAATAATCGCCTACATTATTAGAAACGTTTCTGTTCGAAATTCATATTTTATTTGTAGGATTGCATCAATGTATAACTCAGCACAAAAACCTGTAAATGGACTGTCATTATCTGCTGATTCTACAGTCTCTGGGACGCTTTTACCTGGCTACCAAACGTCAATGTAAGTTGCATATTCTTAGTAATTTGTCAATGACATGTAAATAATTATGTAGAACGTTTTCTCGATCAGTAGATACAATTTTTGGAATTTCGTTTTGAAGTTTTTGAGCCATGACAGCCCTTTGTATTATTCAAAATCATATAGTGAACAATTTTTGTTGACCTGTCGCTGTCTTCTTCAAATACGTTAAGCAATCATAATAGCTTAGTAGAACTACCAAACACTCCCAGATACTACTTTTTACTAAGGGGTGCTAGACATTCTATTCTGACCTATTTGGCGGTCGGGAAGAGTGATATCTCCTTTCATATAAGACTTGGAATCACAGTGTACTAATATCCCAGTAATTACCTTTGCTCGTTCCAAGAAGCACGGTCTCGTTCTGAGAGAACTCACAAAACCAGGAGCTACTTGGAAGATGTACATCTACAAGTTGTAGGAATGTTTCACTTCTTAGGAAAGTATAATCCATATATATATATATATATATATATATATATATATATATATATATATATATATATATATATATATATATATATATATATATATAGTCAACTTTTCTCTCTTTTTTCAACGACAAAGTTCTGGTTTTTCAAGTTGCCACACTTAGTCGTCGTCTGATAGTTGGGTACTTAAACGTGGAGCCTAAGCGCTTTCACAGTCAGATCGTACTATAGTTTGTTATTCGTGCCTCACACTGATGGCCTATTTCTGTTGAAACCGGCCTAGGCCATATACCTCGAATCAAGAATCATACGAGTTTAGTGAGACCTCGTCCCACTTTTCCAGGTAAGTCTCATGCGTTACATAGGATCTTAGCCTCACTCCACACAACCAAGGCTATGTTGCTTGTTCTACAAGTACCGTAGTCTATTGTATACTACACAAGTGCACGGGAAGATTATGCTTTCCGAATAGCCACTGAGGAAGTGTTTCCCCCTAGCAGGTGATTCTTTAATATAAACAGAGCCGTTGCATCGAGCGAGATCACTTTCTACTCCCATAAAAGGAACGTAGCATAAATGTGAACAGCACATAACGTACAAAAGTAAGGATATTATTGCTTCAGCATATAGGGAAAAAATCCGAGCTCAGTTAACCTTAACACACTTTTACACAAAAGGTTCAGCGGTTAGCACTAACCTAGCATCAGACCGGAACTGTTCGCTAACCGACATGAGTCATACTACTGGATGGAGACCGGAGTCCGCATTTTCTCGCTTTTATTCCGAGATCTCTAATCCCATTCGATCTCGCAGCACCTGTATTTGCAACGCAACAGGCTTTTCTTCCAGCTCGATCTAGAACGTCTTCAGATGCTGCTTCATGGCGTCCGCTAGAGTTGTCGAGATCATATTTTTATTTTGAAGCTGCGCCCCGACAGATGGAGTCGCCTTGTGTCGGGTTACCTAGAAATTATATCAATACCATAGGGTACCAAAGATCGTACCTGCCTCTGTCGCTTACCTATTCTCCTACGGTTTTATGAATGGTGAATGTATTTGAAGAACAAATCAATTTTTCCATATAAAATTATGTTTCATCGAAGATATTTACAAAATCATAATACACACCCAGCATTCAATCTTCCATTCCTCTACAGTTTAGATCCATACGGAGCATGTCCTCAGCTCCAATAATACTCGGATTTCTTTACTCTATGCCGCCAAATCTAATAAGGGTTTTCTAAGCGGAAAACACACTGCCGAACCGCCAAATAGGTTGTCAGATAACATTTAGCTCCCTTTAGATAAAGGCAGTATTTGGGAGGGATGCAGGTGCTAGGTAGTGACGTTCTCCTAAGATATTTTGAGTGTGTACGTATTTTCAAAGAAACTTGGTTTTTATAAGTCACCAATCACGATGTTATAGTTTAGTTGTTTCTTAAATTAATTTGGTATGGGATATGACAATACAAAGGAATAACATGAGGCATGTTTACCGTCATAACATCAGGTTAGTATTAAATGTACAGCATGGTATTTGCTACTTTTATTCTCATTCTTAACAAGGTTAAATCTATCGGAAGAAAATATAATATCTCTGAAGAAGGAAAAAACACTATTATGTAAATGACACCTTAAACAAATGTATGATCGTTTAGGTCTCACGGAGATTTAACCATCACATATAGCCAGCTTCATAGAAGGATAAATAAGTTTTTCGATATAAATGTTAACGAAAGAAGTATAATATTAGGCATGAAACTGAAGTCTGGATGTGAGACTGCGATAGTCTCAAGTTCTGTAAAGCTTTTCCTCGTACTACAAGATACGATAAGTGTGCTTACTACTCATACAATATTTACAGAAATAATTTGTAAGGCATTGGAGTAAATTAATAAATAAAGTTTCGGTACCAACGCCATTTCATATCAGCAAATGAGCGTATTACCTATAATTGGCAATACAAGATGAAACAAATAATGGCATTTTTTAAAACTTCATCTGTGTCGTTAAAGATACCTACACTTCAAGGTTTACATGTCTTATTAATTCTGTATTTTAATGCATGCAAACAATGCTCACAATTGTCGGCTGTAAATTCAACTTGTTCAATAGCATGAAATTGATACCTCCAACATATCTAGAAAGAACTGTGGTTTATGGTCTTTTATTGCCGAATTCAAAAACCTGATGGTTATAAGCGACAGGTTCTACCTCAATGGACTTAGAATGTAATGCTACAAGGTCTAAAAAACTGGAATTATTATCTAATGTTACATAAGAAGTGTATGCCAAAAGACCCATATAATGTAATGTTACCACCACGACAGTTTAAGCCAACATGCACATAAAATCTAACTTTACAATAATAGTTTATTCCTAACTGACTTATAATCTAATGGAACATACGTATACAACCTTATAATTATAATTTCATTGCAGAGATACTTGTTACCCGATGGAAATACAGTGCCAATTTATAGGTAAAATTGTGTGTAATACGCTTAGCAGGTAGTGCTTGTTACATGTGATAACTTTGATATTTCTTGTGGTTTTTTATGCATAAACTTTATTCAGTGAAATACATTTACGATCACCTTTTGCATAAACGGTATCGATATTTTACTTTGTTTTCGGTTCACGTATTGTTTACATAAGTTCTACCTAGCAAGAGTGCAGACTTTGCTGCATCTTGAAACAGCACAAGACGTTTCATTGCAAGGATGCGCCTAAACTCCTTTTACATCGATCTTCAACAAACTCTCTCACGTCTTGGTTTGTTTTTCCTTCTGCCGGTATACTATATGACTGACTGTAAATCGTGTTACAGGTTGTATTGTGTTGATTGTAAATGTCATACATATACTGTGCAGAAGATCCATTTCGTTATTTTAGTTTTCCTTTAAATGTGAAGGGATGTGGGTTGTTTTTTTTTGAAGAGACGATGATGCTTCTGTTCGGATATGCATTTCTTTTGACCATCGTGAATTAGGATGTATATATGTATGCAATGTATATCGGTCGGGTTACTTTCGTGGTGAACATATATTACCTATATGGATCAGTGTTAGACTGATTTCTCAAGTATTAATCCTATCAAACTGTATCATATGCAATAAACATTGAGGTCAACATTTTGATCATAATGTGAAAGATTTGAATTGACATAAAGCGCAACGGAGCTGTCGTCAGTTTCGTGAAATTGGAAATGCTTCCAGTTTCTTCAGTATAATAAAAAGCAGTTATAGTACTATTTTTATAAATGTTATACTACTATTTTTTTTAAATGTTATATTACCATTTGTTATAAATGTTAAAGTACTATTTATTATAAATGTTATAGTACCATTTGTTATACATTTTATAGTACTATTTGTTATAAATGTTATATTACTATTTGTTATAAATGTTATATATTACTATTTGTTATAAATGTTATACTACTATTTGTTATAAATGTTATATTACTATTTGTTATAAATGTTATTTACAACACTGGAGGCAAACACATTACACGACGTAAACAATGAATCCATTATCTGAGTTACAATATGAAAACTATCCACCACTATATCATTAGTAAGGTCTGTTGTTTGTTTGGTTAGACCTGCGTTTATAACGTTATTCAGTCAGTCAGAGTTACAATGGACAGCAACTATTTTAAATTAATTTGAAGGCATCGAGCTAGTACAGTATTGCAATGGAACATATTTGTACGTGTGTGTGGTAGTGAACTAATTAACAGAGGAAGCAAAACCAAAACGTTTTGCAAATGTTAACTAATAACTTTAATTATCAAATTTATAAAATGAAAATGTAAGAATAACTTTCCGTATTATGTAGTTAATCCAGAATAATCATTTACAGTTGTATTCAAGTCCAAAGGATTTGAATGTACCGAACAAATAGCAGATCCTTGAATGTAGATATCACATTGTCCTAAATTCCTTTGTATACTTCACAAGAGTTCCAGAATAATGAACAATATGTGGTCAAATTAAAACAAATGTCTTATTATCTAAAAACAACATTGAAACACATCTGGAGACTGAGTTTTAGAAACATACAAATTAGATATAGGAATGCTTCCAAAACAGAAAAGACACCGATTACTCAGATCTCGTCATATATGAGTCTATTACGATTACATGTCGCAATAGTCACACAAACTATAGAAGCACATAACACCATAACCCAATAAAAACGCAAATTAAATGACGTAATATGAGTGATAGATTCCATTCATTTAATATTTCCCTTTTAAATCCTAACTATGATCTCTGACATGCTTTCTATATAATTTTGATCAGCTACGGGTAATAAACTTTGCATATTAACCTGTATCTAGAGAAAGAAACTATCACTCTGCTAAAATATAAAAATACTATCAATGATCCCTAATCTATCAATTATCTAAAGATAAATCCATAAAATCACTAAATGTACAACCTTGATAAAAGGGTGCAAGATATTATACATTTCCACATGCAAATATACATGTATGTATGTATGGATGTGTGTGTGTGTGTGTGTGTGTGTGCATTGATGCAAATTGATTCTTTTTTATTTCATTACCACAGAGTGCGGTACCAGTTCTTTGACAGATGAAGTGATTCTGCCAAAAATACTTTTCGGCCGTGAAGCGACACTAGGCCTGTTTCCTTGGCAAATCGCCTTGTTTGTCTATGGTTCGTTTCATTGTGGCGGATCCATCATCCATCCGAACTGGGTTGTCACTGCTGCTCATTGTATTTCGTAAGTCATGAATTTATTTCCGTCTCTTATTGCCCGCATTTATTTGTATAAAGTGGAAAACTCTTAAAAATTAGCCATGTGCCTCACAACAACGCACATTTTCTACGTTGGTAGACATCTCCAGGTATTTAAAACAATGATTTTGTCATCATAATTTATTTTCTGCATAGCATAATACGTTACGGGAATATACAGTTGTCCACTGTATTTCTTAGATAATTCAAATTGAATATACAATACATTAAAAAGGATTTACTTTTTCAAAATTATTGTTCCAGGATTGTGTCCGTCTTTTGCATGAATATTACATTTTCAATCTAACTCGATTTTTTTATTAACCATGAGAATACATTTTAGCATTGATTATTTCGTCGTTTCTGTTTCGTAGGTAGTTGTTCTGGTTCTTATACTATACAGGACATTAAATTACATTATCCTAATTATCCTGTTCGGTCAAAGCACCTCTTTAAGTGAACAATTAGTGGGAATAATGAATATGTTTAGTTGTTTTGTTCTCTATTTATCCCAAGTTTAGTCTGTATTGTGTAGTTGTTATACAGGACGAGCAATGTATTCCCTCGTTATATTTGCAATCAAACTTAAGAATTAACAAACATAATGTTTACAATTCTTTTCCGAACTCACTCTCAGTCTCTCTGTCTCGGAATGTATGTATGTATGTATGTATGTATGTATGTATGTATGTATGTATGTATGTATGTATGTATGTATGTATGTATGTATGTATGTATGTATCTCTCTGTGTGTGTATGTGCGTGTGTATATATATATATATATATATATATATATATATATATATATATATATATATATATATATATATATATATATATATATATTTGTCGTGGTCTTTATAATAAAGTTGATTTATAGTCTGACCACCTAAAACAAAATGAAAAAAGCAAGGCAATAAAAGAAATAAACAAAAATATAAGCATGGTCAGCTACAAACAACAAAAACAAAATGAAGCAAATTAAGCGAAAGAGTATCTTGGCATATTATCGAGGGTTCTCAATATTGAAAATTAAAAAAATCTCTGTGGATCATGCACGGCATTGAAATTATTACTTACCTAAGAATAAAAAAGCAGTCAGAGCTCAAAATATAAATACACTAGGAGTACGTTTACAAATACTAGACTGGTTGCAATATTTGTAGTCAGCAATTAAGTCTTGTTAAGAATTAAAGAAAACTCTAGTACACCCAAATGTAGCTATCACATTGTATATACACTTCATCGATCGCAACATTTTTCATGAGAATAATATTATCACAACTTACCTGACAATTAAACATTTTCGACGGGGATTGAGCCTTAATATTGACCTGCGAAAACAGGTGACCGTTCAGTCAGGATATTTATATGGCAATTTGTTGGGGAGTGGGGGGGAGTAAATTAGAATAGATATTATATATATATATATATATACGAGCCGGTTCACGCAAACACTTGTCCTATCACGTACAATTTCGATAATATTTTTCTATTTTCTGATGGAGCAATGGCTTCAAACCATAGCAATACAAATTGTAGCACTATATTAATATCGTCGACCGGTTTCAGAGAAATTGCATACCATTTTCATAGTGCAATAAGACAACTTTAAGGCACCGTTGCACAAAATGTAATGTCAATCTCATCAGATACATAAATAATCAATTTGCATATTCAAATATACACTTATTTTCAAGAGTTAAATTTTTATTATTAAATGCTAACGGTTTGATTATAAAATTATCACACAGTTTTGATTATCAACACATACATAGCTGTGGTTTGGATGGAACACTGGCTTATGACATTCTTTTGTGAAATGATTTTAATTTCAAATTACATAATCAAATGGAAGCAATAAACCTAACGTATTATCAAAATTATAGTTCACTATTGCAACATAGTCTCACTAAAATTATCATTAATAACAGCATGAAACTATCCATTCCTCTGGTGGTTTTGAAGATCTCATAGCAGGGCCTGGCCATTCCTGGCACGTGTTTAAAAAATAACCTTGCCTATGTCTATTCAGCCCTGCACTCTGCATCAGATAAGAATATTAGTCGATCCAGAGACCATAATAATGTTACATACGATCTCCTCGCACTATGTTGCATTTTTCAAACATTAAACACCTGGTGCGTTAGCAACTCTCCTTGGTAAGGTTGGTGTCGTCCGCACACACATACAAGACGCATGAATAATTATAAATGTCACATTTCATCTTACCTTTTAAATCCTGTCATTAAGAACAATGAAAACAATAAACTTATGTATCGCATATGTATGAAAGTGTAGTAAGGAAAGCCTTTATTCTGTACAATAGCTTTCACCCGAAAAGAATTAAACAGATTGGTGGTCATTTTGAATAATACCAGCATCGTTATATCCGATACATTGTGTCTTCACAAAAATAAGAGAAGATTTGATAATTAGATTGCCGTATGCCTCGAAGAACTGAGTGAAATATCTCTGTCCTGTCTCCATCAGACGTATAAAAATAACGACGTTATAATTTCGTTGCCGATTTCTGTCGTTTCTCTCTATATATCAAAAGCTACGAACTGGCTATATATGCATGTTGGTGTGTTTATGTATGTATACATGTACCTTCATGATGAGATACAAATATTAATAGTAATAGTTATTTTCGTTACGTTGCAGGTATTATACTTACGAACACAGCATCAGGTTGGGTACAGTCAGCCTCACTGACACATCTGAAGGGCAAGAGAAGATGGTGTCAAGGACATATAGTCACCCACAATACGATTCTTATATGTTAAGCTATGACATTGGGCTTTTGTACTTCTCAACACCAATTGTGATGAATGAAAATGTCCGACCGGTTTGCTTGTCTTCTCAGTCTTTCTACCAAGACTTGCTGAATATGGGTCCTAATGCGGAGTGTTACATAAGTGGCTGGGGAGGAACGGAACAGTATGCACTTGGTGGTAAGCAATTTATATCTGGACTGATTGCTTCTCAGTTGCATTCTAAACCTAGTTTTCACTGTGCAACTCTCTATACTTTTTGGTACTTATTTATCTATTCAGTTGTTGTCTTTTGAAAAAAATACATTAAATATTGATGAATCAGAATTTCTAAATAGAATCATCTAGTTAGAGTTTTAAATGTGTACATGAAATACATGAGGGTATTTTATGCTTGGTAAACAAGCCAAGATAAAATGATAAAATTGGTGTTGCAGATGATTTATTATGGAGAATGGCATGTCAGACACAACGTTTAAAAAAGTTGTGCCTTATTGCCAGTCGCAATTTGTCTCATTTATTTCAAGAGTCCATTGTGGCCGTTTCAACTCTTCAGTACTGGTCTATTTCATGCATAAATATAAACGAATAAACAACAATATACGTGTCAATGTATCCAAGGCTACCATGTACTAAAAACGTATACCTAGTTTGAAATTTAAAGCAGAATGCACATTTTTTAATTAGGTATACATTGGTATGGGAACAGTTTTAGCATGTATTGATGTAGAATATAGATGATAGTTAAAGTCCAGCTGATAAAGTCCTTCAAATTTTGTTCATTTGTCTCGGGGTTCGTGAACTATCTATGATTTCTTGCAAAAGCATTCACATAAACGTTCATAGCAATAAGACCGCAAACAATGTCTGCTGAAACCGATCGACTATATGATAAACGGAGATATCATGGACAATGAAATCAACCATAATGAATTTATCTATTCACCAAAGAGTACATCAGACACAAAAAAATAAAATGTATTAAGAAGCAAATAAGCAATACTGAAGTCCAGACGTCAGAGACTCGGCAAAACTAGATAAAGAAGATTTAAAGGAAATATGTTTAAGAAACGAAATTAATGAGAAAGAAATTTTCGAAAGTCTTTGTCCATTTGGATAAGTTATTTGTAGGGTATAATTGATTCTAGTTATATTTCAAGGTTGTGAAACTAACGATTGTACTATGTCACAGAAAAACAGTACAAGTCCCATAGGCAGTAATGCTACCATCTTGACCAATCATATATATCTAAACAACAACACTTTGTCAAGATAGTTGCATTACGATCTATGAGATTATTTGTCTGTGACATAGTATAGTCATTTTATAAAGTGTATTTACACTAGTAAATATATCGATACCTATTTCAAATATTTATTTATAATTTACAGGTATCTAAAGTTCATTTTCCATTTTTCTATATTTGAGCTAGATATCGGTCAAACCATTTACCACATGAACCTAAATTGGTCTTCATAGTCGCTGGGAAACATTTTTGCGGAAGATGCATCACGGATCTAGAGTATAGTACAGCATAAGCGTTGTGACAAGACAATGAATGATATTTGTCTGAGCCGCTGATACCCATATATACGTACTCTATAAATGCCACACTCTCAAAGTTCCACTTTGCAATGTTCTTTGTCTGCTGAAGACCAATAACGAATTGCTTACTGGCATGTAATTAATCAGGGCATACAAGTTCTTTGGCAATCATGTGCATGTAAAGGTTGCTTTTCTTCGTTCAAGCGCTTCTCCATATGTTAATGTATTCATTCTCCATAGGTCAATGTATTCATTCTCCATAGGTCAATGTATTCATTCTCCATAGGTCAATGTATTCATTCCAAGTGTACCTGAACTGAAATAAGTTGTAAAGTTTTTGAAAGTATAGTCTTAAAATACGAGACATTGTTACTGAGAAACTGATGGAAAGTTTGAGTCTTTCTATTGTAATGTTTCTCTTCTTTACGTTTTTGCTAAAATAATATCAAAATCTTTAAGTCATAATTCTTTTGAAATTATGTATTTTTTTATAACTTTGTAGAATTCAAAGTGATAGGTATTAAAGGGTAATATGATTTATATTCTCAATTGTTTTTTTTGTTGCCAAATAAAATATAGAAGTGCGTATCTTTTCTATGTAAGTATAAATACTTAAATATATATTTAATAACTTTACAATTGTGCGTAAAGACAGAGAGACAAATTGTAGCAGCAATGTGTATGCATGTTATCAATACAGTCAAAAACTTGCATATGTGTCAATCATGTTCGTGAGCCATTTTGGCGTTATGCTCGCGTGTTTAAATTATACAGATATTGATATTGGCCATACGCTCAGATAGGCAGAATGGCTTAACATTTATTTTAAAAATTCAATTATGGTTACTAAATTGAATTTTAAATATATTTTTTAATAAGCTTTTATCTTCAGTATACAAGCTGAGCGAAATTTACCCCAACTGCTTATATTCAAAATAATTTTTTCTACAATAAAAATAATAAAAAACTTTTTGAAAGTCGATGCTAAATATATTTTCCAATAGGTGTTGCGATATATTAACCACCTATTTGATAAGTGGTGACGTCATCAGCCTGCATGAATCGTCCCATCGAGTCGTGAAATATTAAATGCTCTTATGATGGTATTTGTTCCAATAAGGTAGTATTGTCTTTTAATACAATAAGTACTTTTCATAACTCCCCCTTATGACAAGAAAGTACCACAGATTTATCAACTGGTGATTATTTGATAATATACTCAAAGGCATGAAGTAGAACATCATGAAATGAGGTTGATGGACTTTAACCGCCTGGCTGCAATGCAGGTCTCAACACATTAGTGTCTACTTTGGTGACTGGTGACAAATGACTTTTAAATAGTTTTATCCATACTCCAAAATATTGATGGAATCCCTAATGCCAATGTGATTTTTGCATTCTTGTGTAGATCTGAAAATAGGAAAACATCATTCCTAATTTTAAAAAAATGCTCTGCGAGCTACTTGAATCTTCTGTACTTTTATAGAACTATTCTAGCTGTAATGTTACATACTGAGAAACGACAGATTGTTCACCACAATTCTGTGTGATATTTTATGACAACGTTGTCCTTTGGTAACTGTTCAGGTAAACATTAATCTGAACTTTAACCATATATATATATATATATATATATATATATATATATATATATATATATATATATATATGGAATCTCGTATATCCGGACACATTGTTTGCAGTGAATGTGTCCGGAGTAACGAGTTTTCCGGATAATTGAATCCTGCACACTTTATATTTTACGATATCATCACACCGTATATATAATATATTCAATAATGGGGGTAGTAAGGAATAGTAAGCTATAATATGATGGCGTATATATTGAATTGTAGCTTTTGGGTGATCTTCTTTGTGCTGGCAAATCTTTTGTATGCTGGCCGGTATATCTACTCGCCTACGCTTGCTTGATGGTGTCGCCATAATATATGTAAAACGTACAACGAATACAAACTGTTATCACGCAGTTAAATGCGATATGGTAAATTAATAAAATGCAGTCATTTGTATAAGTCATATTTTACAGTTGTTACAGTCGCTAATGATTGACAACCCCATTTTATTCGGAAATGAAGCCCTATATTGTCCACAGCTTAAATCTGTCGACTGTATTTGTACAACCGTCAATAAACTGTGATTGTTACATACAACTGGTAAACAACAAAGAGGTTTAATGACGTTTTTAATTTATTTAACATATGTTAAGTCAAAAAGCAAGGACGATTTGATCCCAGAATATTTATTTAATTATTAACACCCCCGTCGGCGACTAGCTAAAACATACATTGCTTATACAATCACTGGTTACAATATCGTCACACTACTTAGTTATTGATAGTGGCCTTAGATTATCAAGGGCTTCACTATTGTGTTTTATGTATTATTCTACTGACTGTATTTTTTTCTCATATACAACTTTTTGAATTTTCTTAATTTTGGATAGATTCTTTCCGGATTGTAGAGACAAGTTTTAATGTAATCTTACACTTTGGTCCCCGGTTTTGTTTTCTGGATCCGGAACGCGGATTTCTTGATTAACGGAGCAAATAAACTTTTAGGAATTACGTTCCAGTTGAATTATGACCGGATAGTGAGGTTTCCGGATAAACGGAGTCCGGATTAACGAGGCTCCGCTATATGTATATATATATATATATATATATATATATATATATATATATATATATATATATATATATATATATATATATATATATATATGATGTTTGATAAGAGCAAGCACGTTTAAAAGTTTGTAGCCCGCGACTACAAATATTTCAGTTTAACGCAATTATATGTGCAGTTACATTATTATGTGTATAGAGGCGTAGCTACTGTGTTTGGAGCCCCTGGACAATATTTTTACCCACCCACCCCAATTCTCAAACCCATTTATTTCGTCAATAAAATCACCATCACCGTTTCAAAGCCCATTTTTGCGCCCCCTCTAGTCTGGCGCTCGGGGACATCTGTCACCCTCTGGGACAATATTCATTTTTACGCCCCCCCCCCCTCAACTCTGAAACCCATTATTTTCATCAACAAAATCACCATCACCAACTCAAAGCCAATTTTGGCGCCCCCACTAGTCTGGCGCCCCGGGACATATGTCCCCCTCTGGCCACCCCCCTAGCTACGCCTCTGTATGAATACAATACAAATATTCAAAACGAATGCATAAGATTATTACGCCGTTGTAAGAAAACGAGTATTTGGCTCATCCTATACATAGGTCATGTTAACATGAGATTAAAGACAAACATGGAAATTACTTAGACTGTATGTGGTGTTCAATATGTCAAGTACGTTGACCTAATTCAAATTTAAAAGATAGGAGCATTGTTAAAACGAGGCTAATAAGTTCGGTGGTTCATTGGTACAAAATTAAATTATTAAACTAACAGTACATGAACGATTCATACCTGTGTATACATGTGATAAATTGAACAAAAATATAATGAAATACTGATTCAAGTGAACAATAATGCAATGCCTTTCCATCCGCTCATATAAAGACTTATACTTGATTACTAATTTCAGTAATGTTTAAACTATCAAACACGTACTTCCGTGATCTACATGAAAACATGAATTGTATTTCCGTTTTATTTCAGAAACTGCTTTCAGATCAGAGAACTTTTAAACATACTATCAACTGACCGATGTAAAAACACTATACTGACAAATAAACATTATATACAGATACAATTCCTTGTGTAACTAATTATCAGTAACCATAATTAATTCAAATCACATTTGGACGGTTGACGTACGTTAAAAGTAATGGCATTGCCATAATTCTGTACAACGGTTAATAATTATCTAATAAAGAATACAATAAATGTACATTCATATCTCTGGATAACTGATTTGACCTCAATGATTAATCAGAGATAATTAATGTCGATAATAACTGGGGAAGTCCAATGGGATAGAGCGGGGTTTCATGTAGAACTGACGACTCCACAATGATTGTATATCACTAAACATTCACTAACAGGATCATGTCAAGTACGATACAACATTGCCGCACATCTATTTCTCGTACTCTAGTACACCCATCCAAATGTATTTGACATTTAATGCTAAATTGTGATATCAGATTTTCAAACGCATTATAAATGTAATTTTGGAGGTATATATTTGTCTGATGTTCGTTTGTTAGTGCAAGAGAAATAGGTAATGTACTAATTTTTTCTTCTTTTCATAGATGGTGGAACCGATAAACTTCTGATGACAAAAGTTCACTTGATTACCAGTGATGAATGCAAAAAAATCTTCAAATTTAGCATTCAAGACACGGTTGTATGTGTCAATAACGAAAATATTGGTGGGCCGGCATGCTTTGTAAGTACAAATTCCTTACACTGTTAACAATATAGTATTGATTATTAAACTTTGATGCGATTGAGTCATATCAAATAAATGTACATCTTTCTCATGATGTTTGAAAAAAATATATTCTTTGAAAGTGAATTACTTTTGAGTTTCAAAAATCAACATTATTACTTTCCACATGATATGCTATCTCTGATAACAATTAGTTTAATATGCACCTAAAGTATATTTCTTAAAAAATATACTTATCAGAAATCGCAAGCAAAGGCTTCGATATATTAATTAACTCCACTCATGTTTTAATCATTTATTTGTTACACCCATTTATTAGCCTCGTCGGATGTTTCTAGTGAAAACATGTGTTCTCAGATCAGAGATGCCAGAGTCTATATTTATAAATTTAACGTTTCAGCCATCTTAATTTTAATTGATTGTCATGGCTTCAAAACAAATACAGATAATATCTAAATCTGAATAAGTTCACATTTTCGTCAATACTATTTCAAATTGATTGATTCTGATGTGTTTCAACGTTATACCTAACAATGATTCATATTTCGCATCGACATGTGGTAGTCGAACCGCAGATCGATCAACAGCGGTTGCTAAATGATAACGTTTGCCACTGAGTATCATTTCGGCTTGTAAATGCATGAATAGAACATACCGGGTCAGTAACACGAGTTTGTCCACCTTCCAACTGAACCGTTACATACAGGTACCTTGCAAGATTGCTTCTGAGTGGGTCTGAAGGCACTGAAATTTGAAATAATTTCTCCTGATAATTGTGACAGTCTTTTATTGAATTGCCTAAGCATGAAGTAATCTAATTGTTATTGCGATTATTTAATGTGTGTATTACTAAAGGAAGCGGAGTCTTATATTTTGTTAGATACGGAATCAAATAGTATGCTTCCATGTGTCTAATAAAAGCCCGGTGTGCAATCTTTCAATATTTACTAAGGATGGTTAGCTCACTTTTGCTTGTACGTTCATGTGCATGTCCGTCCAATTTTGCGAACATATATATTGCATAATTGACATCAGTCATTAATGAATCAACCGATATTAATTTCTTTATATACACCCATATAACAGTCAATTTTGTTTCCAAACATTTTCACAGGGAGATTCTGGTGGACCCCTGGTGTGCAGAAATAAATATGGACGATTGCAATTAGTTGGAATCACCAGCTTTGGCTCCGCCGGAACCTGTACGAAAGACGTACCCAATGGCTACCAACTAGTTCACCCATATTTGAACTGGATACATTCTATCACAGGTAAAGATATTACACATAACATCGATATATTTACTGAACGTGAAAACGGCCTTAAGTCAAGAGGTACGAGAGTACAAAATTGTGCATATTATTAGTTTATTATTGTGGATGTGTCCTGAATATAGATATACCGATCTGCAAATTAATCTCTATTGATGTAATCAAGAGTTTAATATGATGTTTCCTCAAGTACTGATATACAAAATAAATTCCAACCTGATCGCGAAATGACAAATATACGTAGCTAGATTGTATTGTCCAGGTCTGACCTTGAGATTATAAATTCTTAAATGTTCGATTGAGTTTCACTCTAAAATGAATCAGAAACACTATTAAGATGTAACAATTTGCGATTCGAAACATGGCCCCGCTGCCATGAAGCATTTCAGGTTAGATTAAAAATTCCGCTCAAGGCTGTACACAGTATTTATTTGTTAACTATGATATTATACATGTACAGACATACTTCTGGGTCCTGACGTAACGACGGGTTGTATTGTAATTGTCTTTGAATACAAATGTGTTTAAATCTAATATTTACCATATTTTTATAACTGTTTTATAAACATCTTACACTTTTAGGATTAAACTTCACTAACTTCGACTTCTGAGACAAAAGATGTCGGGAAGTTGGTTGGTGTTTCGTAAAGGTAAGGTTATCATATTATTTCATAAATTGTTTAGATTTACGCTAAACATTTTATGAAATAAGTATTCTTTATTTTCATTAATGCTAAATTTGCATCGCCGGTAAAATACATCACTGTACAACATGATTCAGTCCACGTCTTCGATAACTGTGTCTGCATAGAAAATGATAAAGTTTCATTCAAGGAAAATACAATATTGCGATCATGTTTCATCCGAAGGGGTATAAACAGAATGTATAAACTGAATGAAACATAACATACTCATTTTTATTGTGATGTATAAGATATATGTAATTAACAAAAATAAAGAATAGTCTCCGTGAAAGAGAATTGAAAGCTAAAACACTACATTCAAATCCTCAACTTTAATACACTTCCTCACCCTTTTTATCACATCTACTATTACACTATTAATCTTTCCCGATGTATTTCACAAACGTGTCAATTAATTTTACGCTTTTTGTGTTTCAGGTGTGCGACTGAAGAATTATATTGCTGTAAATATAAGCCCAAACTAAGTTTTTATTTTATTTTAGGATAAATCTTAACAAGAAAATGTAATATTCACTATTTTCGTTTTGAATCCACTTGCTAATTCGCAATTGTATTTTGCTCTTCCATATGTAATTAATTGGAGACATGCTTTTTGTTTGAAAATATTGTAAACCGCACTTTGAATTCTATATGCTTTTCATCCGCTTTTGTATATGTACATACTGTTACTACACTAGGAGAAATTCATTTTAGTGCCCTCTAACAATTATTTCGACTTCTTGAAACATGTCACTCTCTTCAATGCGTGGCAAAATCGTTTGAATATCATTGACACGGAATATATTTTTTAACTAGCCATTATTTTAATAAATAAATAAATAAGATGCTAGTATCATTTAAATGGGGAAACAATATTCGAAAACATTCTTAGTAATTTGGATAAATATTTGACCTGTTTGTATACCATAGGGAGACATTAGAGCCGTGCTATTTATATTTTAACGGTTTCCGTCGATCTGTTTGTGCATGTTTTTCTATAGGTCCCTTTCTTCTGTTGAAGAAGTTATAGAATGTAATTCCCTAACAATCATGCATGTGTGATTGATACAGCAAGATAATATGATAACATCAAGTGCTCTGTTCGTAAAAATGATAGACAACATAATCACGAATATTTCTTATAACGAAATTTTTATGTTACAACCTTCTAGAAATATTGAGATTCTTTCAAAAAATATGTTCATGCCTCCAATTTTGTTCTTGGTGAATATTTATGATCTAGATAGCATCTACTGAATGAATCGAGATTTTGATTTCTGCGAAGTAATTAATTGTGCAAACACAATGAGTACCAAACGAACACTTAGTTATTCCGATATTATTCGGTTCTTTTCGGAGGTACTTTAAATAATGGATAGTATGTCCTGGTGTAAATTACCGTATATATACGAATGAATCTGTATGTTTGTCTTGCTATAAGACAACCCCGTTTTTGAGGAGTAACTCTCAGCACTTTAGATGTATATTACCAAACTTGGTACCATTGTTGTCCTGGTTGTTAGAAGGTATATCTTGCTTGTAACACAAAACAAAGCATATTATTCGTGATTTCATGTGGGACATTATTGCATCGTAGCTAGCATAACAAAACTTTGGACAAGTGAATTAATTTCTTAATATATTATTAGATTTTACTGCCATGTCTGTAACCCAAAGATATCGCGTCTCCGGTGGTGTTGCTCACGTCACTCAGCAAACATAATCCACAACAACATCACCACCACTCTCAGATGCATTTGTGGGAAACGATGATGTATCACATGATAAGCCTGTCTGTTGTTTTTAGATGTCCAGTCTCTCTGTATAATATGTTTATTAGACTGTCCAGTCTGTTAATCATACTCCTTTTCAAGTAATTTTTGCAGACTTTATGTCCATGTGTGTACAAAGAACTCCGTTAAGGAGTTCTTAGTCTCCGAACTGTTCGAGGTACATTCAGATTTGGCAGGCATGTAAAAGTGGCACAGAGGTACTATTACTTGTTAAATGTTCATCCAAGGAATTCCAACTACAAGAATAGAATGGGTGGCTAACATTCAAGCAAAATTTGTTTTAATTGACCAATGTCCACTACCGTGTTTAAGTGGTCTCTCCATCTTTCCTTTTAAGTGGTTATGACAGTATCAAATCCTATGTTTTAATACCTTCTAATAAACAAAGAAGTCAAATTGCTTGATACATGTTGCCTACTTTTGATCTTAATAAACATTTTTGACAATAGCTACACGTACAAACATCCGACCTTACAGTGTAGACAAGAGCTCCATACTATCTCTCTCTCTCTCTCTCTCTCTCTCTCTCTCTCTCTCTCTCTCTCTCTCTCTCTCTCGTGCATAGACACACCATACGTTTTTAAGACGTGCACAATTGGAACAAAAAGCTCATTAACAAGGATCAATATAATCGGTTAGTTAATATCTGGCTATTTTGTAACTCCATTCCAAATTAGAGAATTTCAACATATCACTCAATACGTTTACAGCATATACCGATTCACGGAGAAAATATTTAAAAGGAAGGAATTTAATTTTTCCACTCAGGTATTTTACAAACGGATGAGTTAAAGATAGCGGCGAGAAAGGCATTATTTAAACAGAAAAACGTTTTCTATATCCTACAAAGCTCTATGATATATACAAAGCTGCAAAACATATGAGACCAGACGAATGAATAGTAACAAGCACGTACTTGTGTCACTGAGAGAATCAGTTAGTATGAAGATTCCTCAAAGCAAGATGGTATAGCACATCGATAACAGAATCAAAAGCATAGCATACAGTAGCCCTTAAAAATGAACGTCTAAAATGTGACATAAGTGGCAAAATATTGGCTTGAGCAAACTGGGTTATAATAATAATAATAATAATAATAATAATAATAATAATAATAATAATGTTGATGATGATGATGATGATGATGATTTTGTATAGTGCCTAATCATTAGAAGCTCTTAGCGCTTTACAACATCTTTAACGATATGAATACCCCACCCCCCAAAAAAAAAAAAAAACAACGCAACACCATGAAATTACAACAAATAAACAAATGCTGAAAATATTTATGGTACGTAACATTGTAAGGTCTTTACGTTTGTTCTTTCAGTCGTAAAAGGTAAGTTTTAAGAGCATCTTTGAAAGGGAACACTGTCTTTGTGTCTAATTTCAATGGGTAATTCGTTCCACGTTGCTGGGCCCTGGTATGCAAAAGAACCTTATCCATATGACTTCGTTTTCATAGTGGAAATAATGAGTTTACGATTGTCAGAAAAGGAGCGTAAATATATTGCTGGTGTTTACACACGGGTGAGGCTAGATAGGTATGTTGGACTTGAGTCCATAAGTAAAATGGAGCACAGAGAACAGATGTTGTGTTTGATTCTGGATCTAGTGGATAGCCATTGTAGGGTACAGAGCTGCGGGAAGATGAGCTCTGACCGTGGTACTATAACGATGATACGAGCAGCTGTTTTGAACTGTTTGATGTTTTTGAGTAGCTACTAATACGAACCAGACAGAATTGAGTTACAATAGTCCAGTCTTGAAAGTTTTAATGAACACACAAGTGTATTAGTGGCATCAACTGAAAGATATTTGCGAATGGGGTTGACGCGTCTCAGCTCAATATATGTCAATATATGGAGCATTGCATCTGATCATGACATGTTGGTGCACTGCAGGATCAAAATACGCCCATGATGGGAGTTTACATTTTTCACAAAGCCAGATGGAACAAATAAAGTACATCCAAAGTCAATGCATTTACTAAAGAGAAGTTACATACAAAACACACATCATGGTATATGACAGAAGCGAAGTCCATGCTTCATAATAATAAGTATCACCGAAACAAATTAGGAACAAAACATTACTAGTTTATAACATTCATTCCAGCTACAAATAGACAGACCGAACAAAACCAAGTGAAGATTGTCTATATTATTTTGAATAAGACTAAGCGGTCATACATTCCTATCAAATTGATGTAACAAAGGCGGTATTTACATTTATTTAAAATTCTAGTCAATAACGGAATATTGCTACTAACGTAAATATTCTATCAATTATTATTTTCTCATCAATAAAAGTTGTTTAAGACGCACAATCAAATGGTCTGAAATGTTCCCGATGAACCATAGAACATTTGATAGACAAACTCCGAAATACAAAATACCAGCTATGCTCATATTGTGCAAAGACAATTAGCTTTAAGCTAGTATTAATATAGGAAATAAACATGAAAAGTGAAAATAATGAGAAATGTGTGTAAATGTGTTAGATAAGAAGAAGACCATAATATGGTTAGATCCGATTATACAGGTTCAAATACAAAATATTGGTGCGCATTTTTCAATATTTGAATATATTAGTTTGCTAAGTGAACAACTAAGATAATTGATTGTATTACTAAATTAAATCCCGACGAAACACATACAGCAGACAAATTTACAAGATCTGTATCTTGTCTTGGAACAGCTTTTGAAGAATTAAATTATATGCACGCGTTAACCAAGTAACCGAGTCAACATAGCAACTGTATTTAACGTGATACAATTAGGTTTTTTTTTGTTTTAAATTTTAATAATGAAACTCATTTTTAAATATAAGCATTTAAAACAATCACATTTTAAAAAAGACAACAATTTTCAATAATTATTAAAATCTGCCAATCCCATTATATTTCAGGCGTTACCTTTGACCTGACCTCAAGATTTGCACGAAAATACAATAGGCTATATATTTGCTTCGAAATCACCAAATAATTCACTGATACATGTATTTGTTTCTTAATTAGCATTTTAATTTGTTTGTATCAATCAAGATGTTTTCCAGTAATTGGTTTCTAGTAGGTCTTCGCGGATGTTAGGTCGTGTTTCTGATACTATTCCAGGTGTACTTAAAATATCTTAAAATATATTTGTTATTCTGTAACTATAAACGAGTGGAACATTTATTTAAAGCCCCCCCCCCCCCCCCGGCCCCACGGGATCTAACCTGTGGATATCATGTGTATCTCTCTCTCTCTCTCTCTCTCTCTCTCTCTCTCTCTCTCTCTCTCTCTCTCTCTCCGTGCATAGACACACCATATCTTTTTAAGGATGGGCACAATGAAACAAGCAGCTCATTAGCAAGGATCAATATAATCGGTTAGTTAATATCTGGCTATTCTGGAACTACATCATTCCAAATTAGAGAATTTCAACATATCTTGCAATACGTTTCATACAGACTCGTGAAGAAAATATTTAAAATGAAGGAATTTAATTTTTCCAATCATGTATTTTACAACCGGACGAGTCAAAGAAAGCGACGAGAAAGGCATGATTCAAACATAAACTTTTTCTCTATCCTACAAAGCTCTATGACAAATAAAAAGCTGCAAAACATACGCGACGTAGGAGACCAGACGAATGAATGGTAACAAGCACATACTTGTGTTACTGACAGAATCATGTAGTAAGAAATTTCTCAAAGCAAGATGGTATGGCATATCGATAACAGAACAAAAAGCATCTTTAAGCCCTAAAACAAAATGACGTCTAAAATATGACATAAGCGATAGATATTGTTGGTCCGTTATCACCCCTTACAGATCGTAAGAAAATGAACATTTTGACCATGGTTGATTACGCAACCAGGTACCCGGAAGCCGTCGCTTTACCATCCATCGAAACTGAGCCAGTGGCCGAAGCCTTAGTGGAGATGTTTAGTAAGCTAGGGATACCGGAAGAGATTCTGACAGACTGTGAATCACAGTTTACATCAGAACTCATGGCAGAAGTTAGTAGACTTCTATTGATCAAGCAATTATGTACCACTCCGTATCACCCAATGTACAACAGGCTAGCTGAGACGTTCAATGGAACACTCAAACAAATGTTGTGACGGATGTGCGC
Source organism: Unio pictorum (assembly GCA_030141615.1). Taxonomy (NCBI): domain Eukaryota; kingdom Metazoa; phylum Mollusca; class Bivalvia; order Unionida; family Unionidae; genus Unio; species Unio pictorum. The sequence continues at coordinate 6,892,713 of JARLTB010000057.1, forward strand.
AGAACTTCCGAACGATTGGGACAGATATCTCCATGCAGTATTGTTCGCATACCAAGAGGTTTCCCAACAGAATCTAGGGTTTTAGCCTTTCGAGCTCTTATATTGGAGAACGGTGCGAGGGCCGATGAACATTCTAAGACAACTATGGTCGGATGACGAAGCAGATGACTAGATTGGAACCACATACCAGTATGTGTGTGATATAGCAATAGCCCATGAAACGCTAAGGCAAGCTAGTAGTCGCGCAGCTCGGTATTATAATTCAAAAGCGCTCGATAGGAAATTCAAAAGGGGGAAAGAGTTTTGGTTTTACTTCCGACTGATAAAAACAAGTTAATTTTGACAGTGGAAATGTCCGTACACCGTCGAAGATGAAAAGGGAGGTATGGATTATAACTATTGATATAGGTGGAAAGTCCCGGATGTTCCATGTTAACTTATTAAAACGCTATTACAATCGAGCGAATGCAAATAGAGAGCAGGGAATTGTAAACGTAGTCGGTGTAGCCATCATCGAGGATGATGAGGAACAAAAGTCCGTTCCAGGACTTAATTTGAATGGATTGATGGAGTGAAAGATGGGGAAGACTCTACTCAATATGGGTCCCGAATTGACTGAATATCAAAGAAAGGAGTCCCGGGATCTCGTTGAGAAATACCCAGAAGTATTTTCGGACAAACCCGGTCAGACACATGTTCTAGAACATAAGGTTAAGCTGACGTCACGTGAACCGTTTCTGGTCAAGGGTTACCCTATGCCTCATGCATCTAGAGATATCATCGAAAAGAAAGTGGAAGAAATGCTTAAGTTGGGGGTCATACAGAGGTTAGGCTCTCCTTATGCCAGAGCGAAACGTAGTGTTCATTCTGAGAACCGATGCTTCAGAAATAGGACTTGGGGCGGTACTATTACAGGAACAGGATGGAAAAGAATTTCTCGGTAATAGAAAAAGAGTGCTTGGCAGTAGCCTGGGGAATAGATAAATTCTAAACCTGCCTCCATGGCCGAGAATTCAATTTGGAAACCATCAACCTCTACTTTACCTCAATAAGGCCAAAATTAATAATTCACGGTTCATGCGATGGGCCTTGTCTTTACAGCCTTACAGATTCCGGATTGAAACCATAAAAGGCACGGAAAATGTAGGTGGAGATTATCTCAGCAGACATTGAACCATTCTGTTGATCATATTTTGTGAGAGGTTCATACATCGGTATGTTTGATTATAACATTTCCGGTAATGTGTTTTCCAGCTTCCTACTTTGTGGCGACGGAAGTAAATCAGAGAGTAGAGAGTTTAATAAGTGTTTCTTGTTGGATAATTTTCGTAGCAAGGTGTATAGCCTAATGTCGACTGAAAATATTGTTGCAATATAACTAATGAAGGCTGCAGCAGCCTTACCCTTTAAGCGGTCAATGGAAATTATTGTGTAGTTCTTAAGGGGTATCGAGAACATTTGGTCCAAAGACTATTCGAGTCATATTATACGAAAAGAAAGCTAGTCGGCCCTGTTTATTAGCCAATTCAGCCCAACATGAAAAAGAATTATAAAATCATATATCTTTATATCTTAAACAGTCTAATTAAGAAGTGTTTTATACATTTATTTTGAAATTGTTAAAGCAACAAAGTGTATGCCCCCCCCCCAATTATATTCTCAGTTTAAGACTTGTTTATATGTATCAAATACAAAATATGTGTATATATGTTCAAATTCTAACAATCTCTCCAGATTCGATGGAGAAAAAGAACCTAACATAAACGATGTCAATACTGAACTATTTGGGAAACTGTTTATTTTGGCGTTTACGTCGACGAAGACAGTTCTATCATTTTGACAAACAATGCAATGTGTAAGTCCTGCACTTGTAGCTTTATTGATCGCAATATAGCATGTGTTAGATCCTACAAGTCGTGGCAAATTTACACAAGGGATAGGACTTAATTTAACTGCAATAGGTATGTTTACTTGGAGATGAATTTAGATGAAAATCTTTTAATGAATTAAATTATATGACGATGTTTTCCTTTTCATTAATGTATTACAAAGACATACAAGATCATAACTCAATATATCTATATATGTGTATATGAAAATGGGTATGTATATTATATATGTATATATATAAACTTATCAACAGCATTGAAAATATTGGGTCGATTGTATATCTTGGTAATTTTACGTTTTCCTTACATCAACACTCGATTACTCTTGACAAATTTGAGGAGATAGACGTTTATTAAAGTAGCTTGAACAGTTATCAAGACTTATCGCTACTATGTCTGCAGTGTGGCAGTTGGCTTGCACTGGGGCATCATGCCGCGGACACTTAGTATCATATCCCACCCGGTCCGATTATCCTGACACAAGGCCTACGAGTCCTAACACTAACCTATTAATCTTGAGCGCCAGGCGAGACAGCTGTTAGTAGATACGTCTTTGGTATGCCTCGGCGATGTTCTAAGCCACGAGCTTCCGCACCCGAGGCGGACACTCTAACCACTTAGGCCAACCGAACGGTGCCCCCAACGGGTTCCTTGCAGTGATTAAAATTTGCGTAATCGTACTCTAACTACACACAGCAGACACTAATATGCTGTCAATAATTACAGTTTATTAGATACTACGTGTGAAAAAATATGATGCATTATAATCGCAAGACATCTAATGACTATAGCACGTTCTGAAATCCGTCGACATTGGACAACATATGAAACTTTCTCTTTTGTAGTTTTTTCATTCTGGTTTGATTTCTCGTTTTATATTCTCACATGAATAGATATATAGAGTAAAGTAGATCTAATAACTTCAAAAGTCAATACTTGTTATTTGCTCATGATGATACCTACTGCGTGGCTGTGCACATGCGTTATATTAAAAAATATAATTTTGTAGATTTGCTCATTTTATAAAAACTATTACGCTTTGTTGATGTTGTTACACTTTAAATAAAAATGCCTTTTGCTTTGTGTCATAATTAAATTAATTTAACACTGTGAATGGAATCGTAAACTACTTTCTATTAAGTTACACTGCAATCTTCTTTGTAAATAACATGTATTACTGTATAAATATTGTAAGGTGTTACATGCATAAGGACATCATTCTTATTGCATGTTAGAATAGGTTGATTCTATATATATATATATAAGATATAATAATATGTTAAAACTCATCTATATTCGTTAGTAAAAGTACTTGATAATTAAGGATACCAGAATGATAGTGATGACTTTTCAAGACAGAGTTTATGAATTAGCATAGACTAATCCTAGGGTTATGAATGATTAATGGATCTCCCACTACGCCCATCCATCAGGCAAGCATTAACACGTTATACATTTCAATTGACCGATGAATACAGTTTATGTTGGGCATTTCGCTTAAATTCAGTCAAGCTTATATCATGTGGGCTACATGCTAGGGTCGGTTTGACAACTTAATGGATGTGTTATGTAAAGTTGTCGAGTTTATTTTCCATCACATGTTATGTAAGCTTTGTATGCGTTATCATAACCTTCTTCTCATTTCTTGCTATGAGAAGGAATTACTCATAAGTTAAGTAATGTCAATATCCAAGGTGTGTGTGTGTGTGTGTGTGTGTGTGTTTGAGAGAGAGAGAGAGAGAGAGAGAGAGAGAGAGAGAGAGAGAGAGAGAGAGAAGAAGAAGAAAAAGAAGAAAACGAAAACGAAAGGGTCTAGGATATTTTAAATGAAGGGCATCACTCATAACGGTGTAGATATGGCTACATCTTGGGGAAATTGGCAGTACGAGAGGTCCATTGATACTATAATTAGAGAGACGGTTTTTTCTGACTTCAGAATGAATGAACTGATGGTGCGAGGTATGTACTTCCTTTATGTCTAATATGGACGTAATAACCACACGACCAAATATGGTTTATCCTGAGTGTTCACATATTCTAGCCAGAAAGAGGCTCTCGTCTCCAATACACAGTATCGTTCGTCCATGTTCTTTACGTCATTCGACAGAACATTTGCTGCATTACCAATTTACTTAATAAATTGGAACTCTAAGAATGTGTAGTCTGTAACCAATGTAGCTTACCGAGTGTATTTTTCTTGCTGACTTTGCAATACCAGAGAAATGTACATATGAAAGGGAGTTTTGCCTCCGCTCATAAGGACGTACACTTTATTCAAAAAATATATAGTTGTGATATAGAAATAAATAAAGTTAATCTTAATATAGTTTAGTAGAAAATTGATTTTATTAAAAATTAGTAATAAAAAATTACTTTAAATACAATTTAGAGAAAATTTAAATAATATTTCTTTTACTAAAATGTCTGCCGGAATAGATGGTTTTAATTATGGTACCTTGAAACGATGCATCATTTGTGAAAACTTTGTTTGCATGCAGTTATTAAGTCAATCATCTTATTTGCATATTGTTGATAAGTTGAATTGTGTTTCATTCCATTATGTTAGAAGATTTAGTTAGCCAAATTCAAAGTTGCTAATAATGTGTTTCATATGTTGGGGACCCAAAACATATAAATAGCGAAAACAAATTGATTGATCAAATGAGTTAACCGTTCCAATTAGTATGCGAAATAGATTTAACTCTACTGAAAGACACTAAAACTAAAATTTATTACGAGTAGGTGAAAAAAATCACATGTTTGAAATATAACATTAAAATTTAACTTGGTGGCATTTTTAAAGTTAAACAGGTCATGGATTTCAGTTATAAGTCGAGACTTACGCATGTGAATGAGTACCAAGTGAGTATATTTGCATGAGACCAAAAATAAATAACGAAATGTCTCAGATCCTACAAGATACTAAGCATCTACATTAGTGTTAAGGAAGAAAGTTCAGAGTCTTTTTATATAGATTCCATATTGATACCGAATTCAAATAGGTTGAGTGTCATTGTTTTCAAGTTTAAGTTGCATATCATATGTTGAACAAAAGAATATGACATTCAATAGTCTTTGGGTTGGCTAACTCATAAACATGAAAATGTATATTTTAATTACTAAATTAAAAAAAAAAAGATTTTTAAAAATTATCATTGTTGAATGTGAATAATAAACGAGATTTTATATAAACGCGAGTGTTTATAAGAAACGATTTGATCGAAAAGACAACATGCACAACCTAGCAGTAAACATCAAGTTTCAAAACTAGTCGTACATGATGGCAAATCAGAATTAATTCCTTAAAGGATATATGCTAGAATGTCTTCCATGAAAACGTATATGTGCTAATGTTTATAAGAAGTGTTTAAAGGCATTTTAAAGTTCAATAATATCATTAAATAGTACATCAAACATTCTGCGACCAGTGTTTTCACAGAGGTGATTGAATTGTTTATTTTCTTCGTTTGTTTTATTATCTTCGCTTTGTTTCAGCAGTGCATACTAATTTAAAGATAGACGACAAAAGTTTTATAATTGTCTTAACCTTTTAAAACATATTTCACGTTTCGTCTCGGTTTTTTATGCCTTTCAAGCGTTTTATGTTTACTTTTGGATGCAAGGTATAAGGGTGCATCGAAGCTCCCTGTATTCAACATGAGTGAATGATTAATTAATTAGTTATGTTAAGTTATTAGTTTCATTAGTTATTATCAGCAATATTTCAAAAATACTATTATGCATAGTTTTAATCATATTTTCAAATGTTGATCTCTGCTGTCTACTTTTGTGTAAATCGTTTGAAAAGACAGTTGTATGTACATTATGTCATAAAATTTGAATTATCGCTACTCATCATTTACTTTAACTTAAAAGTGTTTATGCCTTCGTACTACAATTCAAGGTCAGTCAAATACAGAGAGAGAGAGAGAGAGAGAGAGAGAGAGAGAGAGAGAGAGAGAGAGAGAGAGAGAGAGAGATAGAGGTCACGGAATTGTATAAACCCTTTCATTTATAACATACATGTACTCGAGTTTCGTTTTTGGTTGCAAAGTTACTCGAAAGTGATTAATATATATATTGTGTCGTATTTCAAAATAGTGAGTTCAGTCTATCATATGTCGCACGGGCGAAGTGCTTTCGATGGGAAGAACCCAATGCCAATAGTGCACAGACAATATCTGTGTATAAATACCTCACACAATGTAAGGCTGTTAACATTACAGATAGTCTTGTCAGTCAGCTGTCTACTTCATGGACCTGCACATATTCAGCTGCAGAGGTATACAATTTATTAATTTCTTGTAAATATGATATCACTATTGTACTACCATGTATATTTTTATGTTTTGTAGTTTGGGTTTACTAAGTATGATTCACACAGTTGTATTTTTGTTTGCGAATTAGCGAAAGATTAATATAAGACTAAAGTTTTAAGAAATGTTTAGTTTTAGCATTTTCATCGAGCAGGGTTATGTTTGCTTCTGAACTTGTTATTTTGTAATTATTGTGTCGGTAATTTAATCTGTATAACTTACTGTGTTTAACGTTATTAAGTGTGTATGCCAGTGTCATGTATAGTACACTGTGTTAGATATGTTTTCGGCTGTCTAGATTTTAGAGTGTCCGGTGTCGTCCGGCGTTGTCCAGAGTCTAGACAGTCCGGTCTCTCCGGAATGTGTAGAGCTCTCTGGAGTGTGCAGAGTGTCTAGAGATACCCGAGCGTTCCAAGTTATCGAAGTGATAGAGGTCGACGTTGTGCAAGCTGTAAAAACAACCACATAAATTAACCAAAGCAGCTGTGAAGCTGAACTGTAGCAGCCATGGAGCTTAACTAAAGTGTGCTGATGACGGAGTGTATCTCCTTACATATAAATCTTGTAGTCGTGTACTAATATTGGGATTCGTAAAACCCATTGTATTTTTCGGGAATGTAAATATAAGTTGTATATATGTCGTTTTTCGTTTGCATTATTTCACTATGAGTAAATTAATTTTACTACATGAGTAAAATTCTACATTGTTTGCTAGCCATGTAAACTATATCCATCTTTCCATCCTGTGTGCATTGTGCTCGTATTTTTTAGAGTAATTTCTTTGTATTTTTCATTATTACATTTGTGCCTTTTTATGTTAATTAATAGTATATTTGAATTAAATATATACGCACATATTCATAAATAATTGCTCATTCAAGTCATTCATTACTAAACATTGTGTATATATCATCGTCAAAAGTGTTCTTTGCGAATCCGGAAATCTCACCCGGTTATCTTATTACAATGTCAAAAGTGGGATCATTTCGGATTTAGCGGAGCTCTGTAATTATTATTTCAGTATTCTTGTATGATCTTTGTGTGTGTTTCGTACGCTTTTGACAAGACAGAGAGGTTAAGTAAAAACATAACAATAATTTATTTTTGGTATACTTGCCATGCTTATGCTGCCTTTCCTGAAAGGAAAATTACGCATTTTGTATAATACTGCACATTAAATTGGTCCCACCAAACTTTTGAAATGTCATCAATGAAAGACCTTGAACAACTAGGGAAACAGTTTGGCTACGAGAAAGAGTTCTTGAGAGGAACAAGATAGGGAAAAGTACCATAGATAAAAGGAAAGGGAAGCTAAGAAAGAGTTGATAGAATAAGAAAACAAATCTGAAGAAAGAAAAATTGCTTTCTAAAAATGAAAGAAAGAATTGGAGAAGGTTAATACATAGTTAGAAAAACAGGCTGATAAAGAAAGGATAGAATGGGAAAGGAAATCAAAGAGAGAAAATACAGAGTTAGAAAAGCAAGCAGAAATGGAAAAGGTAGAACTGCTAAGAAACGTAGAGGCTAGGAAATTAGAAAATGAAAAACATGTGAAGTGAGAATATTTGCAGATGGAAGAATAGAGAAGGAATATCAATGTAATTCTTAACTATTGCAAACTTAAAGGGAGCGGAAACATGATTTGAACTGAGAGGTGCAAAGTTGCCCCCATATGAAGACGACAAATATAACATGAATAATTATCTAAACAGATTTGAAAGGTATGCTCCTATCCCAAAATGGAAAAAGGAAGATTGGTCGCTTCATCTTAGTGCATTATTGAAAGGTAATGCATTAGACGTGTATGCGCGTTGATCCCAGGCCGTTTCACTGAATTGCCTTGCGTTCAAAGACGCACTTATGAAAAAATACTAGTTATGCGAGCAAGGATTTCGCAAGCAGTTTCAGTATAGTAAACCCGGGAGAGGCGACACATTCTAGCAGTTCGTCAGTAGGAAGTCCATTTACTAACATCGATGGATGGAATGTGGTAATGTCATCAAGACATTTTAGGGTCTTATCGATTTCTTGTTTCGGGACCAGCTGTGGCAAGGAGTTATATTTGTTATATATGGAAAAGGCCTTCACGAATATATATGACATGGCCACACAGGCTAATTTATTCGCTAAAGCATGGGGAGGTTTTCAGAATGTCATCATATGGCGAGAAAGATGTAAAGTAGGTCAAGGACCAAAAACACAGGAAAGCTGAGAAACCTGGTGGTGAGTTTACTTTACTTGCAAAGGAGTGGGGTCATATCTCACCCAATTGACCTATGCGGGAGGGAACAGTCCAACGAGTCGCGGTGCCATTGAAGGCAGACGGTCGGTAGATGGGAAACTCGATATTTCCCAGCAGGCTAAGTGGGATGCAGTGTACGAGCCACTGGCGCGTGCCGAGATTGGTCGCGATGCAATACCATCGATCGGCACGTGTATTTTCCCAGAGGCAAGGGTACTGGCGGCAAATGGCACTGTCTATGGACAATAAGTAACTGTTTTACGCGACACAAGGCGCACTACTCTAATCGTGAAAGAGATCCTAGTCCGCGATGATCAATTGCTAGGGTTTAAATCGCCATGCATGTTACTAGACCAAACAATCGGCTACTTTCCTGTCGTAAGGATAGTTATCGAAATATCCTTTCTTTACACATAACCAATCCGATCTATAAACTGACGATTGGCAATATACAGGGATTTAGACTCCCAACCAAGTCTGACTTCAGATTTCTGATCATCCAAGCAGTGCAAACTAGGGCTCAGGTAAAGGGAGAAGGCAAACCTTTAAGTAAATTAATGTGATGGGTCTCTACGTGCAACTGCAGCAAAAGCATTATCGGGTACCGTGAGGAAGTATAAGAACGGGGAGTCCTCCTAATTCATTACTCGAAAAGGTTTAATGTATAATGTACAGGGAATACTCTAAATTTGTACTCAAGGTCGCGCAGGAGTCGAGTATGGTGGGATATTTAAGTATGAAGAAAACAACGAAAAGGGTATTAAGAGCATTGTATAAGTTGGCCTGGTGTCATCAGCAACGAAGCTGCTTGGTCGCTCGTGCGAAGTGTGCCAGAAGACTACCCCTAAGGGCAAGGTAATTAGAGTACAGTGTGGTTAGATGCCCTTGATACATACACCGATTAAAAGAGTGGTCTTTGTTAAAGTTATTCTTAATTACTAATATATTTAGCAAGTAGAATTATGGATTAATTTTAAACTTTTTTAAACAAATTATGAGAATTTGATGGATAAATAACATGTCAGTTCTTCGATATATATATATATATATATATATATATATATATATATATATATATATATATATATATATATATATATGTGTGTGTGTGTGTGTGTGTGTGTGTGTGTGTGTAGAGAGAGAGAGAGATTATGCCACTAGTTATTTTTTTTTCTTGTTCTCACTTTTTTCTCATTATTTAAGATTTTTAATACACATCTATGACGACCAAACCTAAGTATATATAATGTCACTGGACACAACATATCATTCTGTCTTTGTCTACCCAATCTATATCGAATATTGCAAGAATAGCAGTCGAATACGTTTTCTTTTCAATAATTATCTAAATTTGCTTAATATCCTATAATTACTACTATAACAATGAAATATCCGAAATAGAATTTGTGCTTACATAAATGTACATAAAAGAACATATGTCCTTATGACTCATCGATTTGTAGGTCAATACAAGTATTTGCCAGCATCCGCAATAAGTTGAAATAAACTATTGGAAACATACTGCATATTTAAAGATTTAATTCCTGCAGAAACGGCCGTGTAACGTTTTGCAAACACACCGGTTTTTGTGATTTATTTGTTTGTGATGTCTATGTTTTGTATTTACGTTTGAAAAAGACTCGTAAAGAGTCGAAGCGCTTCGGTTAGTTAGATACTAGTATTGCACTGTTTGTTGTCAATTTATTGCATTTGTCTTAATTAATCCCTGACTCACGTAATCCCGTGCTGGATCCAGTGAACTAGAAAAGACTGATATTCGACATATGTATGTATGTATGTATGTATGTATGTATGTATGTATGTATGTATGTATGTATGTATGTATGTATGTATAATAATAATAATAATAACAATGCTTTATTTATAGAGGATGACTCATTAGTCAAGGACTATTCTCCCTTGAGGCCCTCAAGGGTATGTATGTATGTAGTGTTAAGCGGTGGTTAGTGTTAAACATAATTTCATCACGCTCATTACCAAATGCCATGATCACGTAGGGCAGAGGGGTAATGCCAAATTAGTAGTGTCAGAATTTTTATTAAAATTAATAATTATTAATTGTTTAATACTTATTTAATGATTGTATTCATATAATTTATTCTTACATCATGTAATCTTCCATGGAAGGAAATAAAGATGATGATGATGAGTAAGCAAACCATGAGTGTTTGCATAGAAAAGGAAAAACAGTACACCTTAAAAAACAGTATTTTTATAGACTAAAAATAAGTAAATCATAACCAACTGTGCTTGTTTAAATCACGAAAAAAGTAAACCTTAACACGTAGTGTGTGGATAATAATAAACACAAACCATAATAGTGTTTATATGGATAATGAAGAAAGTAAACCAAGAGAGTGTTTGTATGGATAATGAAGAAAGTAAACCAAGATAGTGTTTGTATGGATAATGAAGAAAGTAAACCAAGATAGTCTTTGTATGGATAATGAAGAAAGTAAACCAAGAGAGTGTTTGCATGGATAATGAAGAAAGTAAACCAAGATAGAGTATGTATGGATAATGAAGAAAGAAACCAAGATAGTGTTTGTATGGATAATGAAGAAAGTAAACCAAGAGAGTGTTTGTATGGATAATGAAGAAAGTAAACCAAGATAGTGTTTGTATGGATAATGAAGAAAGTAAACCAAGAGAGTGTTTGTATGGATAATGAAGAAAGTAAACCAAGAGAGTGTTTGTATGGATAATGACGAAAGTAAACCAAGAGAGTGTTTGTATGGATAATGAAGAAAGTAAACCAAGAGAGTGTTTGTATGGCTAATGAAGAAAGTAAACCAAGAGAGTGTTTGCATGGATAATGAAGAAAGTAAAAAAAGATAGTGTTTGTATGGATAATGAAGAAAGTAAACCAAGATAGTGTTTGCATGGATAATGAAGAAAGAAACCAAGAGAGTGTTTGAATGGATAATGACGAAAGTAAACCAAGAGAGTGTTTGTATGGATAATGAAGAAAGTAAACCAAGATAGTGTTTGTATGGATAATGAAGAAAGTAAACCAAGATAGTGTTTGTATGGATAATGACGAAAGTAAATCAAGATAGTGTTTGTATGGATAATGACGAAAGTAAACCAAGAGAGTGTTTGTATGGATAATGACGAAAGCAAACCAAGAGAGTGTTTGTATGGATAATGAAGAAAGTAAACCAAGAGAGTGTTTGTATGGATAATGAAGAAAGAAACCAAGATAGTGTTTGTATGGATCATGAAGAAAGAAACCAAGATAGTGTTTGTATGGATAATGAAGAAAGTAAACCAAGATAGTGTTTGTATGGATAATGAAGAAAGTAAACCAAGATAGTGTTTGTATGGATAATGAAGAAAGAAACCAAGATAGTGTTTGTATGGATAATGAAGAAAGTAAACCAAGAGAGTGTTTGTATGGATAATGAAGAAAGTAAACCAAGAGAGTGTTTGTATGGATAATGAAGAAAGTAAAGCAAGAGAGTGTTTGTATCGATAATGAAGAAAGTAAACCAAGAGAGTGTTTGCATGGATAATGAAGAAAGTAAGCCAAGATAGTGTTTGTATGGATAATGAAGAAAGTAAACCAAGATAGTGTTTGCATGGATAATGAAGAAAGAAACCAAGAGAGTGTTTGAATGGATAATGACGAAAGTAAACCAAGAGAGTGTTTGTATGGATAATGAAGAAAGTAAACCAAGATAGTGTTTGTATGGATAATGAAGAAAGTAAACCAAGATAGTGTTTGTATGGATAATGACGAAAGTAAATCAAGATAGTGTTTGTATGGATAATGACGAAAGTAAACCAAGAGAGTGTTTGTATGGATAATGACGAAAGTAAACCAAGAGAGTGTTTGTATGGATAATGAAGAAAGTAAACCAAGAGAGTGTTTGTATGGATAATGAAGAAAGAAACCAAGATAGTGTTTGTATGGATAATGAAGAAAGTAAACCAAGAGAGTGTTTGTATGGATAATGAAGAAAGAAACCAAGATAGTGTTTGTATGGATCATGAAGAAAGAAACCAAGATAGTGTTTGAATGGATAATGAAGAAAGTAAACCAAGATAGTGATTGTATGGATAATGAAGAAAGTAAACCAAGATAGTGTTTGTATGAATAATGAAGAAAGAAACCAAGATAGTGTTTGTATGGATAATGAAGAAAGTAAACCAAGAGAGTGTTTGTATGGAAAATGAAGAAAGTAAACCAAGAGAGTGTTTGTATGGATAATGAAGAAAGTAAACCAAGAGAGTGTTTGTATCGATAATGAAGAAAGTAAACCAAGAGAGTGTTTGCATGGATAATGAAGAAAGTAAACCAAGATAGTGTTTGTATGGATAATGAAGAAAGAAACCAAGATAGTGTTTGTATGGATAATGAAGAAAGTAAACCAAGAGAGTGCTTGTATGGATAATGAAGAAAGTAAACCAAGAGAGTGTTTGTATGGATAATGAGGAAAGTAAACCAAGAGAGTGTTTGTATGGATAATGAAGAAAGTAAACCAAGAGAGAGAGTTTGTATGGATAATGACGAAAGTAAACCAAGAGAGTGTTTGTATGGATAATGAAGAAAGTAAACCAAGAGAGTGTTTGTATGGATAATGAAGAAAGAAACCAAGATAGTGTTTGTATGGATAATGAAGAAAGTAAACCAAGATAGTGTTTGTATGGATAATGAAGAAAGTAAACCAAGATAGTGTTTGTATGGATAATGAAGAAAGAAACCAAGATAGTGTTTGTATGGATAATGAAGAAAGTAAACCAAGAGAGTGTTTGTATGGATAATGAAGAAAGTAAACCAAGAGAGTGTTTGTATGGATAATGAAGAAAGTAAACCAAGGGAATGTTTGTATGGATAATGAAGAAAGTAAACCAAGAGAGTGTTTGTATGGATAATGAAGAAAGTAAACCAAGATAGTGTTTGTATGGATAATGAAGAAAGTAAACCAAGAGAGTGTTTGTATGGATAATGAAGAAAGTAAACCAAGATAGTGTTTGTATGGATAATGAAGAAAGAAACCAAGAGAGTGTTTGTATGGATAATGAAGAAAGTAAACCAAGATAGTGTTTGTATGGATAATGAGGAAAGTAAACCAAGATAGTGTTTGTATGGATAATGAAGAAAGTAAACCAAGATAGTGTTTGTATGGATAATGAAGAAAGAAACCAAGAGAGTGTTTGTATGGATAATGAAGAAAGTAAACCAAGATAGTGTTTGTATGGATAATGAAGAAAGTAAACCAAGAGAGTGTTTGTATCGATAATGAAGAAAGTAAACCAAGAGAGTGTTTGCATGGATAATGAAGAAAGTAAACCAAGAGAGAGTTTGCATGGATAATGAAGAAAGAAACCAAGAGAGTGTTTGAATGGATAATGACGAAAGTAAACTAAGAGAGTGTTTGTATGGATAATGAAGAAAGTAAACCAAGATAGTGTTTGTATGGATAATGAAGAAAGTAAACCAGGATAGTGTTTGTATGGATAATGACGAAAGTAAATCAAGATAGTGTTTGAATGGATAATGACGAAAGTAAACCAAGAGAGTGTTTGTATGGATAATGACGAAAGTAAACCAAGAGAGTGTTTGTATGGATAATGAAGAAAGTAAACCAAGAGAGTGTTTGTATGGATAATGAAGAAAGAAACCAAGATAGTGTTTGTATGGACAATGAAAAAAGTAAACCAAGAGAGTGTTTGTATGGATAATGAAGAAAGGAACCAAGATAGTGTTTGTATGGATCATGAAGAAAGAAACCAAGATAGTGTTTGTATGGATAATGAAGAAAGTAAACCAAGATAGTGTTTGTATGGATAATGAAGAAAGTAAACCAAGATAGTGCTTGTATGGATAATGAAGAAAGAAACCAAGATAGTGTTTGTATGGATAATGAAGAAAGTAAACCAAGAGAGTGTTTGTATGGATAATGAAGAAAGTAAACCAAGAGAGTGTTTGAATCGATAATGAAGAAAGTAAACCAAGAGAGTGTTTGCATGGATAATGAAGAAAGTAAACCAAGATAGTGTTTGTATGGATAATGAAGAAAGAAACCAAGATAGTGTTTGTATGGATAATGAAGAAAGTAAACCAAGAGAGTGTTTGTATGGATAATGAAGAAAGTAAACTAAGAGAGTGTTTGTATGGATAATGAGGAAAGTAAACCAAGAGAGTGTCTGTATGGATATTGAAGAAAGTAAACCAAGAGAGTGTTTGTATGGATAATGAAGAAAGTAAACCAAGAGAGTGTTTGTATGGATAATGAAGAAAGTTAACCAAGAGAATGTTTGTATGGATAATGAAGAAAGTAAACCAAGAGAGTGTTTGTATGGATAATGAAGAAAGTAAACCAAGAAAGTGTTTGTATGGATAATGAAGAAAGTAAACCAAGAGAGTGTTTGTATGGATAATGAAAAAAGTAAACCAAGAGAGTGTTTGTATGGATAATGAAGAAAGAAACCAAGAGAGTGTTTGTATGGATAATCAAGAAAGTAAACCAAGATAGTGTTTGTATGGATAATGAGGAAAGTAAACCAAGATAGTGTTTGTATGGATAATGAAGAAAGTAAACCAAGAGAGTGTTTGTATGGATAATGAAGAAAGAAACCAAGAGAGTGTTTGTATGGATAATGAAGAAAGTAAACCAAGAGAGTGTTTGTATGGATAATGAAGAAAGTAAACCAAGAGAGTGTTTGTATGGATCATGAAGAAAGTAAACCAAGAGAGTGTTTGTATGGATAATGAAGAACGTAAACCAAGATAGTGTTTGTATGGATATGAAGAAAGTAAACCAAGAGAGTGTTTGTATGGATAATGAAGAAAGTAAACCAAGATAGTGTTTGTATGGATAATGAGGAAACAAACCAAGAGAGTGTTTGTATGGATAATGAAGAAAGTAAACCAAGAGAGTGTTTGTATGCATAATGAGGAAAGTAAACCAAGATAGTGTTTGTATGGATAATGAAGAAGGAAACCAAGATAGTGTTTGTATGGATAATGAAGAAAGTAAACCAAGAGAGTGTTTGTATGGATAATGAAGAAAGTAAACCAAGAGAGTGTTTGTATGGATAATGAAGAAACTAAACCAAGAGAGTGTTTGTATGGATAATGAAGAAAGTAAACCAAAAGAGTGTTTGTATGGATAATGAAGAAAGTAAACCAAGATAGTGTTTGTATGGATCATGAAGAAAGTAAACCAAGAGAGTGTTTGTATGAATAATGAAGAAAGTAAACCAAGATAGTGTTTGTATGGATAATGAGGAAACAAACCAAGAGAGTGTTTGTATGGATAATGAAGAAAGTAAACCAAGAGAGTGTTTGTATCCATAATGAGGAAAGTAAACCAAGATAGTGTTTGTATGGATAATGAAGAAGGAAACCAAGATAGTGTTTGTATGAATAATGAAGAAAGTAAACCAAGAGAGTGTTTGTATGGATAATGAAGAAAGAAACCAAAAGAGTGTTTGTATGGATAATGAAGAAAGTAAACCAAGATAGAGTTTGTATGGATAATGAGGAAAGTTAACCAAGATAGTGTTTGTATGGATAATGAAGAAAGAAACCAAGAGAGTGTTTGTATGGATCATGAAGAAAGTAAACCAAGAGAGTGTTTGTATGAATAATGAAGAAAGTAAACCAAGAGAGTGTTTGTATGGATAATGAAGAAAGAAACCAAAAGAGTGTTTGTATGGATAATGAAGAAAGTAAACCAAGATAGAGTTTGTATGGATAATGAGGAAAGTTAACCAAGATAGTGTTTGTATGGATAATGAAGAAAGAAACCAAGAGAGTGTTTGTA
This sequence comes from Unio pictorum, assembly GCA_030141615.1. Classification (NCBI taxonomy): domain Eukaryota; kingdom Metazoa; phylum Mollusca; class Bivalvia; order Unionida; family Unionidae; genus Unio; species Unio pictorum. The sequence continues at coordinate 6,908,956 of JARLTB010000057.1, forward strand.
TGGATAATGAGGAAAGTAAACCAAGATAGTGTTTGTATGGATAATGAAGAAAGAAACCAAGATAGTGTTTGTATGGATAATGAAGAAAGTAAACCAAGATAGTGTTTGCATGGATAATGAAGAAAGAAACCAAGATAGTGTTTGTATGGATGATGAAGAAAGTAAACCAAGAGAGTGTTTGTATGGATCATAAAGAAAGCAAACCAAGATAGTGTTTGTATGGATAATGAAGAAAGTAAACCAAGATAGTGTTTGTATGGATAATGAAGAAAGTAAACCAAGAGAGTGTTTGTATGGATAATGAAGAAAGAAACCAAGATAGTGTTTGCATGGATAATGAAGAAAGAAAACCAAGAGAGTGTTTGTATGGATAATGAAGAAAGTAAACCAAGAGAGTGTTTGTATGGATCATGAAGAAAGTAAACCAAGATTTGTATGGATAATGAAGAAAGTAAACCAAGATAGTGTTTGTATGGATAATGACGAAAGTAAACCAAGAGAGTGTTTGTATGGATAATGAAGGAAGTAAACCAATATAGTGTTTGTATGGATAATGAAGAAAGAAACCAAGAGAGTGTTTGTATATATAATGAAGAAAGAAACCAAGATAGTGTTTGTATGGATAATGAAGAAAGTAAACCAAGATAGTGTTTGTATGGATAATGAAGAAAGTAAAACAAGAGAGTGTTTGTATGGATAATGAAGAAAGTAAGCCAAGATAGTGTTTGTATGGATAATGAAGAAAGTAAACCATGATAGTGTTTGTATGGATAATGAAGAAAGTAAACCAATATAGTGTTTGTATGGATAATGACGAAAGTAAACCAAGATAGTGTTTGCATGGATAATGACGAAAGTAAAACAAGAGAGTGTTTGTATGGATAATGAAGATAGAAACCAAGATAGTGTTTGTATGGATAATGAAGAAAGTAAATCAAGAGAGTGTTTGTATGGATAATGAAGAAAGTAAACCAAGATTTCTACGGATGATGAAGAAAGTAAAACAAGATAGTGTTTGTATGGATAATGAAGAAAGTCAAACAAGAGAGTGTTTGTATGGATAATGAAGAAAGTAAACCAAGATAGTGTATGTATGGATAATGAAGAAAGTAAACCAAGAGAGTGTTTGTATGGATAATGAAGATAGAAACCAAGATAGTGTTTGTATGGATAATGAAGAAAGTAAACCAAGAGAGTGTTTGTATGGATAATGAGGAAAGTAAACCAAGAGAGTGTTTGTATGGATCATCAAGAAAGTAAACCAAGATTTGTATGGATAATGAAGAAAGTAAACCAAGATAGTGTTTGTATGGATAATGAAGAAAGTAAACCAAGATAGTGTTTGTATGGATAATGAAGAAAGTAAACCAAGAGAGTGTTTGTATGCATAATGAGGAAAGTAAACCAAGATAGTGTTTGTATGGATAATGAAGAAGGAAACCAAGATAGTGTTTGTATGAATAATGAAGAAAGTAAACCAAGAGAGTGTTTGTATGGATAATGAAGAAAGAAACCAAAAGAGTGTTTGTATGGATAATGAAGAAAGTAAACCAAGATAGAGTTTGTATGGATAATGAGGAAAGTTAACCAAGATAGTGTTTGTATGGATAATGAAGAAAGAAACCAAGAGAGTGTTTGTATGGATCATGAAGAAAGTAAACCAAGAGAGTGTTTGTATGAATAATGAAGAAAGTAAACCAAGAGAGTGTTTGTATGGATAATGAAGAAAGAAACCAAAAGAGTGTTTGTATGGATAATGAAGAAAGTAAACCAAGATAGAGTTTGTATGGATAATGAGGAAAGTTAACCAAGATAGTGTTTGTATGGATAATGAAGAAAGAAACCAAGAGAGTGTTTGTATGGATAATGAGGAAAGTAAACCAAGATAGTGTTTGTATGGATAATGAAGAAAGAAACCAAGATAGTGTTTGTATGGATAATGAAGAAAGTAAACCAAGATAGTGTTTGCATGGATAATGAAGAAAGAAACCAAGATAGTGTTTGTATGGATGATGAAGAAAGTAAACCAAGAGAGTGTTTGTATGGATCATAAAGAAAGCAAACCAAGATAGTGTTTGTATGGATAATGAAGAAAGTAAACCAAGATAGTGTTTGTATGGATAATGAAGAAAGTAAACCAAGAGAGTGTTTGTATGGATAATGAAGAAAGAAACCAAGATAGTGTTTGCATGGATAATGAAGAAAGAAAACCAAGAGAGTGTTTGTATGGATAATGAAGAAAGTAAACCAAGAGAGTGTTTGTATGGATCATGAAGAAAGTAAACCAAGATTTGTATGGATAATGAAGAAAGTAAACCAAGATAGTGTTTGTATGGATAATGACGAAAGTAAACCAAGAGAGTGTTTGTATGGATAATGAAGAAAGTAAACCAATATAGTGTTTGTATGGATAATGAAGAAAGAAACCAAGAGAGTGTTTGTATATATAATGAAGAAAGAAACCAAGATAGTGTTTGTATGGATAATGAAGAAAGTAAACCAAGATAGTGTTTGTATGGATAATGAAGAAAGTAAAACAAGAGAGTGTTTGTATGGATAATGAAGAAAGTAAGCCAAGATAGTGTTTGTATGGATAATGAAGAAAGTAAACCATGATAGTGTTTGTATGGATAATGAAGAAAGTAAACCAATATAGTGTTTGTATGGATAATGACGAAAGTAAACCAAGATAGTGTTTGTATGGATAATGACGAAAGTAAAACAAGAGAGTGTTTGTATGGATAATGAAGATAGAAACCAAGATAGTGTTTGTATGGATAATGAAGAAAGTAAATCAAGAGAGTGTTTGTATGGATAATGAAGAAAGTAAACCAAGATTTCTACGGATGATGAAGAAAGTAAAACAAGATAGTGTTTGTATGGATAATGAAGAAAGTCAAACAAGAGAGTGTTTGTATGGATAATGAAGAAAGTAAACCAAGATAGTGTATGTATGGATAATGAAGAAAGTAAACCAAGAGAGTGTTTGTATGGATAATGAAGATAGAAACCAAGATAGTGTTTGTATGGATAATGAAGAAAGTAAACCAAGAGAGTGTTTGTATGGATAATGAGGAAAGTAAACCAAGAGAGTGTTTGTATGGATCATCAAGAAAGTAAACCAAGATTTGTATGGATAATGAAGAAAGTAAACCAAGATAGTGTTTGTATGGATAATGAAGAAAGTAAACCAAGATAGTGTTTGTATGGATAATGAAGAAAGTAAACCAAGATAGTGTTTGTATGGATAATGAAGAAAGTAAACCAAGAGAGTGTTTGTATGGATAATGAAGAAAGAAACCAAGATAGTGTTTGTATGGATAATGAAGAAAGTAAACCAAGAGAGTGTTTGTATGGATAATGAGGAAAGTAAACCAAGATAGTGTTTGTATGGATAATGAAGAAAGTAAACCAAGATAGTGTTTGTATGGATAATGAAGAAAGTAAACCAAGAGAGTGTTTGTATGGATAATGAAGAAAGTAAACCAAGAGAGTGTTTGTATGGATAATGAAGAAAGTAAACCAAGAGAGTGTTTGTATGGATCATGAAGAAAGTGAACCAAGATTTGTATGGATAATGAAGAAAGAAAACCAAGATAGTGTTTGTATGGATAATGAAGAAAATAAACCAAGATAGTGTTTGTATGGATAATGAAGAAAGTAAAACAAGATAGTGTTTGTATGGATAATGAAGAAAGTAAACCAAGAGAGTGTTTGTATGGATCATAAAGGAAGTATACCAAGAGAGTGTTTGTATGGATGATGAAGAAAGTAAACCAAGATAGTGTTTGTATGGATAATGAAGAAAGAAACCAAGATAGTGTTTGTATGGATAATGAAGAAAGTAAACCAAGAGAGTGTTTGTATGGAAAATGAAGAAAGAAACCAAGAGAGTGTTTGTATGGATCATGAAGAAAGTAAACCAAGATTTGTATGGATAATGAAGAAAGTAAACCAAGATAGTGTTTGTATGGATAATGAAGAAAGCAAAACAAGAGAGTGTTTGTATGGATAATGAAGAAAGTAAACCAAGATAGTGTTTGTATGGATAATGAAGAAACTAAACCAAGAGAGTGTTTGTATGGATAATGAAGAAAGTAAACCAAGATAGTGTTTGTATGGATAATGATGAAAGTAAGCCAAGATAGTGTTTGTATGGATAATGACGAAAGTAAACCAAGAGAGTGTTTTTATGGATAATGAAGAAAGAGACCAAGAGAGTGTTTGTATGGATCATGCAGAAAGTAAACCAAGATTTGTATGGATAATGAAGAAAGTAAACCAAGATAGTGCTTGTATTGATAATGAAGAAAGTAAAACAAGAGAGTGTTTGTATGGATAATGAAGAAAGTAAACCAAGATAGTGTTTGTATGGATAATGAAGAAAGTTAACCAACAGAGTGTTTGTATGGATAATGAAGAAAGAAACCAAGATAGTGTTTGTATGGATAATGAAGAAAGTTATCCAAGAGAGTGTTTGTATGGATAATGAAGAAAGTAAACCGAGAGAGTGTTTGTATGGATCATGAAGAAAGTAAACCAAGATTTGTATGGATGATGAAAAAAGTAAACCAAGATAGTGTTTGTATGGATAATGAAGAAACTAAACCAAGAGAGTGTTTGTATGGATAATGAAGAAAGTAAAACAAGAGAGTGTTTGTATGGATAATGAAGAAAGTAAACCAAGATAGTGTTTGTATGGATAATGAAGAAAGTAAACCAAGATAGTGTTTGTATATATAATGAAGAAAGAAACCAAGATAGTGTTTGTATGGATAATGAAGAAAGTAAACCAAGATAGTGTTTGTATGGATAATGAAGAAAGTAAACCAAGAGAGTGTTTGTATAGATAATGAAGAAAGTAAACCAAGATAGTGTTTGTATGGATGATGAAGAAAATAAACCAAGATAGTGTTTGTATGGATAATGAAGAAAGTAAAACAAGAGAGTGTTTGTATGGATAATGAAGAAAATAAACCAAGATAGTGTTTGTATGGATATGAAGAAAGTAAAACAAGAGAGTGTTTGTATGGATAATGAAGAAAGTAAACCAAGATAGTGTTTGTATGGATAATGAAGAAAGTAATACAAGAGAGTGGTTGTATGGATAATGAAGAAAGTAAACTAAGATAGTGTTTGTATGGATAATGAAGAAAGTTAACCAACAGAGTGTTTGTATGGATAATGAAGAAAGTGAACCGAGAGAGTGTTTGTATGGATCATGAAGAAAGTAAACCAAGATTTGTATGGATGATGAAGAAAGTAAACCTAGATAGTGTTTGTATGGAGAATGAAGAAACTAAACCAAGAGAGTGTTTGTATGGATAATGAAGAAAGTAAAACAAGAGAGTGTTTGTATGGATAATGAAGAAAGTAAACCAAGATAGTGTTTGTATCGATAATGAAGAAAGTAAACCAAGATAGTGTTTGTATATATAATGAAGAAAGAAACCAAGATAGTGTTTGTATGGATAATGAAGAAAGTGAACCAAGATAGTGTTTGTATGGATAATGAAGAAAGTAAACCAAGAGAGTGTTTGTATGGATAATGAAGAAAGAAACCAAGATAGTGTTTGTATGGATAATGAAGAAAGTAAACCAAGAGAGTGTTTGTATGGATAATGAGGAAAGTAAACCAAGATAGTGTTTGTATGGATAATGAAGAAAGTAAACCAAGATAGTGTTTGTATGGATAATGAAGAAAGTAAACCAAGAGAGTGTTTGTATGGATAATGAAGAAAGTAAACCAAGAGAGTGTTTGTATGGATAATGAAGAAAGTAAACCAAGAGAGTGTTTGTATGGATCATGAAGAAAGTAAACCAAGATTTGTATGGATAATGAAGAAAGAAAACCAAGATAGTGTTTGTATGGATAATGAAGAAAATAAACCAAGATAGTGTTTGTATGGATAATGAAGAAAGTAAACCAAGAGAGTGTTTGTATGGATCATAAAGGAAGTATACCAAGAGAGTGTTTGTATGGATGATGAAGAAAGTAAACCAAGATAGTGTTTGTATGGATAATGAAGAAAGAAACCAAGATAGTGTTTGTATGGATAATGAAGAAAGTAAACCAAGAGAGTGTTTGTATGGAAAATGAAGAAAGAAACCAAGAGAGTGTTTGTATGGATCATGAAGAAAGTAAACTAAGATTTGTATGGATAATGAAGAAAGTAAACCAAGATAGTGTTTGTATGGATAATGAAGAAAGCAAAACAAGAGAGTGTTTGTATGGATAATGAAGAAAGTAAACCAAGATAGTGCTTGTATGGATAATGAAGAAACTAAACCAAGAGAGTGTTTGTATGGATAATGAAGAAAGTAAACCAAGATAGTGTTTGTATGGATAATGACGAAAGTAAGCCAAGATAGTGTTTGTATGGATAATGACGAAAGTAAACCAAGAGAGTGTTTGTATGGATAATGAAGAAAGAGACCAAGAGAGTGTTTGTATGGATCATGCAGAAAGTAAACCAAGATTTGTATGGATAATGAAGAAAGTAAACCAAGATAGTGTTTGTATGGATAATGAAGAAAGTAAAACAAGAGAGTGTTTGTATGGATAATGAAGAAAGTAAACCAAGATAGTGTTTGTATGGATAATGAAGAAAGTTAACCAACAGAGTGTTTGTATGGATAATGAAGAAAGAAACCAAGATAGTGTTTGTATGGATAATGAAGAAAGTAAACCAAGAGAGTGTTTGTATGGATAATGAAGAAAGTAAACCGAGAGAGTGTTTGTATGGATCATGAAGGAAGTAAACCAAGATTTGTATGGATGATGAAAAAAGTAAACCAAGATAGTGTTTGTATGGATAATGAAGAAACTAAACCAAGACAGTGTTTGTATGGATAATGAAGAAAGTAAAACAAGAGAGTGTTTGTATGGATAATGAAGAAAGTAAACCAAGATAGTGTTTGTATGGATAATGAAGAAAGTAAACCAAGATAGTGTTTGTATATATAATGAAGAAAGAAACCAAGATAGTGTTTGTATGGATAATGAAGAAAGTAAACCAAGATAGTGTTTGTATGGATAATGAAGAAAGTAAACCAAGAGAGTGTTTGTATGGATAATGAAGAAAGTAAACCAAGATAGTGTTTGTATGGATGATGAAGAAAATAAACCAAGATAGTGTTTGTATGGATAATGAAGAAAGTAAAACAAGAGAGTGTTTGTATGGATAATGAAGAAAATAAACCAAGATAGTGTTTGTATGGATATAAAGAAAGTAAAACAAGAGAGTGTTTGTATGGATAATGAAGAAAGTAAACCAAGATAGTGTTTGTATGGATAATGAAGAAAGTAAAACAAGAGAGTGGTTGTATGGATAATGAAGAAAGTAAACTAAGATAGTGTTTGTATGGATAATGAAGAAAGTTAACCAACAGAGTGTTTGTATGGATAATGAAGAAAGTAAGCCGAGAGAGTGTTTGTATGGATCATGAAGAAAGTAAACCAAGATTTGTATGGATGATGAAGAAAGTAAACCAAGATAGTGTTTGTATGGATAATGAAGAAACTAAACCAAGAGAGTGTTTGTATGGATAATGAAGAAAGTAAAACAAGTAAGTGTTTGTATGGATAATGAAGAAAGTAAACCAAGATAGTGTTTGTATCGATAATGAAGAAAGTAAACCAAGATAGTGTTTGTATATATAATGAAGAAAGAAACCAAGATAGTGTTTGTATGGATAATGAAGAAAGTAAACCAAGATAGTGTTTGTATGGATAATGAAGAAAGTAAACCAAGAGAGTGTTTGTATGGATAATGAAGAAAGTAAACCAAGATAGTGTTTGTATGGATGATCAAGAAAATAAACCAAGATAGTGTTTGTAAGGATAATGAAGAAAGTAAAACAAGAGAGTGTTTGTATGGATAATGAAGAAAGTAAACCAAGATAGTGTTTGTATGGATATGAAGAAAGTAAACCAAGACAGTGTTTGTATGGATAATGAAGAAAGTAAATCAAGATAGTGTTTGTATGGATAATGAAGAAAGTAAACCAAGAGAGTGTTTGTATGGATAATGAAGAAAGTAAACCAAGAGAGAGTTTGCATGGATAATGAAGAAAGTAAACCAAGATAGTGTTTGTATGGATCATGAAGAAAGTAAACCAAGAGAGTGTTTGTATGGATAATGAAGAAAGTAAACCAAGACAGTGTTTGTATGGATAATGAAGAAAGTAAACCAAGAGAGTGTTTGTATGGATAATGAAGAAGGTAAACCAAGAGAGTGTTTGTATGGATCATGAAGAAAGTAAACCAAGATTTGTATGGATAATAAAGAAAGTAAAGCAAGATAGAGTTTGTATGGATAATGAAGAAAGTAAAACAAGAGAGTGTTCCTATGGATAATGAAGAAAGTAAAACAAGAGAGTGATTGTATGGATAATGAAGAAAGTAAACCAAGACAGTGTTTGTATGGATAATGAAGAAAGTAAACCAATAGAGTGTTTGTATGGATAATGAAGAAAGAAACCAAGATAGTGTTTGTATGGATAATGAAGAAAGTAAACCAAGAGAGTGTTTGTATGGATTATGAAGAAAGTAAAACAAGAGAGTGTTTGTATGGATCATGAAGAAAGTAAACCAAGATTTGTATGGATAATGAAGAAAGTAAACCAAGATAGTGTTTGTATGGATAATGAAGAAAGTAAACCAAGATAGTGTTTGTATGGATAATGAAGAAAGTAAACCAAGAGAGTGTTTGTATGGATCATGAAGAAAGTAAACCAAGATTTGTATGGATAATGAAGAAAGTAAACCAAGAGAGTGTTTGCATGGATAATGAAGAAAGAAACCAAGATAGTGTTTGTATGGATAATGAAGAAAGTAAACCAAGAGAGTGTTTGTATGGATCATAAAGAAAGTAAACCAAGAGAGTGTTTGTATGGATAGTGAAGAAAGTAAACCAAGATAGTGTTTGTATGGATAATGAATAAAGAAACCAAGATAGTGTTTGTATGGATAATGAAGAAAGTAAACCAATTGAGTGTTTGTATGGATAATGAAGAAAGTAAACCAAGAGAGTGTTTGTATGGATAATGAAGAAAGTAAAGCAAGAGAGTGTTTGTATGGATAATGAAGAAAGTAAACCAAGATAGTGTTTGTATGGACAATGAAGAAAGTAAACCAAGAGAGTGTTTGTATGGATAATGAAGAAAGTAAACCAAGATAGTGTTTTTATGGATAATGAAGTAAGTAAACCAAGAGAGTGCTTGTATGGAAAATGAAGAAAGAAACAAAGAGAGTGTTTGTATGGATCATGAAGAAAGTAAACCAAGATTTGTATGGATAATGAAGAAAGTAAACCAAGAGAGTGTTTGTATGGATAATGAAGAAAGTAAAACAAGAGAGTGTTTGTATGGATAATGAAGAAAGTAAACCAAGATAGTGTTTGTAAGGATAATGAAGAAAGTAAACCAAGATAGTGTTTGTATGGATAATGAAGAAAGTAAACAAAGATAGTGTTTGTATGGATAATGACGAAAGTAAGCCAAGATAGTGTTTGTATGGATAATGACGAAAGTAAACCAAGAGAGTGTTTGTATGGATAATGAAGAAAGAAACCAAAAGAGTGTTTGTATGGATCATGCAGAATGTAAACCAAGATTTGTATGGATAATGAAGAAAGTAAACCAAGATAGTGTTTGTATGGATAATGAAGAAAGTAAAACAAGAGAGTGTTTGTATGGATAATGAAGAAAGTAAACCAAGAGAGTGTTTGTATGGATAATGAAGAAAGTAAACCAAGATAGTGTTTGTATGGATAATGAAGAAAGTAGAACAAGAGAGTGTTTGTATGGATAATGAAGAAAGTAAACCAAGATAGTGTTTGTATGGATAACGATGAAAGTAAACCAAGAGAGTGTTTGTATGGATAATGAAGAACGTAAACCAAGAGAGTGTTTGTATGGATCATGAAGAAAGTAAACCAAGATTTGTATGGATAATGAAGAAAGTAAACCAAGATGGTGTTTGTATGGATAATGAAGAAAGTAAAACAAGAGAGTGTTTGTATGGATCATGAAGAAAGTAAACCAAGAGAGTGTTTGTATGGATAATGAAGAAAGTAAACCAATAGAGTGTTTGTATGGATAATGAAGAAAGAAACCAAGATAGTGTTTGTATGGATAATGAAGAAAGTAAACCAAGAGAGTGTTTGTATTGATCATGAAGAAAGTAAACCAAGATTTAATTGCATAATGAAGAAAGTAAACCAAGATAGTGTTTGTATGGATAATGAAGAAAGTAAAACAAGAGAGTGTTTGTATGGATAATGAAGAAAGTAAACCAAGATAGTGTTTGTATGGATAATGAAGAAGGAAACCAAGATAGTGTTTGTATGGATAATGAAGAAAGAAACCAAGATAGTGTTTGTACGGATAATGAAGAAAGTAAACCAAGAGAGTGTTTTTATGGATAATGCAGAAATAAACAAAGAGAGTGTTTGTATGGATCATGAAGAAAGTAAGCCAAGATTTGTATGGATAATGAAGAAAGTAAACCAAGATAGTGTTTGTATGGATAATGAAGAAAGTTAAACAAGAGAGTGTTTGTGTGGATAATGAAGAAAGTAAACCAAGAGAGTGTTAGTATGGATAATGAAGAAAGTAAACCAAAATAGTGTTTGTATGGATAATGAAGAAAGCAAACCAAGATAGTGTTTGTATGGATAATGAAGAAAGTAAACCAAGAGAGTGTTTGTATGGATAATGAAGAAAGAAACCAAGAAAGTGTTTGTATGGATAATGAAGAAAGTAAACCAAGATAGTGTTTGTATGGATAATGAGGAAAGTAAACCAAGAGAGTGTTTGTATGGATAATGAAGAAAGTAAAGCAAGAGAGTGTTTGTATGGATAATGAAGAAAGTAAACAAAGAGAGTGTTTGTATGGATAGTGAAGAAAGTAAGCCAAGATAGTGTTTGTATGGATAATGAAGAAAGTAAACCAAGAGAGTGTTTGTATGGATAATGAAGAAAGTAAACAAAGAGAGTGTTTGTATGGATAATGACGAAAGTAAACCAAGATAGTGTTTGTATGGATAATGAAGAAAGTAAACAAAGATAGTGTTTGTATGGATAATGAAGAAAGTAAACCAAGAGAGTGTTTGTATGGATAATGAAGAAAGAACCCAAGAGAGTGTTTGTATAGATCATGAAGAAAGTAAACCCAGATTTGTATGGATAATGAAGAAAGTAAACCAAGATAGTGTTTATATGGATAATGAAGAGAGTAAAACAAGAGAGTGTTTGTATGGATAATGAAGAAAGTAAACCAAGATAGTGTTTGTATGGATAATGAAGAAAGTAAACCAAGAGAGTGTTTGTATGGATAATGAAGAAACAAACCAAGAGAGTGTTTGTATGGATAATGAAGAAAGTAAACCAAGGGAGTGTTTGTATGGATAATGAGGAAAGTAAATCAAGAGAGTGTTTGTATAGATAATGAAGAAAGTAACCCAAGAGAGTGTTTGTATGGATAATGAAGAAAGTAAACCAAGATAGTGTTTGTATGGATCATGAAGAAAGTAAACCAAGATAGTGTTTGTATGGATAATGAAGAAAGTAAACAAAGATAGTGTTTGTATGGATAATGACGAAAGTAAGCCAAGATAGTGTTTGTATGGACAATGAAGAAAGTAAACCAAGAGAGTGTTTGTATGGATAATGAAGAAAGTAAACCAAGATAGTGTTTTTATGGATAATGAAGTAAGTAAACCAAGAGAGTGCTTGTATGGAAAATGAAGAAAGAAACAAAGAGAGTGTTAGTATGGATCATGAAGAAAGTAAACCAAGATTTGTATGGATAATGAAGAAAGTAAACCAAGATAGTGTTTGTATGGATAATGAAGAAAGTAAAACAAGAGAGTGTTTGTATGGATAATGAAGAAAGTAAACCAAGATAGTGTTTGTAAGGATAATGAAGAAAGTAAACCAAGATAGTGTTTGTATGGATAATGAAGAAAGTAAACAAAGATAGTGTTTGTATGGATAATGACGAAAGTAAGCCAAGATAGTGTTTGTATGGATAATGACGAAAGTAAACCAAGAGAGTGTTTGTATGGATAATGAAGAAAGAAACCAAAAGAGTGTTTGTATGGATCATGCAGAAAGTAAACCAAGATTTGTATGGATAATGAAGAAAGTAAACCAAGATAGTGTTTGTATGGATAATGAAGAAAGTAAAACAAGAGAGTGTTTGTATGGATAATGAAGAAAGTAAACCAAGAGAGTGTTTGTATGGATAATGAAGAAAGTAAACCAAGATAGTGTTTGTATGGATAATGAAGAAAGTAGAACAAGAGAGTGTTTGTATGGATAATGAAGAAAGTAAACCAAGATAGTGTTTGTATGGATAACGAAGAAAGTAAACCAAGAGAGTGTTTGTATGGATAATGAAGAACGTAAACCAAGAGAGTGTTTGTATGGATCATGAAGAAAGTAAACCAAGATTTGTATGGATAATGAAGAAAGTAAACCAAGATGGTGTTTGTATGGATAATGAAGAAAGTAAAACAAGAGAGTGTTTGTATGGATCATGAAGAAAGTAAACCAAGAGAGTGTTTGTATGGATAATGAAGAAAGTAAACCAATAGAGTGTTTGTATGGATAATGAAGAAAGAAACCAAGATAGTGTTTGTATGGATAATGAAGAAAGTAAACCAAGAGAGTGTTTGTATTGATCATGAAGAAAGTAAACCAAGATTTAATTGCATAATGAAGAAAGTAAACCAAGATAGTGTTTGTATGGATAATGAAGAAAGTAAAACAAGAGAGTGTTTGTATGGATAATGAAGAAAGTAAACCAAGATAGTGTTTGTATGGATAATGAAGAAGGAAACCAAGATAGTGTTTGTATGGATAATGAAGAAAGAAACCAAGATAGTGTTTGTACGGATAATGAAGAAAGTAAACCAAGAGAGTGTTTTTATGGATAATGCAGAAATAAACAAAGAGAGTGTTTGTATGGATCATGAAGAAAGTAAGCCAAGATTTGTATGGATAATGAAGAAAGTGAACCAAGATAGTGTTTGTATGGATAATGAAGAAAGTTAAACAAGAGAGTGTTTGTGTGGATAATGAAGAAAGTAAACCAAGAGAGTGTTAGTATGGATAATGAAGAAAGTAAACCAAAATAGTGTTTGTATGGATAATGAAGAAAGCAAACCAAGATAGTGTTTGTATGGATAATGAAGAAAGTAAACCAAGAGAGTGTTTGTATGGATAATGAAGAAAGAAACCAAGAAAGTGTTTGTATGGATAATGAAGAAAGTAAACCAAGATAGTGTTTGTATGGATAATGAGGAAAGTAAACCAAGAGAGTGTTTGTATGGATAATGAAGAAAGTAAAGCAAGAGAGTGTTTGTATGGATAATGAAGAAAGTAAACAAAGAGAGTGTTTGTATGGATAGTGAAGAAAGTAAGCCAAGATAGTGTTTGTATGGATAATGAAGAAAGTAAACCAAGAGAGTGTTTGTATGGATAATGAAGAAAGTAAACAAAGAGAGTGTTTGTATGGATAATGACGAAAGTAAACCAAGATAGTGTTTGTATGGATAATGAAGAAAGTAAACAAAGATAGTGTTTGTATGGATAATGAAGAAAGTAAACCAAGAGAGTGTTTGTATGGATAATGAAGAAAGAACCCAAGAGAGTGTTTGTATAGATCATGAAGAAAGTAAACCCAGATTTGTATGGATAATGAAGAAAGTAAACCAAGATAGTGTTTATATGGATAATGAAGAGAGTAAAACAAGAGAGTGTTTGTATGGATAATGAAGAAAGTAAACCAAGATAGTGTTTGTATGGATAATGAAGAAAGTAAACCAAGAGAGTGTTTGTATGGATAATGAAGAAACAAACCAAGAGAGTGTTTGTATGGATAATGAAGAAAGTAAACCAAGGGAGTGTTTGTATGGATAATGAGGAAAGTAAATCAAGAGAGTGTTTGTATAGATAATGAAGAAAGTAACCCAAGAGAGTGTTTGTATGGATAATGAAGAAAGTAAACCAAGATAGTGTTTGTATGGATCATGAAGAAAGTAAAACAAGAGAGTGTTTGTATGGATAATGAAGAAAGTAAACCAAGAGAGTGTTTGTATGGATAATGAAGAAAGAAACCAAGAGAGTGTTTGTATGGATAATGACGAAAGTAAACCATGATATTGTTTGTATGGATAATGAAGAAAGTAAACCAAGAGAGTGTTTGTATGGATAATGAAGAAAGTAAACCAAGAGAGTGTTTGTATGGATAATGAAGAAAGAAACCAAGAGAGTGTTTGTATGGATAATGACGAAAGTAAACCAAGACAGTGTTTGTATGGATAATGAAGAAAGTAAACCAAGATACTGTTTGTATGGATAATGAAGAAAGAAACCAAGAGTGTGTTTGTATGGATAATGAAGAAAGTAAACCAAGAGAGTGTTTGTATGGATAATGAGGAAAGTAAACCAAGATAGTGTTTGTATGGATAATGAAGAAAGAAACCAAAATAGTGTTTGTATGGATAATGAAGAAAGTAAACCAAGATAGTGTTTGCATGGATAATGAAGAAAATAATCAAGATAGTGTTTGTACGGATAATGAAGAAAGTAATCCAAGATAGTGTTTGTATGGATAATGAAGAAAGTAAACCAAGGGAGTGTTTGTATGGATAATGAAGAAAGTAAACCAAGAGAGTGTTTGTATGGATAATGAAGAAAGTAAACCAAGAGAGTGTTTGTATGGATAATGAAGAAAGTAAACCAAGATAGTGTTTGTATGGATAATGAAGTAAGTAAACCAAGAGAGTGCTTGTATGGAATATGAAGAAAGAAACAAAGAGAGTGTTTGTATGGATCATGAAGAAAGTAAACCAAGATTCGTATGGATAATGAAGAAAGTAAACCAAGATTGTGTTTGTATGGATAATGAAGAAAGTAAAACAAGAGAGTGTTTGTATGGATAATGAAGAAAGTAAACCAAGATAGTGTTTGTAAGGATAATGAAGAAAGTAAACCAAGATAGTGTTTGTATGGATAATGAAGAAAGTAAACCAAGATAGTGTTTGTATGGATAATGACGAAAGTAAGCCAAGATAGTGTTTGTATGGATAATGACGAAAGTAAACCAAGAGAGTGTTTGTATGGATAATGAAGAAAGAAACCAAAAGAGTGTTTGTATGGATCATGCAGAAAGTAAACCAAGATTTGTATGGATAATGAAGAAAGTAAACCAAGAAAGTGTTTGTATGGATAATGAAGAAAGTAAAACAAGAGAGTGTTTGTATGGATAATGAAGAAAGTAAACCAAGAGAGTGTTTGTATGGATAATGAAGAAAGTAAAGCAAGATAGTGTTTGTATGGATAATGAAGAAAGTAGAACAAGAGAGTTTTTGTATCGATAATGAAGAAAGTAAACCAAGATAGTGTTTGTATGGATAACGAAGAAAGTAAACCAAGATAGTGTTTGTATGGATAAAGAAGAAAGTAAACCAAGAGAGTGTTTGTATGGATCATGAAGAAAGTAAACCAAGATTTGTATGGATAATGAAGAAAGTAAACCAAGATAGTGTTTGTATGGATAATGAAGAAAGTAAAACAAGAGAGTGTTTGTATGGATAATGAAGAAAGTAAAACAAGAGAGTGTTTGTATGGATAATGAAGAAAGTAAACCAAGATAGTGTTTGTATGGATAATGAAGAAAGTAAACCAAGAGAGTGTTTGTATGGATAATGAAGAAAGAAACCAAGAGAGTGTTTGTATGGATAATGAAGAAAGTAAACCATGATAGTGTTTGTATGGATAATGAAGAAAGTAAACCAAGATAGTGTTTGTATGGATAATGAAGAAAGTAAACCAAGAGAGTGTTTGTATGGATAATGAAGAAAGAAACCAAGAGAGTGTTTGTATGGATAATGAAGAAAGTAAACCAAGATAGTGTTTGTATGGATAATGAGGAAAGTAAACCAAGATAGTGTTTGTATGGATAATGACGAAAGTAAACCAAGAGAGTGTTTGTATGGATAATGAAGAAAGAAACCAAGAGAGTGTTTGTATGGATAATGAAGAAAGTAAACCAAGATAGTGTTTGTATTGATAATGAAGAAAGTAAACCAAGAGAGTGTTTGTATGGATAATGAAGAAAGTAAACCAAGAGAGTGTTTGTATGGATAATGAAGAAAGAAACAAAGAGAGTGTTTGTATGGATAATGAAGAAAGTAAACCAAGATAGTGTTTGTATGGATAATGAGGAAAGTAAACCAAGATAGTGTTTGTATGGATAATGAAGAAAGTAAACCAAGAGAGTGTTTGTATGGATAATGAAGAAAGAAACCAAGAGAGTGTTTGTATGGATAATGAAGAAAGTAAACCAAGAGAGTGTTTGTATGGATAATGAAGAAAGTAAACCAAGAGAGTGTTTGTCTGGATCATGAAGAAAGTAAACCAAGAGAGTGTTTGTATGGATAATGAAGAACGTAAACCAAGATAGTGTTTGTATGGATCATGAAGAAAGTAAACCAAGAGAGTGTTTGTATGAATAATGAAGAAAGTAAACCAAGATAGTGTTTGTATGGATAATGAAGAAACAAACCAAGAGAGTGTTTGTATGGATAATGAAGAAAGTAAACCAAGAGAGTGTTTGTATGGATCATAAAGAAAGTAAACCAAGGGAGTGTTTGTATGGATAATGAAGAAAGCAAACCAAGATAGTGTTTGTATGGATAATGAAGAAAGAAAAAAAGATAGTGTTTGTATGGATAATGAAGAAAGTAAACCAATTGAGTGTTTGTATGGATAATGAAGAAAGTAAACCAAGAGAGTGTTTGTATGGATAATGAAGAAAGTAAACCAATAGAGTGTTTGTATGGATAATGAAGAAAGTAAACCAAGATAGTGTTTGTATGTATAATGAAGAAAGTAAACCAAGATAGTGTTTGTATGGATAATGAAGAAAGTAAACCAAGATAGTGTTTGTATGGATAATGAAGTAAGTAAACCAAGAGAGTGCATGTATGGAAAATGAAGAAAGAAACAAAGAGAGTGTTTGTATGGATCATGAAGAAAGTAAACCAAGATTTGTATGGATAATGAAGAAAGTAAACCAAGATAGTGTTTGTATGGATAATGAAGAAAGTAAAACAAGAGAGTGTTTGTATGGATAATGAAGAAAGTAAACCAAGAGAGTGTTTGTATGGATAATGAAGAAAGTAAACCAAGAGAGTGTTTGTATGGATAATGAAGAAAGTAAACCAAGATAGTGTTTGTATGGATAATGAAGAAAGTAAACCAAGAGAGTGTTTGTATGGATAATGAAGATAGAAACCAAGATAGTGTTTGTATGGATAATGAAGAAAGTAAACCAAGATAGTGTTTGTATGGATAATGAAGAAAGTAAACCAAGATAGTGTTTGTATGGATAATGAGGAAAGTAAACCAAGAGAGTGTTTGTATGGATAATGAAGAAAGTAAACCAAGAGAGTGTTTGTATGGATAATGAAGAAAGTAAACAAAGAGAGTGTTTGTATGGATAATGAAGAAAGTAAACCAAGATAGTGTTTGTATGGATAATGAAGAAAGTAAACCAAGAAAGAGTTTGCATGGATAATGAAGAAAGTAAACAAAGAGAGTGTTTGTATGGATAATGAAGAAAGTAAACCAAGATAGTGTTTGTATGGATAATGAACAAAGTAAACAAAGATATTGTTTGTATGGATAATGAAGAAAGTAAACCAAGAGAGTGTTTGTATGGATAATGAAGAAAGAACCCAAGAGAGTGTTTGTATGGATCATGAAGAAAGTAAACCCAGATTTGTATGGATAATGAAGAAAGTAAACCAAGATAGTCTTTGTATGGATAATGAAGAGAGTAAAACAAGAGAGTGTTTGTATGGATAATGAAGAAAGTAAACCAAGATAGTGTTTGTATGGATAATGAAGAAAGTAAACCAAGAGAGTGTTTGTATGGATAATGAAGAAACAAACCAAGAGAGTGTTTGTGTGGATAATGAAGAAAGTAAACCAAGGGAGTGTTTGTATGGATAATGAGGAAAGTAAACCAAGAGAGTGTTTGTATGGAAAATGAAGAAAGTAAACCAAGAGAGTGTTTGTATGGATAATGAAGAAAGTAAACCATGATAGTGTTTGTATGGATCATGAAGAAAGTAAACCAAGTGAGTGTTTGTATGGATAATGAAGAAAGTAAACCAAGAGAGTGTTTCTATGGATAATGAAGAAAGAAACCAAGAGAGTGTTTGTATGGATAATGACGAAAGTAAACCATCATAGTGTTTGTATGGATAATGAGGAAAGTAAACCAAGATAGTGTTTGTATGGATAATGAAGAAAGTAAACCAAGAGACTGTTTGTATGGATAATGAAGAAAGCAACCAAGAGAGTGTTTGTATGGATAATGAAGAAAGTAAACCAAGAGAGTGTTTGTATGGATAATGAGGAAAGTAAACCAAGATAGTGTTTGTATGGATAATGAAGAAAGAAACCAAAATAGTGTTTGTATGGATAATGAAGAAAGTAAACCAAGATAGTGATTGTATGGATAACGAAGAAAGTAAACCAAGAGAGTGTTTGTATGGATAATGAAGAAAGTAAACAAAGAGAGTGTTTGTATGGATCATGAAGAAAGTAAACCAAGATTTGTATGGATAATGAAGAAAGTAAACCAAGATAGTGTTTGTATGGATAATGAAGAAAGTAAAACAAGAGAGTGTTTGTATGGATCATGAAGAAAGTAAACCAAGAGAGTGTTTGTATGGATAATGAAGAAAGTAATCCAATAGAGTGTTTGTATGGATAATGAAGAAAGAAACCAAGATAGTGTTTGTATGGATAATGAAGAAAGTAAACCAAGAGAGTGTTTGTATTGATCATGAAGAAAGTAAACCAAGATTTGTATGCATAATGAAGAAAGTAAACCAAGATAGTGTTTGTATGGATAATGAAGAAAGTAAAACAATAGAGTGTTTGTATGGATAATGAAGAAAGTAAACCAAGATAGTGTTTGTATGGATAATGAAGAAGGAAACCAAGATAATGTTTGTATGGATAATGAAGAAAGAAACCAAGATAGTGTTTGTATGGATAATGAAGAAAGTAAACCAAGAGAGTGTTTGTATGGATAATGAAGAAATAAACAAAGAGAGTGTTTGTATGGATCATGAAGAAAGTAAGCCAAGATTTGTATGGATAATGAAGAAAGTAAACCAAGATAGTGTTTGTATGGATAATGAAGAAAGTTAAACAAGAGAGTGTTTGTATGGATAATGAAGAAAGTAAACCAAGAGAGTGTTTGTATGGATAATGAAGAAATTAAACCAAAATAGTGTTTGTATGGATAATGAAGAAAGTAAACCAAGATAGTGTTTGTATGGATAATGAAGAAAGCAAACCAAGAGAGTGTTTGTATGGATAATGAAGAAAGTAAACCAAGAGAGTGTTTGTATGGATAATGAAGAAAGAAACCAAGAAAGTGTTTGTATGGATAATGAAGAAAGTAAACCAAGATAGTGTTTGTATGGATAATGAGGAAAGTAAACCAAGAGAGTGTTTGTATGGATAATGAAGAAAGTAAACCAAGAGAGTGTTTGTATGGATAATGAAGAAAGTAAACAAAGAGAGTGTTTGTATGGATAATGAAGAAAGTAAACCAAGATAGTGTTTGTATGGATAATGAAGAAAGTAAACCAAGAAAGAGTTTGCATGGATAATGAAGAAAGTAAACAAAGAGAGTGTTTGTATGGATAATGAAGAAAGTAAACCAAGATAGTGTTTGTATGGATAATGAACAAAGTAAACAAAGATAGTGTTTGTATGGATAATGAAGAAAGTAAACCAAGAGAGTGTTTGTATGGATAATGAAGAAAGAACCCAAGAGAGTGTTTGTATGGATCATGAAGAAAGTAAACCCAGATTTGTATGGATAATGAAGAAAGTAAACCAAGATAGTCTTTGTATGGATAATGAAGAGAGTAAAACAAGAGAGTGTTTGTATGGATAATGAAGAAAGTAAACCAAGATAGTGTTTGTATGGATAATGAAGAAAGTAAACCAAGAGAGTGTTTGTATGGATAATGAAGAAACAAACCAAGAGAGTGTTTGTGTGGATAATGAAGAAAGTAAACCAAGGGAGTGTTTGTATGGATAATGAGGAAAGTAAACCAAGAGAGTGTTTGTATGGAAAATGAAGAAAGTAAACCAAGAGAGTGTTTGTATGGATAATGAAGAAAGTAAACCATGATAGTGTTTGTATGGATCATGAAGAAAGTAAACCAAGTGAGTGTTTGTATGGATAATGAAGAAAGTAAACCAAGAGAGTGTTTCTATGGATAATGAAGAAAGAAACCAAGAGAGTGTTTGTATGGATAATGACGAAAGTAAACCATCATAGTGTTTGTATGGATAATGAGGAAAGTAAACCAAGATAGTGTTTGTATGGATAATGAAGAAAGTAAACCAAGAGACTGTTTGTATGGATAATGAAGAAAGCAACCAAGAGAGTGTTTGTATGGATAATGAAGAAAGTAAACCAAGAGAGTGTTTGTATGGATAATGAGGAAAGTAAACCAAGATAGTGTTTGTATGGATAATGAAGAAAGAAACCAAAATAGTGTTTGTATGGATAATGAAGAAAGTAAACCAAGATAGTGTTTGCATGGATAATGAAGAAAGAAATCAAGATTTTGTTTGTACGGATAATGAAGAAAGTAAACCAAGATAGTGTTTGTATGGATAATGAAGAAAGTAAACCAAGAGAGTGTTTGTATGGATAATGAAGAAAGTAAACCAAGAGAGTGTTTGTATGGATAATGAAGAAAGTAAATTAAGAGAGTGTTTGTATGGATAATGAAGAAAGTAAACCAAGATAGTGTTTGTATGGATAATGAAGTAAGTAAACCAAGAGAGTGCTTGTATGGAAAATGAAGAAAGAAACAAAGAGAGTGTTTGTATGGATCATGAAGAAAGTAAACCAAGATTCGTATGGATAATGAAGAAAGTAAACCAAGATAGTGTTTGTATGGATAATGAAGAAAGTAAAACAAGAGAGTGTTTGTATGGATAATGAAGAAAGTAAACCAAGAGAGTGTTTGTAAGGATAATGAAGAAAGTAAACCAAGATAATGTTTGTATGGATAATGAAGAAAGTAAACCAAGATAGTGTTTGTATGGATAATGACGAAAGTAAGCCAAGATAGTGTTTGTATGGATAATGACGAAAGTAAACCAAGAGAGTGTTTGTATGGATAATGAAGAAAGTAAACCAAGATAGTGTTTGTATGGATAATGAAGAAAGTAGAACAAGAGAGTGTTTGTATGGATAATGAAGAAAGTAAACCAAGATAGTGTTTGTATGGATAACTAAGAAAGTAAACCAAGAGAGTGTTTGTATGGATAATGAAGAAAGTAAACCAAGAGAGTGTTTGTATGGATCATGAAGAAAGTAAACCAAGATTTGTATGGATAGTGAAGAAAGTAAACCAAGATAGTGTTTGTATGGATAATGAAGAAAGTAAAACAAGAGAGTGTTTGTATGGATAATGAAGAAAGTAAAACAAGAGAGTGTTTGTATGGATAATTAAGAAAGTAAACCAAGATAGTGTTTGTATGGATAATGAAGAAAGTAAACCAAGAGAGTGTTTGTATGGATAATGAAGAAAGAAACCAAGAGAGTGTTTGTATGGATAATGAAGAAAGTAAACCATGATAGTGTTTGTATGGATAATGAAGAAAGTAAACCAAGATAGTGTTTGTATGGATAATGAAGAAAGTAAACCAAGAGAGTGTTTGTATGGATAATGAAGAAAGTAAAACAAGAGAGTGGTTGTATGCATAATGAGGAAAGTAAACCAAGATAGTGTTTGTATGGATAATGAAGAAAGAAACCAAGATAGTGTTTGTATGGATAATGAAGAAAGTAAACCAAAAGAGTGTTTGTATGGATAATGATGAAAGTAAACCAAGAGAGTGTTTGTATGGATAATGAAGAAAGTAAACCAAGAGAGTGTTTGTATGGATAATGAAGAAAGTAAACCAAGAGAGTGTTTGTATGGATAATGAAGAAAGTAAACCAAGATAGTGTTTGTATGGATCATGAAGAAAGTAAACCAAGAGAGTGTTAGAATGGATAATGAAGAAGGTAAACCAAGAGAGTGTATGTATGGATAATGAAGCAAGACACCAAGAGAGTGTTTGTATGGATAATGAAGAAAGTAAGCCAAGATAGTGTTTGTATGGATAATGAGGAAAGTTAACCAAGATAGTGTTTGTATGGATAATGAAGAAAGAAACCAAGAGAGTGTTTGTATGGATAATGACGAAAGTTAACCAAGAGAGTGTTTGTATGGATAATGAGGAAAGTAAACCAAGATAGTGTTTGCATGGATAATGAAGAAAGAAACCAAGATAGTGTTAGTATGGATAATGAAGAAAGTAAACCAAGACAGTGTTTGCATGGATAATGAAGAAAGAAACCAAGATAGTGTTGTATGGATAATGAAGAAAGTGAGCCAAGATAGTGTTTGTATGGATCATAAAGAAAGTAAACCAAGATAATGTTTGTATGGATAATGAAGAAAGTAAACCAAGATAGTGTTTGTATGGATAATGAAGAAGGTGAACCAAGAGAGTGTTTGTATAGATAATGAAGAATGAAACCAAGATAGTGTTTGTATGGATAATGAAGAAAGTAAACCAAGAGAGTGTTTGTATGGATTATGAAGAAAGTAAACCAAGAGAGTGTTTGTATGGATCATGAAGAAAGTAAACCAAGATTTGAATGGATAATGAAGAAAGTAAACCAAGATAGTGTTTGTATGGATAATGAAGAAAGTAAACCAAGATAGTGTTTGTATGGATAATGAAGAAAGTAAAACAAGAGAGTGTTTGTATGGATAATGAAGAAAGTAAACCAAGATAGTGTTTGTGTGGATAATGAAGAAAGTAAACCAAGATAGTGTTTGTATATTTAATGAAGAAAGAAACCAAGATAGTGTTTGTATGGATAATGAAGAAAGTAAACCAAGATAGTGTTTGTATGGATAATGAAGAAAGTAAAACAAGAGAGTGTTTGTATGGATAATGAAGAATGTAAACCAAGATAGTGTTTGTATGGATAATGAAGAAAGTAAACCAACAGAGTGTTTGTATGGATAATGAATAAAGTAAACCAAGATAGTGTTTGTATGGATAATGAAGAAAGTAAAACAAGAGAGTGTTTGTATGGATAATGAAGAAAGTAAACCAAGATAGTGTTTGTGTGGATAATGAAGAAAGTAAACCAAGATAGTGTTTGTATATTTAATGAAGAAAGAAACCAAGATAGTGTTTGTATGGATAATGAAGAAAGTAAACCAAGATAGTGTTTGTATGGATAATGAAGAAAGTAAAACAAGATAGTGTTTGTATGGATAATGAAGAAAGTAAACCAAGATAGTTTTTGTATGGATAATGACGAAAGTAAACCAAGAGAGTGTTTGTATGGATAATGAAGAAAGAAACCAAGAGAGTGTTTGTATGGATCATGAAGAAAGTAAACCAAGATTTGTATGGATAATGAAGAAAGTAAAACAAGATAGTGTTTGTATGGATAATGAAGAAAGTAAAACAAGAGAGTGTTTGTATGGATAATGAAGAAAGTAAACCAAGATAGTGTATGTATGGATAATGAAGAAAGTAAACCAAGAGAGTGTTTGTATGGATAATGAAGATAGAAACCAAGATAGTGTTTGTAGGGATAATGAAGAAAGTAAACCAAGAGAGGGTTTGTATGGATAATGAAGAAAGTAAACCAAGAGAGTGTTTGTATGGATCATCAAGAACGTAAACCAAGATTTGTATGGATAATGAAGAAAGTAAACCAAGAGAGTGTTTGTATGGATAATGAAGAAAGTAAACCAAGAGAGTGTTTGTATGGATCATCAAGAACGTAAACCAAGATTTGTATGGATAATGAAGAAAGTAAACCAAGATAGTGTTTGTATGGATAATGAAGAAAGTAAACCAAGATAGTGTTTGTATGGATAATGATGAAAGTAAAACAAGAGAGTGTTTGTATGGATAATGAAGAAAGTAAACCAAGATAGTGTTTGTATGGATAATGAAGAAAGTAAACCAAGCGAGTGTTTGTATGGATAATGAAGAAAGAAACCAAGATAGTGTTTGTATGGATAATGAAGAAAGTAAACCAAGAGAGTGTTTGTATGGATAATGAAGAAAGTAAACAATGATAGTGTTTGTATGGATAATGAAGATAGTAATACAAGAGAGTGTTTGTATGGATAATGAAGAAAGTAAACAAAGATAGTGTATGTATGGATAATGAAGAAAGTAAACCAAGAGAGTGTTTGTATGGATAATGAAGATAGAAACCAAGATAGTGTTTGTATGGATAATGAAGAAAGTAGACCAAGAGAGTGTTTGTATGGATAATGAAGAAAGTAAACCAAGAGAGTGTTTGTATGGATCATCAAGAACGTAAACCAAGATTTGTATGGATAATGAAGAAAGTAAACCAAGATAGTGTTTGTATGGATAATGAAGAAAGTAAAACAAGAGAGTGTTTGTATGGATAATGAAGAAAGAAACCAAGATAGTGTTTGTATGGATAATGAAGAAAGTAAACCAAGAGAGTGTTTGTATGGATAATGAAGAAAGTAAACCAAGATAGTGTTTGTATGGATAATGAAGAAAGTAAACCAAGAGAGTGTTTGTATGGATAATGAAGATAGAAACCAAGATAGTGTTTGTATGGATAATGAAGAAAGTAAACCAAGATAGTGTTTGTATGGATAATGAAGAAAGTAAACCAAGAGAGTGTTTGTATGGATCATAAAGAACGTAAACCAAGATTTGTATGGATAATGAAGAAAGTAAACCAAGATAGTGTTTGTATGGATAATGATGAAAGTAAAACAAGAGAGTGTTTGTATGGATAATGAAGAAAGAAACCAAGATAGTGTTTGAATGGATAATGAAGAAAGTAAACCAAGAGAGTGTTTGTATGGATAATGAAGAAAGTAAACCAAGATAGTGTTTGTATGGATAATGAAGAAAGTAAACCAAGATAGTGTTTGTATGGATAATGAAGAAAGTAAACCAAGAGAGTGTTTGTATGGATGATGAAGAAAGTAAACCAAGAGAGTGTTTGTATGGATCATGAAGAAAGTAAACCAAGATTTGTATGGATAATGAAGAAAGAAAACCAAGAGAGTGTTTGTATGGATAATGAAGAAAGTAAACCAAGATAGTGTTTGTATGGATAATGATGAAAGTAAACCAAGATAGTGTTTGTATGGATAATGAAGAAAGTAAACCAAGATAGTGTTTGTATGGATAATGACGAAAGTAAACCAAGACAGTGTTTGTATGGATAATGACGAAAGTAAACCAAGAGAGTGTTTGTATGGATAATGAAGAAAGAAACCAAGAGAGTGTTTGTATGGATCATGAAGAAAGTAAACCAAGATTTGAATGGATAATGAAGAAAGTAAAACAAGATAGTGTTTGTATGGATAATGAAGAATGTAAAACAAGAGAGTGTTTGTATGGATAATGAAGAAAGTAAACCAAGATAGTGTATGTATGGATAATGAAGAAAGTAAACCAAGAGAGTGTTTGTATGGATAATGAAGATAGAAACCAAGATAGTGTTTGTATGGATAATGAAGAAAGTAAACCAAGAGAGTGTTTGTATGGATAATGAAGAAAGTAAACCAAGAGAGTGTTTGTATGGATCATCAAGAACGTAAACCAAGATTTGTATGGATAATGAAGAAAGTAAACCAAGATAGTGTTTGTATGGATAATGAAGAAAGTAAAACAAGAGAGTGTTTGTATGGATAATGAAGAAAGAAACCAAGATAGTGTTTGTATGGATAATGAAGAAAGTAAAACAAGAGAGTGTTTGTATGGATAATGAAGAAAGTAAACCAAGATAGTGTATGTATGGATAATGAAGACAGTAAACCAAGAGAGTGTTTGTATGGATAATGAAGATAGAAACCAAGATAGTGTTTGTATGGATAATGAAGAAAGTAAACCAAGAGAGTGTTTGTATGGATAATGAAGAAAGTAAACCAAGAGAGTGTTTGTATGGATCATCAAGAACGTAAACCAAGATTTGTATGGATAATGAAGAAAGTAAACCAAGATAGTGTTTGTATGGATAATGATGAAA
The DNA here is from genome assembly GCA_030141615.1 of Unio pictorum. Lineage (NCBI taxonomy): Eukaryota > Metazoa > Mollusca > Bivalvia > Unionida > Unionidae > Unio > Unio pictorum. Next base: position 6,935,129 of record JARLTB010000057.1, read on the forward strand.
GTAAAACAAGAGAGTGTTTGTATGGATAGTGAAGAAAGAAACCAAGATAGTGTTTGTATGGATAATGAAGAAAGTAAACCAAGAGAGTGTTTGTATGGATAATGAAGAAAGTAAAACAAGAGAGTGTTTGTATGGATAATGAAGAAAGTAAACCAAGATAGTGTTTGTAAGGATAATGAAGAAAGTAAACCAAGATAATGTTTGTATGGATAATGAAGAAAGTAAACCAAGATAGTGTTTGTATGGATAATGACGAAAGTAAGCCAAGATAGTGTTTGTATGGATAATGACGAAAGTAAACCAAGAGAGTGTTTGTATGGATAATGAAGAAAGAAACCAAAAGAGTGTTTGTATGGATCATGCAGAAAGTAAACCAAGATTTGTATGGATAATGAAGAAAGTAAACCAAGATAGTGTTTGTATGGATAATGAAGAAAGTAAACCAAGATAGTGTTTGTATGGATAATGATGAAAGTAAAACAAGAGAGTGTTTGTATGGATAATGAAGAAAGTAAACCAAGATAGTGTTTGTATGGATAATGAAGAAAGTAAACCAAGCGAGTGTTTGTATGGATAATGAAGAAAGAAACCAAGATAGTGTTTGTATGGATAATGAAGAAAGTAAACCAAGAGAGTGTTTGTATGGATAATGAAGAAAGTAAACAATGATAGTGTTTGTATGGATAATGAAGATAGTAATACAAGACAGTGTTTGTATGGATAATGAAGAAAGTAAACAAAGATATTTTATGTATGGATAATGAAGAAAGTAAACCAAGAGAGTGTTTGTATGGATAATGAAGATAGAAACCAAGATAGTGTTTGTATGGATAATGAAGAAAGTAGACCAAGAGAGTGTTTGTATGGATAATGAAGAAAGTAAACCAAGAGAGTGTTTGTATGGATCATCAAGAACGTAAACCAAGATTTGTATGGATAATGAAGAAAGTAAACCAAGATAGTGTTTGTATGGATAATGAAGAAAGTAAAACAAGAGAGTGTGTGTATGGATAATGAAGAAAGAAACCAAGATAGTGTTTGTATGGATAATGAAGAAAGTAAACCAAGAGAGTGTTTGTATGGATAATGAAGAAAGTAAACCAAGATAGTGTTTGTATGGATAATGAAGAAAGTAAACCAAGAGAGTGTTTGTATGGATAATGAAGATAGAAACCAAGATAGTGTTTGTATGGATAATGAAGAAAGTAAACCAAGATAGTGTTTGTATGGATAATGAAGAAAGTAAACCAAGAGAGTGTTTGTATGGATCATCAAGAACGTAAACCAAGATTTGTATTGATAATGAAGAAAGTAAACCAAGATAGTGTTTGTATGGATAATGATGAAAGTAAAACAAGAGAGTGTTTGTATGGATAATGAAGAAAGAAACCAAGATAGTGTTTGTATGGATAATGAAGAAAGTAAACCAAGAGAGTGTTTGTATGGATAATGAAGAAAGTAAACCAAGATAGTGTTTGTATGGATAATGAAGAAAGTAAACCAAGATAGTGTTTGTATGGATAATGAAGAAAGTAAACCAAGAGAGTGTTTGTATGGATGATGAAGAAAGTAAACCAAGAGAGTGTTTGTATGGATCATGAAGAAAGTAAACCAAGATTTGTATGGATAATGAAGAAAGAAAACCAAGAGAGTGTTTGTATGGATAATGAAGAAAGTAAACCAAGATAGTGTTTGTATGGATAATGATGAAAGTAAACCAAGATAGTGTTTGTATGGATAATGAAGAAAGTAAACCAAGATAGTGTTTGTATGGATAATGACGAAAGTAAACCAAGACAGTGTTTGTATGGATAATGACGAAAGTAAACCAAGAGAGTGTTTGTATGGATAATGAAGAAAGAAACCAAGAGAGTGTTTGTATGGATCATGAAGAAAGTAAACCAAGATTTGTATGGATAATGAAGAAAGTAAAACAAGATAGTGTTTGTATGGATAATGAAGAATGTAAAACAAGAGAGTGTTTGTATGGATCATGAAGAAAGTAAACCAAGATAGTGTATGTATGGATAATGAAGAAAGTAAACCAAGAGAGTGTTTGTATGGATAATGAAGATAGAAACCAAGATAGTGTTTGTATGGATAATGAAGAAAGTAAACCAAGAGAGTGTTTGTATGGATAATGAAGAAAGTAAACCAAGAGAGTGTTTGTATGGATCATCAAGAACGTAAACCAAGATTTGTATGGATAATGAAGAAAGTAAACCAAGATAGTGTTTGTATGGATAATGAAGAAAGTAAAACAAGAGAGTGTTTGTATGGATAATGAAGAAAGAAACCAAGATAGTGTTTGTATGGATAATGAAGAAAGTAAAACAAGAGAGTGTTTGTATGGATAATGAAGAAAGTAAACCAAGATAGTGTATGTATGGATAATGAAGAAAGTAAACCAAGAGAGTGTTTGTATGGATAATGAAGATAGAAACCAAGATAGTGTTTGTATGGATAATGAAGAAAGTAAACCAAGAGAGTGTTTGTATGGATAATGAAGAAAGTAAACCAAGAGAGTGTTTGTATGGATCATCAAGAACGTAAACCAAGATTTGTATGGATAATGAAGAAAGTAAACCAAGATAGTGTTTGTGTGGATAATGATGAAAGTAAAACAAGAGAGTGTTTGTATGGATAATGAAGAAAGAAACCAAGATAGTGTTTGTATGGATAATGAAGAAAGTAAACCAAGAGAGTGTTTGTATGGATAATGAAGAAAGTAAAACAAGAGAGTGTTTGTATGGATAATGAAGAAAGTAAACCAAGATAGTGTTTGTAAGGATAATGAAGAAAGTAAACCAAGATAATGTTTGTATGGATAATGAAGAAAGTAAACCAAGATAGTGTTTGTATGGATAATGACGAAAGTAAGCCAAGATAGTGTTTGTATGGATAATGACGAAATTAAACCAAGAGAGTGTTTGTATGGATAATGAAGAAAGAAACCAAAAGAGTGTTTGTATGGATCATGCAGAAAGTAAACCAAGATTTGTATGGATAATGAAGAAAGTAAACCAAGATAGTGTTTGTATGGATAATGAAGAAAGTAAAACAAGAGAGTGTTTGTATGGATAATGAAGAAAGTAAACCAAGAGAGTGTTTGTATGGATAATGAAGAAAGTAAACCAAGATAGTGTTTGTATGGATAATGAAGAAAGTAGAACAAGAGAGTGTTTGTATGGATAATGAAGAAAGTAAACCAAGATAGTGTTTGTATGGATAAAGAAGAAAGTAAACCAAGAGAGTGTTTGTATGGATAATGAAGATAGTAAACCAAGAGAGTGTTTGTATGGATCATGAAGAAAGTAAACCAAGATTTGTATGGATAGTGAAGAAAGTAAACCAAGATAGTGTTTGTATGGATAATGAAGAAAGTAAAACAAGAGAGTGTTTGTATGGATAATGAAGAAAGTAAAACAAGAGAGTGTTTGTATGGATAATGAAGAAAGTAAACCAAGATAGTGTTTGTATGGATAATGAAGAAAGTAAACCAAGAGAGTGTTTGTATGGATAATGAAGAAAGAAACCAAGAGAGTGTTTGTATGGATAATGAAGAAAGTAAACCATGATAGTGTTTGTATGGATAATGAAGAAAGTAAACCAAGATAGTGTTTGTATGGATAATGAAGAAAGTAAACCAAGAGAGTGTTTGTATGGATAATGAAGAAAGTAAACCAAGAGAGTGGTTGTATGCATAATGAGGAAAGTAAACCAAGATAGTGTTTGTATGGATATTGAAGAAAGAAACCAAGATAGTGTTTGTATGGATAATGAAGAAAGTAAACCAAAAGAGTGTTTGTATGGATAATGATGAAAGTAAACCAAGAGAGTGTTTGTATGGATAATGAAGAAAGTAAACCAAGAGAGTGTTTGTATGGATAATGAAGAAAGTAAACCAAGAGAGTGTTTGTATGGATAATGAAGAAAGTAAACCAAGATAGTGCTTGTATGGATCATGAAGAAAGTAAACCAAGAGAGTGTTAGAATGGATAATGAAGAAAGTAAACCAAGAGAGTGTATGTATGGATAATGAAGCAAGACACCAAGAGAGTGTTTGTATGGATAATGAAGAAAGTAAGCCAAGATAGTGTTTGTATGGATAATGAGGAAAGTTAACCAAGATAGTGTTTGTATGGATAATGAAGAAAGAAACCAAGAGAGTGTTTGTATGGATAATGACGAAAGTAAACCAAGAGAGTGTTTGTATGGATAATGAGGAAAGTAAACCAAGATAGTGTTTGTATGGATAATGAAGAAAGAAACCAAGATAGTGTTAGTATGGATAATGAAGAAAGTAAACCAAGACAGTGTTTGCATGGATAATGAAGAAAGAAACCAAGATAGTGTTTGTATGGATAATGAAGAAAGTGAGCCAAGAGAGTGTTTGTATGGATCATAAAGAAAGTAAACCAAGATAGTGTTTGTATGGATAATGAAGAAAGTAAACCAAGATAGTGTTTGTATGGATAATGAAGAAAGGTGAACCAAGAGAGTGTTTGTATAGATAATGAAGAATGAAACCAAGATAGTGTTTGTATGGATAATGAAGAAAGTAAACCAAGAGAGTGTTTGTATGGATTATGAAGAAAGTAAACCAAGAGAGTGTTTGTATGGATCATGAAGAAAGTAAACCAAGATTTGAATGGATAATGAAGAAAGTAAACCATGATAGTGTTTGTATGGATAATGAAGAAAGTAAACCAAGATAGTGTTTGTATGGATAATGAAGAAAGTAAAACAAGAGAGTGTTTGTATGGATAATGAAGAAAGTAAACCAAGATAGTGTTTGTATGGATAATGAAGAAAGTAAACCAAGATAGTGTTTGTATATTTAATGAAGAAAGAAACCAAGATAGTGTTTGTATGGATAATGAAGAAAGTAAACCAAGATAGTGTTTGTATGGATAATGAAGAAAGTAAAACAAGAGAGTGTTTGTATGGATAATGAAGAAAGTAAACCAAGATAGTGTTTGTATGGATAATGAAGAAAGTAAACCAACAGAGTGTTTGTATGGATAATGAGGAAAGTAAACCAAGAAAGTGTTTGTATGGATAATGAAGAAAGTAAACCAAGATAGTGTTTGTATGGATAATGAAGAAAGTAAACCAAGATAGTGTTTGTATGGATAATGACGAAAGTAAACCAAGAGAGTGTTTGTATGGATAATGAAGAAAGAAACCAAGAGAGTGTTTGTATGGATCATGAAGAAAGTAAACCAAGATTTGTATGGATAATGAAGAAAGTAAAACAAGATAGTGTTTGTATGGATAATGAAGAAAGTAAAACAAGAGAGTGTTTGTATGGATAATGAAGAAAGTAAACCAAGATAGTGTATGTATGGATAATGAAGAAAGTAAACCAAGAGAGTGTTTGTATGGATAATGAAGATAGAAACCAAGATAGTGTTTGTATGGATAATGTAGAAAGTAAACCAAGAGAGTGTTTGTATGGATAATGAAGAAAGTAAACCATTAGAGTGTTTGTATGGATCATCAAGAACGTAAACCAAGATTTGTATGGATAATGAAGAAAGTAAACCAAGAGAGTGTTTGTATGGATAATGAAGAAAGTAAACCAAGAGAGTGTTTGTATGGATCATCAAGAACGTAAACCAAGATTTGTATGGATAATGAAGAAAGTAAACCAAGATAGTGTTTGTATGGATAATGAAGAAAGTAAACCAAGATAGTGTTTGTATTAATAATGATGAAAGTAAAACAAGAGAGTGTTTGTATGGATAATGAAGAAAGTAAACCAAGATAGTGTTTGTATGGATAATGAAGAAAGTAAACCAAGCGAGTGTTTGTATGGATAATGAAGAAAGAAACCAAGATAGTGTTTGTATGGATAATGAAGAAAGTAAACCAAGAGAGTGTTTGTATGGATAATGAAGAAAGTAAACCAAGATAGTGTTTGTATGGATAATGAAGAAAGTAATACAAGAGAGTGTTTGTATGGATAATGAAGAAAGTAAACAAAGATAGTGTATGTATGGATAATGAAGAAAGTAAACCAAGAGAGTGTTTGTATGGATAATGAAGATAGAAACCAAGATAGTGTTTGTATGGATAATGAAGAAAGTAAACCAAGAGAGTGTTTGTATGGATAATGAAGAAAGTAAACCAAGAGAGTGTTTGTATGGATCATCAAGAACGTAAACCAAGATTTGTATGGATAATGAAGAAAGTAAACCAAGATAGTGTTTGTATGGATAATGAAGAAAGTAAAACAAGAGAGTGTTTGTATGGATAATGAAGAAAGAAACCAAGATAGTGTTTGTATGGATAATGCAGAAAGTAAACCAAGAGAGTGTTTGTATGGATAATGAAGAAAGTAAACCAAGATAGTGTTTGTATGGATAATGAAGAAAGTAAACCAAGAGAGTGTTTGTATGGATAATGAAGATAGAAACCAAGATAGTGTTTGTATGGATGATGAAGAAAGTAAACCAAGAGAGTGTTTGTATGGATAATGAAGAAAGTAAACCAAGAGAGTGTTTTTTTTTTTTTTTTTTTTTTTTTTTTTTTTTTTTTTTTTTTTTTTTTTTTTTATTATTGAACACAAGGTATCAGGATTTTACATATTCCCCTACATCACCACCTGACCTGGCGTATGGGGCATGATCTTAAATTCTTTTGTGTCCTGATCTCTACATGTGTTCCCTACACAACACACACACACATACACACTCAGACACTTACAATCACAATTATTGTACACAAAGTCATACTCGCATACAAACCCCAAGATGCATGAAATTGCATTTAAAAATAATAATAATAATAATAGTAATAATGATAATAATAATAATAATAATAATAATAATAATAATAATAATAATAAATATGTAAATTTTAAAAGTAAAAATAGTAATAATAATAATAATAATTCATGTACCAAAAGTTGATAATAGGGTCCACTTTCTTTTAAACTCGTCACTGCTGTTATTCACTTTGGCGACATATTTTTCCAGCGTTTTATATGATAAAACACAATTTTTATAATATGCAAGATTTGGGCTTTTTGATGCACAACGTGATCTGTATATAACATATTTTGCAAGCAAAATTAGGAAGTTAATAAGATCGTCAAAGTTGTTATTTCCTATAAAGACATCTTTTCGTGTAATTCGAAAATTTGGGTCATAAGTTTGTATCCATTCTACCAACAGTTTCCAAAAGTTTTCACTAACTAAACAGTCATAAAATAAGTGCTCAATTTCTTCTATTCCCTCATTACAAAAGGTACATTTATCATTATCACTTAAATTAATCTTTTTTAGAAACTGGTTTGTGGTAATATTTCTGTGGAGAAATCTAAAGTTAAAGCTAATCAGTTTTGTGTCTTTTGTACAAAATCTAGCCGAAACAAAAGAGTTGGTCCATTCATTTGTACCAATCGCACACTCTAGCTGTCTGGACCAAGCTTCTTGTTTACCATTTGGCTTTATTATTTTGGTTCTTATCAGGTCTTTATAGATAAATTTATTCTTTGCTCTTACCCTAAGGAGAGATGTTTTGTCCAAAGCTACAAGAAAACTATTTCCACTTTCATAGAAAGTTTTAATTTTCTTTTTCCACATCACAGAGATCTTTGAAATAAGACCAAGAGAGTGTTTGTATGGATCATAAAGAAAGTAAACCAAGAGAGTGTTTGTATGGATAATGAAGAAAGTAAACCAAGATAGTGTTTGTATGGATAATGATGAAAGTAAAACAAGAGAGTGTTTGTATGGATAATGAAGAAAGAAACCAAGAGAGTGTTTGTATGGATAATGAAGAAAGTAAACCAAGAGAGTGTTTGTATGGATAATGAAGAAAGTAAACCAAGATAGTGTTTGTATGGATAATGAAGAAAGTAAACCAAGATAGTGTTTGTATGGATAATAAAGAAAGTAAACCAAGAGAGTGTTTGTATGGATGATGAAGAAAGTAAACCAAGAGAGTGTTTGTATGGATCATGAAGAAAGTAAACCAAGATTTGTATGGATAATGAAGAAAGAAAACCAAGAGAGTGTTTGTATGGATAATGAAGAAAGTAAACCAAGATAGTGTTTGTATGGATAATGATGAAAGTAAACCAAGATAGTGTTTGTATGGATAATGAAGAAAGTAAACCAAGATAGTGTTTGTATGGATAATGACGAAAGTAAACCAAGACAGTGTTTGTATGGATAATGACGAAAGTAAACCAAGAGAGTGTTTGTATGGATAATGAAGAAAGAAAGCAAGAGAGTGTTTGTATGGATCATGAAGAAAGTAAACCAAGATTTGTATGGATAATGAAGAAAGTAAAACAAGATAGTGTTTGTATGGATAATGAAGAATGTAAAACAAGAGAGTGTTTGTATGGATAATGAAGAAAGTAAACCAAGATAGTGTATGTATGGATAATGAAGAAAGTAAACCAAGAGAGTGTTTGTATGGATAATGAAGATAGAAACCAAGATAGTGTTTGTATGGATAATGAAGAAAGTAAACCAAGAGAGTGTTTGTATGGATAATGAAGAAAGTAAACCAAGAGAGTGTTTGTATGGATCATCAAGAACGTAAACCAAGATTTGTATGGATAATGAAGAAAGTAAACCAAGATAGTGTTTGTATGGATAATGAAGAAAGTAAAACAAGAGAGTGTTTGTATGGATAATGAAGAAAGAAACCAAGATAGTGTTTGTATGGATAATGAAGAAAGTAAAACAAGAGAGTGTTTGTATGGATAATGAAGAAAGTAAACCAAGATAGTGTATGTATGGATAATGAAGAAAGTAAACCAAGAGAGTGTTTGTATGGATAATGAAGATAGAAACGAAGATAGTGTTTGTATGGATAATGAAGAAAGTAAACCAAGAGAGTGTTTGTATGGATAATGAAGAAAGTAAACCAAGAGAGTGTTTGTATGGATCATCAAGAACGTAAACCAAGATTTGTATGGATAATGAAGAAAGTAAAACAAGAGAGTGTTTGTATGGATAATGAAGAAAGAAACCAAGATAGTGTTTGTATGGATAATGAAGAAAGTAAACCAAGTGAGTGTTTGTATGGATAATGAAGAAAGTAAACCAAGATAGTGTTTGTATGGATAATGATGAAAGTAAAACAAGAGAGTGTTTGTATGGATAATGAAGAAAGAAACCAAGATAGTGTTTGTATGGATAATGAAGAAAGTAAACCAAGTGAGTGTTTGTATGGATAATGAAGAAAGTAAACCAAGATAGTGTTTGTATGGATAATGAAGAAAGTAAACCAAGATAGTGTTTGTATGGATAATGAAGAAAGTAAACCAAGAGAGTGTTTGTATTGATAATGAAGAAAGTAAACCAAGAGAGTGTTTGTATGGATAATGAAGAAAGTAAACCAAGATTTGTATGGATAATGAAGAAAGAAAACCAAGAGAGTGTTTGTATGGATAATGAAGAAAGTAAACCAAGAAAGTGTTTGTATGGATAATGAAGTAAGTAAACAAAGAGAGTGTTTGTATGGATCATGAAGAAAGTAAACCAAGATTTGTATGGATAATGAAGAAAGTAAACCAAGATAGTGTTTGTATGGATAATGAAGAAAGTAAACCAAGAGAGTGTTTGTATGGATAATGAAGAAAGTAAACCAAGAGGGTGTTTGAATGGATCATGAAGAAAGTAAACCAAGATTTGTATGGATAATGAAGAAAGTAAACCAAGAGAGTGTTTGCATGGATAATGAAGAAAGAAACCAAGATAGTGTTTGTATGGATAATGATGAAAGTAAACCAAGAGAGTGTTTGTATGGATCATAAAGAAAGTAAACCAAGAGAGTGTTTGTATGGATAATGAAGAAAGTAAACCAAGAGAGTGTTTGTATGGATAATGAGGAAAGTAAACCAAGATAGTGTTTGTATGGATAATGAAGAAAGAAACCAAGAGAGTGTTTGTATGGATCATAAAGAAAGTAAACCAAGAGAGTGTTTGTATGGATAATGAAGAAAGTAAACCAAGAGACTGTTTGTATGGATAATAAAGAAAGTAAACCAAGAGAGTGTTTGTATGGATAATGAAGAAAGTAAACCAAGATTTGTATGGATAATGAAGAAAGTAAACCAAGAGAGTGTTTGCATGGATAATGAAGAAAGAAACCAAGATAGTGTTTGTATGGATAATGATGAAAGTAAACCAAGAGAGTGTTTGTATGGATCATAAAGAAAGTAAACCAAGAGAGTGTTTGTATGGATAATGAAGAAAGTAAACCAAGAGAGTGTTTGTATGGATCATAAAGAAAGTAAACCAAGAGAGTGTTTGTATGGATCATGAAGAAAGTAAACCAAGATTTGTATGGATAATGAAGAAAGTAAACCAAGAGAGTGTTTGCATGGATAATGAAGAAAGAAACCAAGATAGTGTTTGTATGGATAATGATGAAAGTAAACCAAGAGAGTGTTTGTATGGATCATAAAGAAAGTAAACCAAGAGAGTGTTTGTATGGATAATGAAGAAAGTAAACCAAGAGAGTGTTTGTATGGATAATGAAGAAAGTAAACCAAGATAGTGTTTGTATGGATAATGAAGAAAGAAACCAAGAGAGTGTTTGTATGGATCATAAAGAAAGTAAACCAAGAGAGTGTTTGTATGGATAATGAAGAAAGCAAACCAAGAGAGTGTTTGTATGGATCATAAAGAAAGTAAACCAAGAGAGTGTTTGTATGGATAATGAAGTAAGTAAACCAAGATAGTGTTTGTATGGATAATGAAGAAAGAAACCAAGATAGTGTTTGTATGGATAATGAAGAAAGTAAACCAATTGAGTGTTTGTATGGATAATGAAGAAAGTAAACCAAGAGAGTGTTTGTATGGATAATGAAGAAAGTAAACCAAGAGAGTGTTTGTATGGATAATGAAGAAAGTAAACCAAGATAGTGTTTGTATTGATAATGAAGAAAGTAAACCAAGATAGTGTTTGTATGGATAATGAAGAAAGTAAACTAAGATAGTGTTTGTATGGATAATGAAGTAAGCAAACCAAGAGAGTGCTTGTATGGAAAATGAAGAAAGAAACAAAGAGAGTGTTTGTATGGATCATGAAGAAAGTAAACCAAGATTCGTATGGATAATGAAGAAAGTAAACCAAGATAGTGTTTGTATGGATAATGAAGAAAGTAAACCAAGATAGTGTTTGTATGGATAATGAAGAAAGTAAACCAAGATAGTGTTTGTAAGGATAATGAAGAAAGTAAACCAAGATAGTGTTTGTATGGATAATGAAGAAGGTAAACCAAGATAGTGTTTGTATGGATAATGACGAAAGTAAGCCAAGATAGTGTTTGTATGGATAATGACGAAAGTAAACCAAGAGAGTGTTTGTATGGATAATGAAGAAAGAAACGAAAAGAGTGTTTGTATGGATCATGCAGAAAGTAAACCAAGATTTGTATGGATAATGAAGAAAGTAAACCAAGATAGTGTTTGTATGGATAATGAAGAAAGTAAAACAAGAGAGTGTTTGTATGGATAATGAAGAAAGTAAACCAAGAGAGTGTTTGTATGGATAATGAAGAATGTAAACCAAGATAGTGTTTGTATGGATAACGAAGAAAGTAAACCAAGAGAGTGTTTGTATGGATAATGAAGAAAGTAAACCAAGAGAGTGTTTGTATGGATCATGAAGAAAGTAAACCAAGATTTGTATGGATAATGAAGAAAGTAAACCAAGATAGTGTTTGTATGGATAATGAAGAAAGTAAAACAAGAGAGTGTTTGTATGGATAATGAAGAAAGTGAAACAAGAGAGTGTTTGTATGGATAATGAAGAAAGTAAACCAAGATAGTGTTTGTATGGATAATGAAGAAAGTAAACCAATAGAGTGTTTGTATGGATAATGAAGAAAGAAACCAAGATATTGTTTGTATGGATAATGAAGAAAGTAAACCAAGAGAGTGTTTGTATTGATCATGAAGAAAGTAAACCAAGATTTGTATGCATAATGAAGAAAGTAAACCAAGATAGTGTTTGTATGGATAATGAAGAAAGTAAAACAAGAGAGTGTTTGTATGGATAACGAAGAAAGTAAACCAAGATAGTGTTTGTATGGATAATGAAGAAGGAAACCAAGATAGTGTTTGTATGGATAATGAAGAAAGAAACCAAGATAGTGTTTGTATGGATAATGAAGAAAGTAAACCAAGAGAGTGTTTGTATGGATAATGAAGTAAGAAACAAAGAGAGTGTTTGTATGGATCATGAAGAAAGTAAGCCAAGATTTGTATGGATAATGAAGAAAGTAAACCAAGATAGTGTTTGTATGGATAATGAAGAAAGTGAAACAAGAGAGTGTATGTTTGGATAATGAAGAAAGTAAACCAAGAGAGTGTTTGTATGGATAATGAAGAAAGTAAAGCAAGATAGTGTTTGTATGGATAATGAAGAAAGTAAACCAAGATAGTGTTTGTATGGATAATGAAGAAAGCAAATCAAGATAGTGTTTGTATGGATAATGAAGAAAGTAAACCAAGAGAGTGTTTGTATGGATAATGAAGAAAGAAACCAAGAAAGTGTTTGTATGGATAATGAAGAAAGTAAACCAAGATAGTGTTTGTTTGGATAATGAGGAAAGTAAACCAAGAGAGTGTTTGTATGGATAATGAAGAAAGTAAACCAAGAGATTGTTTGTATGGATAATGAAGAAAGTAAACAAAGAGAGTGTTTGTATGGATAATGAAGAAAGTAAACCAAGATAGTGTTTGTATGGATAATGAAGAAAGTAAACCAAGATAGTGTTTGTATGGATAATGAAGAAAGTAAACAAAGAGAGTTTTTGTATGGATAATGAGGAATGTAAACCAAGATAGTGTTTGTATGGATAATGAAGAAAGTAAACCAAGATAGTAGTGTTTGTATGGATAATGAGGAAACAAACCAAGAGAGTGTTTGTATGGATAATGAAGAAAGTAAACCAATATAGTGTTTGTATGGATAATGACGAAAGTAAACCAAGAGAGTGTTTGTATGGATAATGAAGAAAGAAACCAAGAGAGTGTTTGTATGGATCATGAAGAAAGTAAACCAAGATTTGTATGGATAATGAAGAAAGTAAACCAAGATAGTGTTTGTATGGATAATGAAGAAAGTAAACCAAGAGAGTGTTTGTATGGATAATGAAGAAACAAACCAAGAGAGTGTTTGTATGGATAATGAAGAAAGTAAACCAAGGGAGTGTTTGTATGGATAATGAGGAAAGTAAACCAAGAGAGTGTTTGTATGGATAATGAAGAAAGTAAACCAAGAGAGTGTTTGTATGGATAATGAAGAAAGTAAACCAAGATAGTGTTTGTAAGGATAATGAAGAAAGTAAACCAAGATAGTGTTTGTATGGATAATGAAGAAAGTAAACCAAGAGAGTGTTTGTATGGATAATGAAGAAAGTAAACCAATATAGTGTTTGTATGGATAATGACGAAAGTAAACCAAGAGAGTGTTTGTATGGATAATGAAGAAAGAAACCAAGAGAGTGTTTGTATGGATCATGAAGAAAGTAAACCAAGATTTGTATGGATAATGAAGAAAGTAAACCAAGATAGTGTTTGTATGGATAATGAAGAAAGTAAACCAAGAGAGTGTTTGTATGGATAATGAAGAAACAAACCAAGAGAGTGTTTGTATGGATAATGAAGAAAGTAAACCAAGGGAGTGTTTGTATGGATAATGAGGAAAGTAAACCAAGAGAGTGTTTGTATGGATAATGAAGAAAGTAAACCAAGAGAGTGTTTGTATGGATAATGAAGAATGTAAACCAGGAGAGTGTTTGTATGGATAATGAAGAAAGTAAACCAAGATAGTGTTTGTATGGAACATGAAGAAAGTAAACCAAGAGAGTGTTTGTATGGATAATGAAGAAAGTAAACCAAGAGAGTGTTTGTATGGATAATGAAGAAAGAAACCAAGAGAGTGTTTGTATGGATAATGACAAAAGTAAACCATGAAAGTGTTTGTATGGATAATGAGGAAAGTAAACCAAGATAGTGTTTGTATGGATAATGAAGAAAGTAAACCAAGAGAGTGTTTGTATGGATAATGAAGAAAGAAACCAAGAGAGTGTTTGTATGGATAATGAAGAAAGTAAACCAAGAGAGTGTTTGTATGGATAATGAGGAAAGTAAACCAAGATAGTGTTTGTATGGATAATGAAGAAAGAAACCAAGATAGTGTTTGTATGGATAATGAAGAAAGCAAGCCAAGATAGTGTTTGCATGGATAATGAAGAAAGAAATCAAGATAGTGTTTGTACGGATAATGAAGAAAGTAAACCAAGATAATGTTTGTATGGATAATGAAGAAAGTAAACCAAGAGAGTGTTTGTATGGATAATGAAGAAAGTAAACCAAGATAGTGTTTGTATGGATAATGAAGAAAGTAAACCAAGATAGTGTTTGTATGGATAATGAAGAAAGTAAACCAAGATAGTGTTTGTATGGATAATGAAGTAAGTAAACCAAGAGAGTGCTTGTATGGAAAATGAAGAAAGAAACAAAGAGAGTGTTTGTATGGATAATGAAGAAAGTAAACCAAGATTCGTATGGATAATGAAGAAAGTAAACCAAGAGAGTGTTTGTATGGATAATGAAGAAAGTAAAACAAGAGAGTGTTTGTATGGATAATGAAGAAAGTAAACCAAGATAGTGTTTGTAAGGATAATGAAGAAAGTAAACCAAGATAGTGTTTGTATGGATAATGAAGAAAGTAGACCAAGATTGTGTTTGTCTGGATAATGACGAAAGTAAGCCAAGACAGTGTTTGTATGGATAATGACGAAAGTAAACCAAGAGAGTGTTTGTATGGATAATGAAGATAGAAACCAAAAGAGTGTTTGTATGGATCATGCAGAAAGTAAACCAAGATTTGTATGGATAATGAAGAAAGTAAACCAAGATAGTGTTTGTATGGATAATGAAGAAAGTAAAACAAGAGAGTGTTTGTATGGATAATGAAGAAAGTAAACCAAGAGAGTGTTTGTATGGATAATGAAGAAAGTAAACCAAGATAGTGTTTGTATGGATAATGAAGAAAGTAGAACAAGAGAGTGTTTGTATGGATAATGAAGAAAGTAAACCAAGATAGTGTTTGTATGGATAACGAAGAAAGTAAACCAAGAGAGTGTTTGTATGGATAATGAAGAAAGTAAACCAAGAGAGTGTTTGTATGGATCATGAAGAAAGTAAACCAAGATTTGTATGGATAATGAAGTAAGTAAACCAAGATAGTGTTTGTATGGATAATGAAGAAAGTAAAACAAGAGAGTGTTTGTATGGATAATGAAGAAAGTAAAACAAGAGAGTGTTTGTATGGATAATGAAGAAAGTAAACCAAGATAGTGTTTGTATGGATAATGAAGAAAGTAAACCAAGAGAGTGTTTGTATGGATAATGAAGAAAGAAACCAAGAGAGTGTTTGTATGGATAATGAAGAAAGTAAACCATGATAGTGTTTGTATGGATAATGAAGAAAGTAAACCAAGATAGTGTTTGTATGGATAATGAAGAAAGTGAACCAAGAGAGTGTTTGTATGGATAATGAAGAAAGTAAACCAAGAGAGTGGTTGTATGCATAATGAGGAAAGTAAACCAAGATAGTGTTTGTATGGATAATGAAGAAAGAAACCAAGATAGTGTTTGTATGGATAATGAAGAAAGTAAACCAAGAGAGTGTTTGTATGGATAATGATGAAAGTAAACCAAGAGAGTGTTTGTATGGATAATGAAGAAAGTAAACCAAGAGAGTGTTTGTATGGATAATGAAGAAAGTAAACCAAGATAGTGTTTGTATGGATCATGAAGAAAGTAAACCAAGAGAGTGTTAGTATGGATAATGAAGAAAGTAAACCAAGAGAGTGTTTGTATGGATAATGAAGAAAGAAACCAAGAGAGTGTTTGTATCGATAATGAAGAAAGTAAAACAAGAGAGTGTTTGTATGGATAATGAAGAAGGTAAACCAAGATAGTGTTTGTATGGATAATGAAGAAAGTAAACCAAGAGAGTGTTTGTATGGATAATGACGAAAGTAAACCAAGATAGTGTTTGTTTGGATAATGACTAAAGTAAACCAAGAGAGTGTTTGTATGGATAATGAAGAAAGAAACCAAGAGAGTGTTTGTATGGATCATGAAGAAAGTAAACCAAGATTTATATGGATAATGAAGAAAGTAAAACAAGATAGTGTTTGTATGGATAATGAAGAAAGTAAAACAAGAGAATGTTTGTATGGATAATGAAGAAAGTAAACCAAGATAGTGTATGTATGGCTAATGAAGAAAGTAAACCAAGAGAGTGTTTGTATGGATAATGAAGATAGAAACCAATATAGTGTTTGTATGGATAATGAAGAAAGTAAACCAAGAGAGTGTTTGTATGGATAATGAAGAAAGTAAACCAAGAGAGTGTTTGTATGGATCATCAAGAACGTAAACCAAGATTTGTATGGATAATGAAGAAAGTAAACCAAGATAGTGTTTGTATGGATAATGAAGAAAGTAAACCAAGATAGTGTTTGTATGGATAATGAAGAAAGTAAAACAAGAGAGTGTTTGTATGGATAATGAAGAAAGTAAACCAAGATAGTGTTTGTATGGATAATGAAGAAAGTAAACCAAGAGAGTGTTTGTATGGATAATGAAGAAAGAAACCAAGATAGTGTTTGTATGGATAATGAAGAAAGTAAACCAAGAGAGTGTTTCTATGGATAATGAAGAATGTAAACCAAGATAGTGTTTGTATGGATAATGATGAAAGTAAACCAAGATAGTGTTTGCATGGATAATGAAGAAAGTAAACCAAGAGAGTGTTTGTATGGATAATGAAGAAAGTAAACCAAGAGAGTGTTTGTATGGATCATGAGGAAAGTAAACCAAAATTTGTATGGATAATGAAGAAAGAAAACCAAGATATTGTTTGTATGGATAATGAAGAAAGTAAACCAAGAGAGTGTTTGTATGGATAATGAAGAAAGTAAACCAAGAGAGTGTTTGTATGGATCATGAAGAAAGTAAACCAAGATTTGTATGGATAATGAAGAAAGTAAACCAATATAGTGTTTGTATGGATAATGAAGAAAGTAAACCAAGAGATTGTTTGTATGGATAATGAAGAAAGTAAACCAAGAGAGTGTTTTTATGGATCATGAAGAAAGTAAACCAAGATTTGTATGGATAATGAAGAAAGTAAACCAAGAGAGTGTTTGCATGGATAATGAAGAAATAAACCAAGATAGTGTTTGTATGGATAATGAAGAAAGTAAACCAAGAGAGTGTTTGTATGGATCATAAAGAAAGTAAACCAAGAGAGTGTTTGTATCGATAATGAAGAAAGTAAACCAAGATAGTGTTTGTATGGATAATGAAGAAAGAAACCAAGATAGTGTTTGTATGGATAATGAAGAAAGTAAACCAAGAGAGTGTTTGTATGGATAATGAAGAAAATAAACCAAGAGAGTGTTTGTATGGATAATGAAGAAAGTAAACCAAGAGAGTGTTTGTATGGATAATGAAGAAAGTAATCCAAGAGAGTGTTTGTGTGGATAATGAAGCAAGTAAACCAAGATAGTGTTTGTATGGATAAGGAAGAAAGTAAACCAAGATAGTGTTTGTATGGATAATGACGAAAGTAAACCAAGAGAGTGTTTGTATGGAAAATGAAGAAAGAAACAAAGAGAGTGTTTGTATGGATCATGAAGAAAGTAAACCAAGATTTGTATGGATAATGAAGAAAGTAAACCAAGATAGTGTTTGTATGGATAATGAAGAAAGTAAACCAAGATAGTGTTTGTATGGATAATGAAGAAAGTAAACCAAGATAGTGTTTGTATGGATAATGACGAAAGTAAGCCAAGATAGTGTTTGTATGGATAATGACGAAAGTAAACCAAGAGAGTGTTTGTATGGATAATGAAGAAAGAAACCAAAAGAGTGTTTGTATGGATCATGCAGAAAGTAAACCAAGATTTGTATGGATAATGACGAAAGTAAACCAAGATAGTGTTTGTATGGATAATGAAGAAAGAAACCAAGATAGTGTTTGTATGGATAATGAAGAAAGTAATCCAAGAGAGTGTTTGTATGGATAATGAAGAAAGTAAACCAAGAGAGTGTTTGTATGGATAATGACGAAATTAAACCAAGATAGTGTTTGTATGGATAATGAAGAAAGTAAACCAAGAGAGTGTTTGTATGGATCATGTAGAAAGAAACCAAGATAGTGTTTGTATGGATAATGAAGAAAGTAAACCAAGAGAGTGTTTGTATGGATCATGGAGAAAGTAAAACAAGAGAGTGTTTGTATGGATAATGAAGAAAGAAACCAAGATAGTGTTTGTATGGATAATAAAGAAAGTAAACCAAGATAGTGTTTGTATGGATAATGAAGAAAGAAACCAAGATAGTGTTTGTATGGATAATGAAGAAAGTAAACCAAGATAGTTTTTGTATGGATAATGAAGAAAGTAAACCAAGAGAGTGTTTGTATGGATAATGACGAAAGTAAACCAAGAGAGTGTTTGTATGGATAATGAAGAAAGTAAACCAAGATAGTGTTTGTATGGATAATGAAGAAAGAAACCAAGATTGTGTTTGTATGGATAATGAAGAAAGTAATCCAAGATAGTGTTTGTATGGATCATGAAGAAAGTAAACCAAGATAGTGTTTGTATGGATAATGAAGAAAGTAAACCATGATAGTGTTTGTATGGATAATGAAGAAAGTAAACCAAGATAGTGTTTGTATGGATAATTAAGAAAGAAACCAAGATAGTGTTTGTATGGATAATGAAGAAGGTAAACCAAGATAGTGTTTGTATGGATTATGAAGAAAGTAAACCAAGAGAGTGTTTGTATGGATCATGAAGAAAGTAAACTAAGAGAGTGTTTGTATGGATAATGAAGAAAAAACCAAGATAGTGTTTGTATGGATAATGAAGAAAGTAAACCAAGATAGTGTTTGTATGGAGAATGAAGAAAGTAAACCAAGAGAGTGTTTGCATGGATCATGAAGAAAGTAAACCAAGAGAGTGTTTGTATGGATAATGACGAAGGTAAACCAAGAGAGAGTTTGTATTAATAATGAAGAAAGTAAACCAAGATAGTGTTTTTATTGATAATGAAGTAAGTAAACCAAGATAGTGTTTGTATGGATAATGCAGAAAGTAAACCAAGATAGTGTTTGTATGGATAATGAAGAAAGAAACCAAGATAGTGTTTGTATGGATAATGAAGAAAGTAAACCAAGATAGTGTTTGTATGGATTATGAAGAAAGTAAACCAAGATAGTGTTTGTATGGATAATGAAGAAAGTAAACCAAGAGAGTGTTTGTATGGATAATGAAGAAAGTAAACCAAGAGAGTGTTTGTATGGATAATGACGAAAGTAAACCAAGAGAGAGTTTGTATGGATAATGACGAAGGTAAACCAAGAGAGAGTTTGTATTAATAATGAAGAAAGTAAACCAAGAGAGTGTTTTTATGGATAATGACGAAAGTAAACCAAGAGAGAGTTTGTATGGATAATGACGAAGGCAAACCAAGAGAGAGTTTGTATTAATAATGAAGAAGGTAAACCAAGAGAGTGTTTGTATGGATAATGAAGAAAGTAAACCAAGAGAGTGTTTGTATGGATAATAGAATACGTAAACCATGAAAACCCAGTGGTTGTATGGATAATTAAAAAAGTTAAACCATGACAAATAATGTTTGTATGGATAATGAAAACACTAGTTACGGTTTAAGATGTAGAGTCCTCGGTGCCTGCCTTTTACGTAGATTATTAGTTTTTTCTTATGATTTTCACTAAATTGCATGTAAACTAGAAGATGCTTGAATGATACAGGAAAATTGATTAGTTTTGTTTAAAGTTGAAATAAATAAAATCAGTCATTATCAATCCTGATCTTCCTTTAAAAAAATCATTGCAATAAAATTAATATATTTTAAATGTCAAAAATCACAATTTCATCATCAAAAAAGGTTACCACCCAAACGTTGCCAACCTCAAATGGAAATCTATTTGCAGTACCTTCAATATTGCATAGTGCTGATACTTAATGGTCAATGCCATTTGCATGAAATTCCAACAGCGTACATGCAATTGCTCACTGCACTGCTGTATAAGGGTCAATGCCATTTGCTACAAATCCCATGTGCAACCATCTTCGTACTGTGTATCCCCATATATGGTATTGCACAGTGCAAGAACAAATCAGAGTCATTGCCATTTGTTAGAAATTCAACATGCATACATCTTCAGTTAGTATATTCCCGTACCTATTATTGTATAGTACACTGGAAGGTATATGTAAATTGCAAGAAATCATAAGAAAAGTGTACAGTATATTTGCGTTGGACATTGATTTACAAATCAGTTATATTTCTGATCGTAAATTGACTTTAATAAGTTGGAGATATTTTCCATATGTTTAATTGAAAATTAGAGAAAATTCTTTTCTCAATGACAACAACTTCATTTCCATCAGTGATGTTGCTCCCTGAACGTTTCAAGATATTTTGAAGAAACCTTTATGCTATGAATGTGTGCTATGACTAAGCAATAGACAAGTTCAGTTTTTTAACCGAGTTATATAAGTACTTTCCCTTAGGCTTAGAGCATACTCTTTTTTACTAAAGATATTTTGTCTTTCTTCTAAGTCACATATTCGAGCTTTACTGTCATTTATTGTTTTAATAATGTCAACGAGTTTGTTTTAAAGGTATTAAACTCATGAAAGGAAATAATTAGAATCAGTGTAGTTACCTCCCTTGATATAATTTTGGCAACTTGTGTGTTCTTCCATTCATCATTTCGACAGAACATGATCATGAAATATTTCTTTGAATTAGCAGCTGCTGCACAAATTAATTGATAGAATAAAATCTGCCTCAAATGAATGATGATAGTATATAAAATTCCAGACCCTCGATATGTAAAGAAAATATTTCTGTTCTGATTAGTAAGAAAAACGAACTATTATATTTCTTCAATTTATAAAAGAAAACATCATTATCTTGAGACAAACGAATTTTCTATCCCCATCCCAAAATCTTTCTAAATGTATGCTGTGGTAAACAGCAAGTGTTGTTATATTGGTGTAAGCTATAATTCATATAAATTGCCTTTAATAGCATTTAAAATTTAGTTCTGTCAATTAATATATCGGCAATCAGTGACTAAATGCCCATCCCCCACCCCACCCATCATGGGAAATGGTGTATAGTGATCATGGAGCTTCAATTATATTTGAACAAGCTGCCAGTGACTTTAACCCACCGTTGTTTTTCAATTGGGCTGTATGTGAACTAGGTGGTCTGTGTTTTGTCTTTTCCTTTTGCGCTGTTAATACATCTGATATTTTATATCATGTCTCCCAGTTTGTGTGGCTTGCTTTACATAAAAAAAAGAGTTTAGGAAGATCGTCTCCAAGCAGCTGAGTTATATTGGATTGCAGCCGAGAATATAATCTCATGAGTTCAATCAACTCATGTTATATGTCACATTTATCTTTGTTTTTGTAAATGACTTAAAATTGAGCAATTACGCAAATCTAGACCTTCAATTACAATTAGGATTGCACCATATCATCATCATCATCATCATCATCATCATCATCATCATTCTCTTGACCTAGTTGTGGTCGTTGAGGCAATATGCGGCTGAACATCTGACCAGTTCCCTCCACTTTTCTCAATCATGTGACAATGCCTGTGTCTCCCCCCGAAACAATTCCTGGTCCATTCTGTGGTGTTGTCGGTCGACCTTTTTCTCTGTCTACCTATATCATTTCACAATTGGATAATGCACTGTATGGGTGATGTTTAATTACAATTACAAATAAATGTAACTGTAATTAATTTCAAAGTTATGAAAATTATGTTGTACTTCCAAGTCAACAATTCAGAATAAACACAATAAGTGGAATGTTACGAATTATATCTATTTGCACGACCTTGTTATGAATCTGACCACACTTAAACTCAAATGGATTTGTTCTTTCCTTGCAAGCTAAAACACACAAAAATGCAGTCATATTTATTTTGCCAGTGTATTGTATGTGCCTTTATTGTTGTTCTTATTAGAACTTTTATTTTTTGTTATAATATATAATTTGATTTCTTTTTTTTCATTATGGATTATCCTAAATGGCGAATTATATATAGTAAAAGAGTAGTTTACATATAAAGGTTTCACCAACGTTTACGTTTTGTGAATGTGTACTCTGTAGAACGTCTTCCTTTTCTTACTATCCGTCCATTTATCTATCAATCCAAAGTTGAAATCATTAGCAAGTTATAGCATCTCTTATATGTGAATGACCTCTACATAATATTGTGTTTACCTCTTGACCAAATAGTAGTTTGTTTTAAATGTCAGCTATATGATCTGCGTGTGAAAGGTTATCTCATATGCAATGCTACATATGTGATTCAGAACAGATGATCTGATTAGATTGTATGTGATTTGAACACCATTTTTCAGAACATGATAGACAATGTATGGCTAGTATATTTTATGGGAGAAAGAACCCGAGAAAAGCACATCGGAAGCTGTTGAAAAGTTTTCTCACTTAGCATGCTGGCCAAAAACCGAGGCTCGAACCCACCAGAAATGAAGTGATATGTTAGTAATCTCTAACGACGAGCGCCCAGACCGCTCGGTCACCGTGGGCCTTGAACATATCGGTTGCATTGGGTCTGGGACAAATCGGTCGCTCTGAGCCTTGGACAACTCAGTCCATTCATTACGCTAATCAGATTAGAGAACTGTTAACACCCATTCAATCAGCTAGATAAACTAGAAAGCTGTCTGTCACTTGCTGTATTTACTGGCACACTCTTCAAAACATCTAAGTTACGGACTGAAACAATGTAACACTGGATTAGTTTATCACATTGATCTTACATAGTTTAAGGTATATGATCTCTAAATAAAAAGCTAATATCGTTCTATAATGTCAGTGACCGTAATGCCAAATAACTGTCATCTAATCTAGCCAGGCTAGATTTAGACAAATCAGGTAAATACAACCTGACACCTAATTCACCAGGTTAAAAGGTTGTCACCCCTGAATAATTGGCTGGTATGCTACTTGAATTTCAAAGTAAAACATCATACACGCAGAACACTCGGCCACTCGAGTATCTAGTATACACCGAATAGTTTCTGCTGCGTTTATAATAATGCCTATGATTACTTTGTACTACAGTCACTTAAATGAGTGGGGTGGGGCAAAAGGGCCTCTCTAGGTCCATGCAAAACATACTTCCAGCGATAAAGACAATAAATGCAATATATTCCTCAAATGGATACCAGTGGAGTGGTGTTGGTGTGCTTTTAGAGTACGACGTTCATGTGAGAAAATTTGAGCACTTTCTTCAGCGATTCTGCACGTTAGAAATGCGGTATTGCTCTGAGTTCATACACACACATTTGTGAATTATCTATGAGTGTTTATTCTCATTATCCAACGCATAGAGAAAAAGCGGTATTTATCTTCCAAAATAAATTCCTCTTCTGAGCGTGTCATCAACAGCAACGGTTTGAAGAGGTCATTACTAGCGAACTAGAGGATTATTTAAAATTGCAACTTTTAAAATCACGGTATGCATCGTCTATAATGGATATCTTTGTTGAATTCATCATTTACTAACTCTTATTTTTTTTTTCATCCATACAATTTCGGGCCATCTAAACAGACATGTTTTCATTTTTGTATAAAATAGTATAAACGCCAAAAAAAAATGTGTGTGTGTGTGTGTGTGTGTGTGTGTGTGTGTGTGTGTGTGTAATTTGGATTTTTAACGTATATTTTGTTACGTGCTTAGGCTCGAATAAGCAGCAACACAGAAAGAGTGAAAACTAACAAGCTTGTAAAATTTTAACAATGATTTTATTAAGTACAATTATTTTCATAAAATAAATAAACTTACGGTTTTAGAGAATCAAATCCAATAAATATAGAATTCACAAAATAATCCACTAATGGAATTTCAAGTCCTGATAAATAAATGTTCTAATAGTTCCAGGTTCGAATCTTGATGATGTAATCCAAAATGGCTGACAATGTCACGTGATACAGTTCTCGATTTAATATCATCCAGATGAAGTTATGAAACATATGTCCTTTTCCAGATAATGAGAATAATTCTTCTTTTCCAACGAATTGACATAAAGTCCAAAAATAATTAAACTCAAACAGAAAATAACACAACTCAACTTTACAATAAGCCCAAAGATTCTACTAAAGTTAGCTTCTAAAACACAGCTATATATATTGTAATTTCCTCGTAAACAAGAGGAATCATATGAGTCTGGAAGGTCATGGAAGAAGTACTTTCTTCAAGTCACGTAGTAACAGAATGAACTAGAAGAATAAATCAGCCACTGATAAAATGTTGTCCCAGAAATTAACCAATGAAATTGAAGACCTGTTGACAATGTCCAAAGCAAGGTCAGATATTGAGGTAACCAAGCCAAGGTCAGCCTGTTTACAGTAAAGTCCAAGTCAAACTGAATTTTCTAGAAAAATTTCCCATTTAATGAATAATAAATCCTAAATGACAATTTTGGATTTAATAATTAAAAATAAATAAAATTAAATCCAATAGCCGTAACACCTTCCCCCATAAAATAAAAAGAAAGGTTTATATGATAAAACTTTCTTTTTATCACAAACCAGTTTACATCTGAAATTAAAAGAACTAGTACAAATTACACAATATAATAATTATACACGGGAAAGAATGTCTACAATTATATTATCAAGAAATAGCCTCAACCTTTTAACTTGCCCATGTCCTACAAAATGTCCTAAGAAAAAACCACTCTAGCATGGCAGAACTCACTTTTAAATAAATCAACAGTCAGACACGAATTAGTGAGTCTGT
The DNA here is from genome assembly GCA_030141615.1 of Unio pictorum. Lineage (NCBI taxonomy): Eukaryota > Metazoa > Mollusca > Bivalvia > Unionida > Unionidae > Unio > Unio pictorum. The sequence continues at coordinate 6,960,019 of JARLTB010000057.1, forward strand.
CAAAAAATTATCCAATTATTGCTAGATGTTCTCTCCAGGTGTCGTTGTAGATGATGACGTCACAAATCTCTAGACCATTGATGAACATTTTTATGAGACGTTGAAATGGACTTTCTTTATATTGGTAGAGTCCATTTGGAGTCGCAATGTTTAGTTTTCCTTTGCTCTTTCCGTAGTGGAATCTGCCAAAATCCTTTCAGAAGGTCAAAATTTGGTGACGTACTTGGCATTCCCAATTTTTATCAATAGAATAGTCAATTCTTGTTAATGGGAATGAATCTGTTTTGTCACTCTCTTCACCTTCCTATAATCAGTGCACATACGGAGAGTTTTATCTGGTTTAGGAACAAGTATGCATAATGAACTCCAATCACTTTTACTGGGCTTGATAAAATCATTCTTCAGCAAATACATAAGTTCCTTTTTCAAGCATTCCTGTTTGAGTGGACTCATCCTGCATGGAATTCTCAATCTCAACGTCATGAAAATTTTTTTGTCCTTGTAAGAATATCTGGACATAAATGCTCATATAATAATAACTTTCAGTTCATTTCTTTATTGCACTTGCAACTGTGAAAGTTTCTGGTCTAGATTTTTCATAATTTCTGAATTCCAACAATTCGTCGCTCCAATATCAGTCGAATCCTGATGATATTCCTTCACTAAGTAGGACTGGTACAACTAAATTAATTACATATTTAACATGGCTATTTCTTTCAATACACTGGTACTCCTATAATTGATTTAGATCCCAGGAGCACTAATACTATAATTTAACTAATTCATTTTCTTCTTAACTTTGTAAGGGCCGTAATATCTAATTTGAAGAAAAGTAAGAAGAATGAACAAGAGTAACACAACTACAATATCAGATTCAAAAGTTCTCTCCCTTTCAGTTCTTTCAAACCATAGTTTAATTTTTAACTTTAATTGATTACTTGACTTGGTCTTAGGTAGGGAATCCACACAATCTACCATAATTCTACTGAATGTTTCATCAAAGGCAGGAATAGGTTGCAGATGAGCCTTAGGTATCTTCTGATTGGTTTTTCCTACCATTTGACAAGTATGACAAGATCTACAGTATTTGGCAACATCACTTTTGATTTCTGGCCAATAGAAGTGAATCAAGATTTTGTGATACATTTTATTAATCCCTAAATGACCAGCCAAAGGAGTTTCATGGGCCAGATTAAGTATTTCCTGTCTGTAAGGTTTTGGAACTACTATTTGATAGTTCACTGACCACTCATCACCATCCTGTACCTCGGGAGGTCTCCATTTTCTCATAAGAATTCCATTTTTAATGACATAACAGACAGGAACCTCAGTGACTTCAGTCTCATTTATGACCCTTTGAAACAAACAGGAGATCTCAGGATCTTTTTCCTGTTTGACGACAAGTGACTGTCGTTTATCACCCTGATTAAGAGAATGAGTTATTAAAAGAGGATCACTATGATCAATACCTTCTGATTGATCTAAACCAAGAGTAAAAGTGATCTCATCAAAAACCTGACCTATACAAGCGCCAGTTGAAGGAATGCTGCCTTCTGTAACATCACTCTCAAAATCATCACCCTGATTAGAATAAAGAGAATGAGTTGTTAAAAGAGGATCACTATGATCAATACTTTCTGATTGATCTAAACAAGAAGTAAATGTGACCTCATCAAAAGCCTGACCTATACAAGCGTCAGTTGAAGGACTACTGCCTTTTTCAACATAAACCTGACCCATGCATATGTTAGACGAAGGAATACTGCCTTCAACAACATAAACCTGACCCATGCATGTATCACTTAAGGGAATGCTGCCCTTTTCAACTTCATTCTCAAGAGCTTTCTTTACCATAGCTCTAGTAACTGTACAAGCTTGAAATATATCAGGGATTTCTTTTTCAACTGGATCAACTTTCTGATCCAAATTAGACTTGTCAGTTACAAGTGGATTAACCACAACCTTGTCCCCAGCTAAGTCGTTGCCTAGCAATAAATCAATTCCCTCAACGGGTAAAACCGAGACTGTTCCGATTGTCACAGGTCCTGACACTAAGTCTGATGACAAATTTACACAATGGAGAGGAACATTAACAAAGCAGCACTCTAACCCCTGAATAAGAACACTTTCATTAGAAAAAGACTTCTCAGATAAAGGCAAAGTACCTGATAATAAAAGACTCTGAGAGGCTCCTGTGTCCCTTAAAATTTTAATAGGGGTGGGATTGGCCGAATCACCCAAGAGTGATACAGAACCCTTCGATATGAATGGTTCATAATTCTCCATATCACAATCAGACTGGGATTTATTAGACCCAACAAATGTATTGCTTTCAATACATGACTGTGACCTTGACCTCTTGTAAATAAGAGCATTTGGAACTGGTCTATCTTGATTCTGTTGCCTATTTTTCAATTTGTAGCAATCAGAAATAACGTGTCCTTTTTTCTTGCAAAAGTTACACGTCGGAAGAGACTAGGATCTAGAATCAAACTTCTCTGAAGTCTGATTTTTGAAAGTTGTGTTAGTTTGAGTTTTAGAAGGGCTTGAATTAGGCGGAAATACTTTTCTGCCATTAAATTGTTGAGTAGAAGTCTTGTTAACAAAAGGAACTTTATGTGTCAAAGAATATTCGTCAACAGCTCGAGCAGCATTTTCCAAGGTTTCAATCTGATGCTCCTCAAGATAAGTTTTAACATCACTATGAACACAGTTTTTGAACTCTTCAATTAATATAATTTGCTTGAGATTTTGATAATCTTGCTCGACTTTCTTGGCTAAACACCATCTATCAAACAACTGCTCTTTTTGTCTAGCAAATTCGACATGAGTTTGTCCAGCTTCTTTTCTGTAATTTCTAAATTTTTGCCTATAAGCTTCAGGAACTAACTCATAACCTCTTAAAATGCATTCTTTAACCACATCATAATCACTACTTTGATGAACAGACAGTGAAGTGTAAATCTCGCTAGCCTTACCAGTAAGTACACATTGTAGTAACTGAGTCCAATTCTATCTTGGCCACTTTAAATTTTCTGCAACTTTTTCAAAAAGAATGAAATATTTATCTACTTCTTTTTCTTTGAAAGGGGGCACTAATCTAATATTCCTTGCTAAATCAAAATTTTGATTTGAAGTATGATGGTGATTCTCACTTGCCAGCTCCATTTCTTTCATTCTAATTTCATATTGTAATTGTTTATCCTTCTCCCTTTCCTGTCTCTCTCTCTCCTCTTTTTCAAATTGTAATTGTTTATCCTTCTCCCTTTCCTGTCTCTCTCTCTCCTCTTTTTCAAATTGTAATTGTTTATCCTTCTCCCTTTCCTGTCTCTCTCTCTCCTCTTTTTCAAATTGTAATCGTCTTTCTTTCTCCTTTTCCTGAAATTCCAGTTTCTTAAACTCTAATTCAGATTGTAATTGTCTTTCTTTCTCCTCTCTCTCTCTCTATCAATCCGCATTTGCTATTTTTGTAATTCAATTTGTTTCTCTTTCTCCTCTCTCTCATATTGTAATTGCTTTTCTCTCTCCCTTTCCTGAAATTCTAGCTTCTTCAACTCTAATTCCATCTTGAATTTTAATTCTAATTCCTTTAATTTTATGTCAGAGTCTGATGCAGACTTACTGACCGGAATCAAAGCACTTTGTTCCAAAACATCCTGTTCTACCAAATACTGGACCAAAATCTTTTTGATATCTTGTTTCGTTAAAGAAGCCTTCACTTCGGAAAGATCGTATTTCCTGGCAAGTTGAACCAACTCATCTTTTTTGAAAAGATCTAATTGCTCCTGGGTAGGATTAGAAAGAAATATTTCTACCTTAGATGTCATTTTGATACAAGCGTGTTAGCCTCACTAATGATTTGAAATTTTCAAAAACTAGGGGAAATTCAAAATTTAAATTCAAATTTATTTCAATCTCAATCTCAATCTCAATCTCAATCCGGACGATAGCCACCAATTCTATGTTACGTGCTTAGGCTCGAATAAGCAGCAACACAGAAAGAGTGAAAACTAACAAGCTTGTAAAATTTTAACAATGATTTTATTAAGTACAATTATTTTCATAAAATAAATAAACTTACGGTTTTAGAGAATCAAATCCAATAAATATAGAATTCACAAAATAATCCACTAATGGAATTTCAAGTCCTGATAAATAAATGTTCTAATAGTTCCAGGTTCGAATCTTGATGATGTAATCCAAAATGGCTGACAATGTCACGTGATACAGTTCTCGATTTAATATCATCCAGATGAAGTTATGAAACATATGTCCTTTTCCAGATAATGAGAATAATTCTTCTTTTCCAACGAATTGACATAAAGTCCAAAATAATTAAACTCAAACAGAAAATAACACAACTCAACTTTACAATAAGCCCAAAGATTCTACTAAAGTTAGCTTCTAAAACACAGCTATATATATTGTAATTTCCTCGTAAACAAGAGGAATCATGTGAGTCTGGAAGGTCATGGAAGAAGTACTTTCTTCAAGTCACGTAGTAACAGAATGAACTAGAAGAATAAATCAGCCACTGATAAAATGTTGTCCCAGAAATTAACCAATGAAATTGAAGACCTGTTGACAATGTTCAAAGCAAGGTCAGATATTGAGGTAACCAAGCCAAGGTCAGCCTGTTTACAGTAAAGTCCAAGTCAAACTGAATTTTCTAGAAAAATTTCCCATTTAATGAATAATAAATCCTAAATGACAATTTTGGATTTAATAATTAAAAATAAATAAAATTAAATCCAATAGCCGTAACAATTTAACAATGTGTTAGTCGTATCGCTATGATGTCTACAGTGTAGCAGTTTATAGTAATGTGTAGCACTGGGGCATCATGCCGCAGACATGCAGCATCATGTCCCACACAATTACATTATCCTGACACCAGTAAGATCAGTCCTAACACAAACCTCTGAATGATGAGTGCCAAGCGAGGCAGCTGTGTGCACCATGTTTAGAAGTCTTTGGTATGACCCTGCCGTTGATTCCATCACGCGACACCCGTCATCCGAGGCGTACGCTTTAACCACTAGGCCACCTTAGATGTCTGTCCACAGTTGCAAACTACAATAACATAATGTTGGTCTTCATTAACAACAAAGGCAACGTAATCACATCATGGTTTTGATAAACCAAAAGGATCATTTTACCGAGCCAATTATACGCTTGCTTGCTTTCGGCTCGAAGTCACTTGTTTTCCCCTTATTTCGACAACAATCATTGTCTACTGGAAAGTCAAACGCACACAGACTATAAATAATTTTCCTCTGACCAATGCATCACCACAAATGTCACAACTATATATTTGCATGGTAACCTCACAGATGCTTGGTTTATCCTAATTACATTACCGTAACGTTGTGCCAGTACTTTATGACGTAAAATTATAAATGCAACTGAAAGATTAAATACAGTGCATTAGTTTTCTACTCTACACCTAGGTCAGTTAAATCAATAATTTAAACCTTATTTTGCCTGTAACTCTACACCATTTTCACCATTATAACAACCATAAAAGGTGTTTCCAGATAAATTAAAAATGTTACCACAAATTATCTGCCTCTGTCACAAATTCTTCACATAGAGGTACACAATAAAACAATACAATTAGATTTTGATATGAAGTGCTTAAGCAGCAGAGGGGGTAAACAGACCAACTTTTTAGGCGTCAACGAAGCTTCCTTCTCGTTAATATTTAATAGAACGGTGTATTTGACAAACCAAGGCTTCCTAATAAATATATAATAGAGAGGTTTATTTGGTTCCTTGTAAGGTTCTAATTGGCAAAAAAAAGACGCCATTGTCGTTGGAAATCACCCCCTCTGCTGCTATGGGTTAACAATTTTTTTACGATGAAAATCGCTACGATGAAAGTTCTTTAGGATTTCACAAACATACTAATTTGTAGAACTTCACCTTGTAGATCAATTAGATTAATGGACTGGTCAGTGAGTCTGAAATTAATTCTCGTTAGCGAATTATTATGACATCGCATATAGACTGGATTAGTTGGGTCCTCAATAATTAGAAATCCTGGAGGAGCTGTTGGTGCAAATGAATATAGAATATATCCCTGCTGAGCTTGATTCGATCGCTCGAGATTTATTTGATAGCTTCCTTCGATAACATCACAAACTAAATTCAATGCTATCACCGAGGATATATTCACATTTTGAGGAGCGATATGCCTGCCGCCTCCGTCTGGGTCGTTATTATGTTTGGATATTGTTGTTTGTGGTTGTGGTGCTGTTTTCTTCCATGCGTCATGGATTTTTTGGAAACCTTCATCGATGGCATCATTGAGAGATTTTTGTAGTTCTGGGATATTATATCCGTGTAGTTTGAGCGTGGAAATATCTTCTACGCGTATATTATATACTGTCGCAAACTCCGTTCTCGTTTTAGAATTAATGTCACCTAATACCTCTTGAATTATTTGCGAATGAAATGTTTCCATGTCATTGATGATTTTGTTACATGTTTCTACGACGCTGATAAATTCATCTCGGGTGAGAATACCGGATTTAAGAGATATTAACAACAGCGAAATATCGTTATTGAATGCTGTGAAATTTTCAGTAATTGTATCTCTTCGAGTTGTGAAGTATCTTCGGTTGCGGTCGTCTATCATTCCAGTGAAAAAATTCAACCTATTGTAACTACTATAGCTTTTTACTGGATTATCGGATTTTATCCTGTCAGTAACATAATCTAATTTTTGTGGTTCAGGTGGTATGTTAACTTGTCGAGGTGGGATTTCAGGCCAACCCAATATTGTCCTTATCGAACTCTGATAGATATCTACAACATAACTAGGTGAGTTTATCTCAATCGCGGATGATAGTGTTGGTTCATGAACCGTTGTAGCGATTTTCGATTCTGCTCCAGTAATGGATTTTATTCTACGCTAAAATTCAGCATTGATTTGTTCAATTTGGTATGATCCGCTTGGTATTGAAACAACGTTCCAGTCTGGAGTTCCATCTTCGCGATTCTTATTCGCAAATACTAAAGAATTATTCGGTTGTTGACCGCCAAATGCTACCGACCTAATATTAGGCCAGCTGTGATGCACTCGTAGTTTTGCTAGCGCTATCTCCTTCACGGGGACTGGGATAGGGAAATTCACACTGAATTCTGGATTGGTTGATGTTATTGATATCATACTAGTTTGTACTGGGTTTGTGTTCTCCACTATTCTTTGAAGTAATTCCTGCGGTGTTGTCATTGTTATTATATTCATGTTGTATTTCTAATTTTGACATCGCGGAATCATAAATACTTACCATCGCTGAAAACTCACTATCGGATATAAATGTATCATCGAGCGACGACGATATCATCGAAGATAATTGCGAGTACGCGGTTGATACAACATGAAATTTAATTATGAAGTCTTGCAGTTTACTCTGGCTGCATGATATGTTTTTTGTTATTATCGAAATTATTCCCGCGATTGTTGTCGCCGCTGATATACAAATTGGAACAGCTATCGGAGCAATCATTGTCACCGAGGATAGTATTATACCATCTCCGGTAATTACACCACTCACAGAGTACACGGTAACATCAACTGCGGTGATTCTTCGTTGGTGTTTTTTTATTTTTACTTGATACTCCTCAGTGAGTGTTTTAAGTTTAGTCTGAAACTCTCTGGCTTGATCATAGCGATATTGAGATACCAAAGGTACCGTTGATGACGACATTTTATTTTCAAATCAGTTTACGATTTCAATTTAGTTGTTTACTCAAATCCGCTACGAATTCCACATACCATGTTACTGAAACACTAGCTAAATTATTATCAGTGGATGCTATCGTGAATTGTTCGGTTGTATCCTTGTCGATGATCGTTGATATCGTATTGCTGACCCCAGATGAACTCGATGATGATATATTAAATTGAGTCGGTGTTACTAGTGTTAATCGATAAATACCTTTGACGGTTGCAGTGATATCTAATTTGTTGTTTGTGGATGTCCACGCAAATGATCCGTGTTGGATCGTGTATACTACGTTGTTGGTTTTCTCATGAGGAATTTTTGTTTTCTCAATGATTGTTATCATCCTCAGAAAATCATCTTTGATTGCTTCGATAAATTTTTTCGTCTCATCGATGGATTTTTTACTATCAGGAAGTTTTATGTCGAGTTTATCCAACGCGGTTGTAAAAAATTTCTCGATGAGGTTTTTACGAAATGATTTAAACTTTTCAACGTGATCTGCATATTTGCTTTGAAGTGTTGCTAGTTCCAACATAGAATTTTTTATCTCTGTGAGCTTCGGTGATTTTACCGCTGGTTCGCCGAAGAAAGCCATAATTGATTTTAATTCGTCATTGACAGTTTTAATATTGTCCATAGAGATTTTTATTAATGATAAATTCGGTGATGTTGTCGCTGGATCACCAAAAAAATTTTGTATGAATTTTAACTCGTCGTTCAGAGTTTTTAATTTATCTGTAATCGTCGAAACGAGTACGCCAGGTTTGAGTTTACCCTGGTCGGAAAATAGCGCAACGGTGTTCTCGGTTGCGTTGCGTTGTTTAACTAAAATATCATCCAGAGAAACATTACTAGTTTTCAATTTACCCTGACGATCTTGAAATACAACTATTTCATTAGGATCAACACTTGCTAAATTCAACGTCTCAGCTATTTCATCTTCGATTATTTTTTTTATATCACCGGTTGCAGATATTTCTGTGGTTGGTTTCGTCAGCGCTGATAAAGGTCTCCCCCAAATATCAGTCATGTTATTTTATATAATCTCTCTCTAAAAAGTGATTACTAGTGTATTCATTTACGACAATATGTGGTGGTTTTCCAGATGTTGAAATAGCGTCAAGGACATTTAATACTTCGCTGCCGCATATTGGTGGGTCATTCATTTGTTGTGTTGGTAGCGTAGAATACCAACGAGGAGTTTTTAAGATGTTTATATAACGCATAAATTTCTTCGGCGGCGCTAATCCATATGAATCGAAATAAACAATTGCACATGGATCAATCGCGTATGCAACCCAGTGGGTTCCGGGTCCGCTGCTGTTATCGAGATTAATGATACCGGTTTCAGCGCTGTTTGGTTGTGCCGGCAATTGATCTTTCATAAAGACACCTCTGAAGTTTTTAATCGCGAGTTTTTTAGCAGCATCGAGTAAATCAAAATTAGACATGGGAACCATAGGTTCCTCAGTCAAAGATTCCTCAACTAGTAAACTGTTCCTGGGATTCTCAGACCTTTTCTGCTGTACCATGAATACGGGGTTCCTGGTAGTCTTAGACCCTTTCCTTTCTTTTTTATATATCCTTGTCCTGTTGCTTTCTTTAGTGCCATCCCTGCCACGGTACTAACGGCTCCTAACGCCGCCGCTTTAGCCACCGCTGGGGCCGCTGCCGCAATCAAAGCCGGAATCGCAGCTAACAACGGGAATATACCACCTGATTTTATCATGTTTTTGATAGCAGCGGCAGAGAGAGTGATCTGAACGCCTTTTTTATCCTTGAAAGCATCATTGAAGTGTTTTACTTGACGAGTTGTCAGCGACAATTTATTCTGACCGCCAGTCATCTGATTGGGTTTCAGCGTGATCGTGGTTCCACATTTTTTATCCGATTCCAATTGCAATTTCTTGAGTTGACCGGGAGTTAACGCAACACTAATATAACTGTATTTCATTATACAATAACAGATTGATCTAATTGTTACATGTTTTCCACTGGCGCATCTATCACTCTCATTCTTACGCCAACACCTTCGAGTAGCATTGATTTATCATTGAGAATAACAGCAACTGCTCTGTATTCGAGAATAGCGCCACGAATTACATTAGCTCTAAAATGTATATCAACGACGGACTGTCTTGTTAAATCAAAATGTTCCAACGAAAAATAATAGATCGGATATAAATTCTTAAAATCCAGTTGTGATATTTGCAGACCAGTATCGACATTTTGATCGCGTGCCAAAAATGATAACAACCGATGATACACGCGGGCAATATGATTTTGACCGTAATTAAGTTGTATATCTTCAGATGGTTTCTGTTGGCCGTTTATTCTCAGTGAGACGTCTTTAACACCTAATTGATCAAATATCATATGGCTCGAGAGTTGATTACCAACTCGTGTGTTATCCTGTAACGCAATAAATATATGACGTGGCGCAGCAACACCTTGTTGTGATGCCAGGTTCCACGTAAATAATCCATTAATATTTGATTGTTTAACATCTGTTGTTGTTGTTAGCCAACTTATCAGTGATTTTCCTCCTTGGTCCATAAATGATAGTAATCGTTCTTCTGCGGTGATTGATGGAGTCAGTACTGGCATCCACAATAATAGTTTTGTTAAAATAACTTTACCGGCATCAGCATTTGGATTTGCAGCATCTGCTGGAATCTCCAAATTGCGTCATTATCATCACCCTTTCGCACGAGTACTACTGTATGCTTTGCTCCATAGATAACTTTTCGAACATTTCTACAGAATCCAAATATATGATGCAGTGGAATCGCGCATGAAAATGATCTACGCGTTCCTTGTAACATTGATATACGTGTTGCAACTCCTAGATTGAAATTCGGATCAGCATTTATAATCATATTCTCGACATCAACATCAGCATTACCAGCATTATTATTTGGTCGTCTTACAATAAATTGATTTCCTCCAGCGGTATTCTTACCATCCTTTGCAAACATCATAGAAGGACCTGCCGATCTTGTATAATCATCAGAATATCTTAATAGCCCTATTATTGTTGTGGCTACATCAACATCACGTTCTATTGACTCGATTTCTTTTCCATCGATGAGATATCTTGTACTCTCAAATAGCGCCATGATACCATTATTGACAAACCCGACTTGAGTACCAACTGGATATGGTGCTGGTAAAGCAGTAGTATCAGCAGCTGTTACAAGTTCTCCTTCTACTTCGATAAATGCTTCACAAGGTAAAAAGTATTTACAGGTATCATGAACTTGAAGTTCAATTCTTGATAGACTATTTGGTTCTATTGCATGATAGGCATAGTATTGAAAATCACGTACGGAATCATCCTTGCGCACTGGGGCGTCCATATCAAACGCTGGATCAGGTGACCTTTTGAACATTTTATTATATTTATCAGCGTCTAAGTCATCATCGTCGACGTCGTCGTGGTTTTTTTAAGCCACTTTCCGCTATCATATTTGCGATGTTGCTTTGGTCTTTGGTGTATGACGGAGTCACCAATTACGCTAGTTTCTGATCCACTGCGTTATTTATTATTTTACTAACACTCGCGGGCATCACTGTTGTAGACGGTAGTGGTCCCGGTTTCCTTCGCCGTCAAACTAGCGCTATTAGTTTATCCTTCGCGGCTGAAAACGCTTTTCCGGCAGCATCTCCAACAGCGCTAATACCCTTATCACGAATAACATCAATGGCTTTCATCGATAACTGTTTTGCTAGCGGCGCTACTTTTGGGGCCATTCTTGCAAATAACTCCGCAATTGTATCACCGAGACCATTACCATAGTACGCTTTATAAACCGGAAATCGTGAATTAACTACATAGACTCTGGTTGGTTTGTCATCGTTGTAGTGTATGATCATCTTGTTTAAATGATATTTATCTAATGCGATGAATTAGTCGCTGTGGTAACCATCCGTAGGATTTTCCACTAACTCGTCAATGAAATCTCGATATGTTTTGATATTCATGATACCGCCTTGCAATAATCGTCTGCAGATATCAGCTGCTTCATTAATTATTTCCGGTGAGTTATTTCCAGCTCGTTTTCCTCCAATGAGTACTTCTAATCGTGCTATATCACCAAGAACATTACCAAGACAGCTAACTAAACCACTACCTGAAAAAGCCTTTTGATATCCATATCCGCTTTTACCAGTTGTACCTTTTTCAAAATCAGCTTCTGATATTTCCTGGAGGGGTTGGGATACAAAAGGCGCAACTGGTGTCGTTGGGTTTTCTATTTGATGTATCAACTTTTTAAGTTCCTCTTTCTCGCAAAATGAGCTGCAACCGACGGAATTGTAAAACAGTTTGTTAGTAATTGTTCGTCGTCGAAACTCTTCGAGAAAGTACTAGCTAGTTTTTTCATCGCGTCATGGAGGGCTTCAGTGCGGTATAATTCTCCATTGGGTCTTACAACTGATCGAATCCACCCTCGGGATTATCAGCGCTGTGAAGTAACCACACTGACACGGGATCTTTTTTTACTCAACTGGTAAATAAAATCGAATAATTTTTTCTCAGAAAATTCTGGAGAGGAAAATTCCGTGGGTATATATTTTATTGTTCTATCCCGCGGAAATATTGTTACTGCAGATGTCCATGCGTGTTCATTATGATCAATAATTTTGATTGGAGCTCCTCTCGATTTATATTTCGGTTCGTATAATATCTCGCCTGTTGTCGTCCCTACTGATATTGGGAATTTTAATATTCGTTCCAACGCTGCCACATTTGGAATTGTTGCCCCACGCTGTTTCACTGTTAACCCCCAATCGGTTATTTTTTTACGTCTTAGATCAGTCAGTTTGTTTCCACGCAGCGCATTTGTGAAGTGTTCTATTATTCGTTCTGCCACACAATTTATTTTTGGTAGTTTCATGGGTTTTAGTTTTTCAATACTCGGTTTATCATTTGCGAGAAAGAGAAATACATGGAAACCAACGCGAGGTGAGTTTCTCACAGACATCAAATCAAGTTGTATAGAATTTAACCACGGTGGATTATGGAATGCAAAATACGACCGTGAAAGTATTATTTCGGTTGATATGGTCGCGTGTTATCCGGCGAGTTTTCTCGGGTACGGAGAATGCACTGAATACTTTAAACGATTTGGACATCCCACACACGAGATGGCCCGTGTTGCTATTAATGGACCACTACCCGATTTTGATTTAACCGGATTCGCTATTGTGGTATCATTTGAATTGGCTACAGGACTTCATCCGTGCTGTTATGTTTGGATTGGTAGACATATATCTGAAAAACACTGGATGCCAATAGTACTGTTACGGTATATGATTGATTGTAGACCCACGAGAAGCTACTGGCAAGCTTTCTCGCAAACCGGAAAATGTTGTTCCAGATTTTATGTAATAATTATGTCTAGTGTATAAACTATAGCGCCAGTCTAAAACTTTGTTATAGAGCGACTAATCTCGAACAAACACAATAAGATCTTGGGTCAGACAGACTGAGGAGAATTTTTTTAATGAATTTACTTCTCAAAGACGGATTTAATTACGATATGGTATACCTCTACACGATTAATCCACAGCAGGATAAAGACGGTTTGTTAAACGATTACATTGAAATATTGCGCGATGAATTTGGTAAAGATATTTTTGTGATTCGGCAACCGGAAGATTTAGTTCCGACAAAAGAGCTTGACTTTTACGAACAGAAGACAAATTGTATCTGATATTTCGTTAAATAACAGCGAAATGAATAAAATGCGATCTTATATTTCGTTGCCGAGAAATAGATTATGTAATACTGTTTATTTCACACTAGGTTTTTAAACCGTCGACAGGTTGATCACGCCAAATACATGTTGTTTTATATTTTTTCCCGGACTCGATAATGTGGATGTGCGGAATATCGCCAAAAAAGCAATGCGGCAATGTATCCAAAGATACATGTATCGAGCTTGAGCTTGAGGCTACCAGCGACAAATACAACTTTGTCTTTTCTGATAAACTTGCTTGAGATCCGGCAGATATGTTCCGCTGGTGTATTGTCCGATGGGAATTAATCTTACGTAATAAATAAAATATAGACCAATCAAATATTCATTTACTAATGAAATTCACATCAACCAGAGCTGCGTGTAAGACAAAAGTTAAAGAAGAACGACATGGACAAATAGCTGATGCAGAAACAACTGCCAAGCGTTTTAGACCGATAACCGAGATGGTACTGGGTAGGTAATCTGATTCGTCAAGGCTTACCGTGGATTAACTTAAAATGATTCAAGGAAAATGATTGTTAGGTCTACTTGAGAGAAGAAAACAAAAACAGGTTAAACCGTATAAAATGAATGATAATAAAACTGATGACATTCCGATCACAACAGAAGACTTTCTCATTCGCATTATTTACTTCAAACAATTCATATTAGCAACACCAACATTAAATTCACAGTCAATACGAAACCTAGGTGTTACTCTGGACAGTACTATCACCTTGCATCAGCATGTCAAGAGCATATGCAAGGATGCATTTCTTGAACTGAGATGCACCAGCTCCATCTGCAAATATCTTTCAGTTGATGCCACTAAAACGCGTATCTGTTAATTAGTGCTTTCAAAACTGGACTATTGAAACTCAGTTGTGTCTGGTCCGTCTCAATATCTACTCCAGATACTGCAATAATGTTAAAACACCTCTGCTCTGATCATCCATTGAGTACCAAAGCCAGATCACACCTCCCCACTGCTATGTACTGGCTACACTTGCTATCTATTCAATTCAGAATCAAAAACAAAATGTGTTCTCTGTCCTACTTTTCATACCTTTCCTACCTCACCCATGAGTACACACCAACAAGATACTTACGCTCCTCTTCTGACAATCGTATTCTTATTATACCCACTATGAAGACGATGTCATTTTAACAACGTTCTTTTGCATACCAAGTCCAGCAACTTGGAACAAATTGTCCATTGAAATCAGACACAAATATGCAGTGCTACAATTCAAAAATGCTCTTAAAAATCACCTATTTTGACTGCAAGAACAACATATAAACTCAATAATGTTTCTTACCTTAAATATTTTCAGCAAGTTTTTATGTTTTCTAAATCCATGGTGTTTTAGTTGTTTTTTTTTTTTGTTTCTTGTTTTTTGTTGTGTGTGTGTGTGTGTGTGTGTGTGTGTGTGTAGTCATATCATTATATATGTTGTGAAGCGCTTAGAGTGTCTGAAGATTAGGCGCTATACAAAATCAGTAGTAGTAGGAGGAGGAGAAGGAGGAGGAGTACAAAATCTTATGCCGGTACATGGTAAGATAGGAATTTTAATATTAAGCAATTTAATTTAAATGGCAACATATGTTTTGCAATGTAGAACAAAACAGGTAGCATAGATGGAAAAAATACCAAAAAATAGAATGATGAATTTTTGAAGAAAAAAGGTATTTGCGCTGTGTGTGGTGCTAATAAAAGTATTTCCTTGAAAGAAACAGGATGAATATTATTTGACTCTCGATACCAGGAGTTGAGAAACTAATTTTAGTCAGCAACGATTAAGTTTTTTTTTTCTGACCAAAAACAAAGCTATAAAAAAGTTAACTTGTTATAAATCTGACCAAACATCATATTTGTTGATAAATCAAGAACAAAGTCTTATTGTTTTGGTGCAAACACCTCCTAAAAATATTCGGTCAATAGTCGAGGTTTTGTATTCGAGAATCAGGCCAATAGCTTTAACTTTGATTAAGTATTTTCCAGAAAAAGCAAGAAAATCCGACCGAAAACTGTTATTTTCTTTAAAAGTTCGGAAGAAAAGCAAAACTATTATTAAATAAAGTTTCATTTTCTAAAATATTCCGATGAAGAATGAAAAATATAATTAAATTAAATTTCATTCTCTAAAAACTTCAAATGAAAACCAAACATGTTAAATAAAATTTCCTTTCATGAAAAATCTTACCAAAGGCCATGATTTGTCAAAAATCAGGTATTTCATCTCAATTGTGCAGATGTTTTATTTTTAACGAAGTCTGATCGAAAATTTCAATTTTGATGGAGTAATTGTCCGTCAAATAAAGAAAATCCATGAAAACTTCGGATAAAAAACAAAACTATTATTCACGTATTTAAATTTTTTTTCTGAAAAATTCCGATGAAAAATAATAATATTATTATATAAAATTACTTTTTGAACATTTCCGGTGAAAATCTTATAATTCTACCACTATTGAAGAAATCCAGTACAAATTCACAATTTTGTCATGTAAATACCCTCTCAAAATATAAAAATACTAAAACAATAATAAGTTTCAGCAACTACAGGTTGTCGCCGATGATGATATATGGGCACCAGATCTAGTAAACAGGTATAACCTTACACAATGCAAACGACAACATGAGAAAAGTATTTAAAGTATTTGATGAGTTTAGTAAATACTCTTTCAAGTTACATCAATAACAAATGCGCTAAAAAAATCATCGTCCGCAGTGAGCGACGACCAAATAAAATATCAACTGATAATCGCCCTCTTTTTCAATATAAAGTTTCAACAATTTCTGACGCAGAATAATAGAAACAAAATTATGTCACCGGCAATGAGGGCAAAAACGTTAATGTAAAACGATTTATCCAAACTATAAAACAAACAAATCTTTAAACATCGAAAAACAAAATAAATACGTTGACGTTCTTTCGCAGGTCGCATCTGATTACAACAGCGTGAAACACAGAACATTCTCCGCTGGCTCAGCAAAGATGTGACGGAAAAACTCCGTTACGAGGAAATGAAAATATAAAATGAAGACACAAGTTTAAAGTACACGATAGAGTCAGAACTACCGGTACTCTGACAAACAAATCAATTTACCATTAACTGGACCGAAGAAGTATTTGTCATTGATACAGTTTTAATGACGATTCCAGTCATTTGCGCGCATAAAAGATCTGTCTCATGAACTAGTAATTAGTATCTTCCACCAACTAGATCTGCATAAAACTGAAGAAGGTAGACCTTTTAATAACGCTTTATCGCAAAACAAGGTAAAGAATACAAATTTTGTTAAGTGGCACGGATAATAATGTAATAGCTGGATACCTATCAGAATCATTAAAATTTAAGAATGTAACAAGCAAATTATATATATATATATATATATATATATATATATATATATATATATATATATATATATATATATATTTGATGTTACTTCTGCAAGACCGACTTATATTTTATCGGAGCACATAACGATGCCAGATACGATACTCCATCTGGTGTCATCGACATCAAATTTAGAATTGTAACAAAAATCAAAACAAATTTTATACTTTTTATCCGACCAGGCACATACAGAATCATGAACGGCCTTATCATTTGCCAGAACACTTTATGCTCTGCAACACTAGAATCAAAACTTTGATATGTTTTGCCAGATGATACTTAATACCGTATCTGCCCGTTGCGATCTTATGCAAGATTATATGTATCGACAACAATATTGTTACCATCAAATTCATCGCTATCATCGTCTTAGTTGTTCATTCTGAAGCATAAAAGTACATCAAGTTAATTTTCTTTCTTTATAGTTCTAAAATTAATGAAACCAATTTAACTTTACTACAAGTATAATTGCTTTATTTCCTTGTCGCCTCTTTTCTTTTCATGGCAAGAGATCAAGAGTTTTGAGACTATTATCAGCTTTAATACCATTACAATGATCCAACACTAAACCTGGTGAAATTGG
Source organism: Unio pictorum (assembly GCA_030141615.1). Classification (NCBI taxonomy): domain Eukaryota; kingdom Metazoa; phylum Mollusca; class Bivalvia; order Unionida; family Unionidae; genus Unio; species Unio pictorum. The sequence continues at coordinate 6,977,484 of JARLTB010000057.1, forward strand.
TCCGTAAAATGTTTTAAATACAAAAAGGTGACAATAATACCTAACATAGGTTTATTTGATTCTTTATTCTTGAGATAAATACTATTGCAATGTTTTCCAAGAACTCGTTTTGCTCAGATATTTCAAATAGTATCATGATCGTTTGCCGAGTAAAGATTATAAATCAGATGAGGATAATAGTCATTTGGTAATTCTAAATATCCGATGCTATCGTCGGTAACATTACCTCTTACATTGATACACTCGATGATTCTCTTGAACATCTCCGCAGAATAGGGAGTAAATTAAATCTTTCCGAATTGTTTTGGTATATTCTGTATCTGTTTTTGATTTTACTTTGACTTTACAACCCGCTTAATCTTTTAACTGAACGGTGATTTCGTTTTCACGTTTATCAATAAACCAAACACTGAACCAGCATATCCGTTGTATTTTAGATGAAAATAATATTATTGTTCGTCTACACTCACCATCATATCATTTGATCTGGTATTAGTCTCATACCTTCCATTTGTTTAATTTAATGTATTTTGCGAACTTAATTAAAAAATTGTAAACCTTAATAAATACTATGATGAAGTTGAGAGATATATCAAAAACGCTTAATAACAAACGTTAACCCAGAAATATGAACGTGTCTAAGATTCGACAACGAAATAATAAAATTTATTCCGAACATCTTTGAGAAATCGATCAGTCACGCTTGTTAATTTAGGATTCATCGATAGCCTGCAGTTTGTGGCAGCGTCGTGGGACGCATTAGTAAAATGTTGCAGCGACTTTGATAATTTACAACATCATTTGGTGAAAAATATAATTTACTTACGAAAAAGGCATATTTTAAACGAAATCGCTACCGGATTGACCTGCGTTTTACTCCACACTCAAAAACGAAAATATTACTGATGATGAATATAAATACGCGCAATATATTTGGTCAAAATTTGATAATAAGACGTTTGGCGATTATCTTGTTTTAAACTTGAAGACAGACTTTCTATTACTGGCTGATGTATTTGTTTAGGCTGGTCAGCCATATCAATTATGGACTAGATTGACAGTATTCTTGGTCTGGCTTTTCATGGGATGTTCTGTCACAGTTTAGTCTCATAAAACTCGAGTTAATGACGTTGAAATGTTAAACGTTCTCGAACGTATTATCCTAGGCTGAATATTGGTAATACCTAACTTTGAGGCAGCGAATAGCAAGTACATGAGTGAATTTAATACCAAAATGCGATCTAAATATATGATTTACCTTAACAGAAATAATTTGTACCGTTATGCAATATCAGAACCAATGATATATGGTGGATTTCATTGGATCAATTCTAATAAATTTCTACTAGAAGCGGAAAAACGATACCTGACGATGTGAGTTGGTTTTTTTTTGTTTTTTTTAAAGTAGATCTTGACTATCTGATTACGTTGCATGATTTAGACAATGATTTTCCTTTTTGTGCGGATTCAATGTTGATCGACTATAGTTTATTATCTGAAAATCAACGAATAATACGCGGTGACAAAACAAATTCAATGGTACGTACACGGGTTGCAAACTTGTTGTATAAACGGCATTACGTAATATATTACACAAACCTGAAACCAGCAGTGGATGCTGGATTGATTTACGTAACGTTCATCGCATGTTACAATTCAATCACTCATCGTGGATGAATTGTTATGCGGATTCTAATACTAACCATAGAGCAGTTGCAAAAAACGGATTTTGAGAAAAACGTTTCAAGTTAATGAACAATTCTGTTTATGGAACGACGATGGAGAATATTCGAAAACGCTCCAAATATCGAAATTACTAATGATGCTGACCGTAGAGACAAACCTGTCGTCGACGATGAAGTTGTCAGATTGAACATATTTAATGAACATATTGTTCCGGTACAATAAAGAAAAACAAATGTAAAGTTAAATAAGCAAATTTATGTTGCGTCTGACGCACTTGATATATCAAAATGATTGAATTTCGATTTTCATTACAATTTTGTCACGATGCAAAGGCCGTCGAGTACATGATTGTCTACCAACACTCTTTAATTTACGACATATTGTGGTAAGATATTTACAAGGATATTAATGAATGTCTTCGCGATAGCGGATTTCAGGATAACACAGGATAACACAAACAACAAAGTAATTGGGAAATTCAAAGACGAAGCAAACTTTATTGTAATATTTCAATTTGTTGGATTACGATGTAAATGGTATATCGTTCGACATGTCAACAATAAAATAACCAAAAAAGCAAACGGTATATCGCCGGGGTATGTTAAAAATTGTATTAACCTGGACGATTATAAATATTCTCTTAACGGAAATGCTAGTTTCGTCATCGCAAACATAAAACTGACTTTATTTTTAAACGAGGATTATACAATTTTGATGACAAACGTTATTGTGAAAACGGAGTAAATACACTTGCACTTGTTCACTGTCAAATACGTCAAAAAGGACCCTATTGATATGATGCTGTCACAATGATAGAGTATGAACTTTTATCTAAAAATAATGAAAAGTGTTTGAAGCATTTACAGTGACAGCAGCAGCCGGAAGATTAATTTTTTGTAGTTCACAATAGACCATTTACAGATGAAATAAATAATGAAATTTCCGGAATATGTTTAACAAAGTTTCATAAAATTAAATTATCATTGATCCGATCAGCAGAATCTGAATATTTTAAATATCTGTAGCAGTTACGATCAGAATTATTAGCGATGTTTCATAACTTATTTGATTTGATCGGATCCGCCAGAAAACAAAAAACTAACAATAGATCTTGATCGATCAAAAGTATATTTCGCTGATAGTAAGTATCGACATAACAAAATCGCAATAAACATATTTCACTGAGAATAGGCGACAAGTAAGTGGAACAATACAATTTTGTCTTTACAATCACGACGATGAAATATTTCTGAAATCAGTCGTAGAGTCACTGACGATGGGAGAAGAAATATAAAACATTTATCAACTGTAAATGTTATCTAAGCCTTACAATTATTAAACCAAAAAAAATCCGATTATATCAATTATTGTAGTATAAAGGGTTGTTTGGCAAAGTAACCCTACAAATCATTAAAACAAATACTTTCGCGTAAGCGAACAAACATAAGTCACCAACAAGGATAAATTTGTACCAGGCACTGGCAGGCGGTGTCCTTGAGGGGTGGCAGAAATTCAACTTTCTATTTGTATAGATGGTTTTAAGTATTATTGCACCAGAAATCACCTTGTATATTACTTCTGTTGATTTTAATCAGCGATTAAAGCGTTGTCTCTAGGCATTTGATCTATAAACATTTCCATGCTGTGATAGAAAAATGAAGCCTAACCAAAAAACTGGAAGACAGTACCCTCTGTTGTGATTCTAATTTAAAACACAAACGTTTTGTAGAACAAAGTCATATAGTTTGATAGTTTAGATGTTACCATAGTCACCAACGGCTCCGATGGCCTAGTGGTTAGAGTGTCCGCCTTAGAGAAGAGTGGTCGTGGATTCGATCCCGGCCGAGGGATTCCAAAGACTTACACAAATGGCACTAACAGCTGCCTCGCTTGGCGCTCAGCATTAAAACGTTAGTGTTAGACTGGTCGGCGTTGTGTAAGGATAATATGATTGGGTGGGACATTATGCTACATGTCTGCAGCATGATTCCCCACTGCTAGACGCCACTATAAATTCTACACTGCAGAAATCGTTGCGATATCAACGATCAATAAAAAAAAAGTGTTCTCCTTGGTATAGCAGTGTTAGGGACCAGCTTCGCACTGCTAAAATACATCGCCGAAAAGCAGAGAGGCTTTGGCTTTCCACCAGACTTACTATTCATAAACAAATCTACGAAGCCGCTAAGAAGAACATCACAAACATAGTCCATTTAGCCAAATCATCCCACTACAGTACTAAGTTCACGGAGAGTTCCAGCTGCAAAGAGCTCTTCGAGATAACTAACAAACTAATGTCAAGGAACAAATGTACACCACTTACAACGACCTTATCTCCACTAGACCCACCAGACCAATTTGCAAATGTTTTCGATGACAGAGTTCAAACCATCAGAGATTCGCTTGACAGCACAATTTCAACGGATTCGTCACCATACAGGTATGATGCAGAATTTGAGCGACAACCGTTAGGAGCATTTGAACCTGTGTATATGGATTTAGTACGGACAATCGTGATGAAAAGTGCACGAACGTCTTGTGAACTTGATCCTATTCCAACATCACTGCTGCTTGAGTGCTTAGACCCAATATTGCCTTCACTAACTGATGTTATTAATATCTCTCTCTCATCAAGGAAATTCCCATCATTTTTCAAAACTGCCATCGTAAATCCACTGCTGAAGAAACCAACACTGGACCATAACGATTTAAAGAACTACCGCCCAGTTTCTAATCTCCCTTTCATATAAAAAATCTTAGAAAAGGTTGTTCTAACTCAACTTGTATCTCATTTGAATTCAAACAGCCTTTTTAGCAATGTACGGTCTGCACATCGCCCTTGCCACAGTACGAAAACTACTCTTTTGAACGTATTTAGTGACATTCTCTCTGCTTTGGATAGTGGAAAGATTACAGTCCTCACTCTCCTGGATTTATCTGCAGCATTTGTATTACTTCACCATCTCCAGCATGTATTTGGAATTCAGAATATAGCCTTACAGTGGTTCAAGTACTACTTAGTCAACAGGACACCAATTATATCTGCAAATAAAATACACTCCAGCCCAGTTGACGTATATTGTGGTGTTCCACAGGGATCTGTTCTTGGACCTGTTCTCTTCATTATGTACACTCAGACGCTCTCAAGTGTCATAGATCATCACCCAGTGTCGCACCAATTGTATGCTGATGACACCCAAATATACAAGTCTAGCCACCCAACTGAAGTTGAAGCTACCATCCATGGAGTACAGAAGTGCATTTCGGATGTGAAATCATGGATGACATGTAACAAGTTGCAGATGAATGATGATAAAACTGAGGCTATTCTGATCACAACACAAAGACTTTCTCATTCACATCCTTTACCTCAGACAATAAATATCAACAACACCAACATTAAATTCTCACAGTCAGTACGGAATCTAGGCGTAACTCTAGACAGTACTCTCACATTGCACCAACATGTCATGAACATCTGCAGGGCTGCATATCTTGAATTGAGACGCATCAGTTCCATTCGTAAATATCTTTCAGTTGATGCCACAAAACCACTTGTGTATTCATTAGTACCTTCAAGACTGGACTATTGTAACTCAATTCTGTCTGGTTCATCACAATATTTACTCCAGAAACTTTAAAAAGTTCAAAACACAGCTGTACGGATCATCTTTAGAGTACCTCGATCAGAGCAAACCTCACCACTGCTCTGTATCCTACACTGGCTATCAGAATCAAACACAAAATTTGTTCTCTGTGCTATATTTCAATGACAGACTCCAGTCCAACATACCTATCCAGCCTCACCCATGTGTATACACCAGCTAGATCCTTACGCTCCTCTTCTGATAATCGTATACTCATTGTTCCCAAGGTGAAAACAAAGCCATATGGACAACGTTCGTTTGCACACCAGGGCCCGGCGACGTGGAACGAATTGCCCATTGAAATTAGACACAAAGACACAGTGGTCCCTTTTAAGAGTGCTCTCAAGACTCACCTGTTTCGACTGCAGGGACAAACTTAGCGACCTAATCATGTTTTGTATCTTATATGTTTTCAGCATGTTTTTATGTTTTCCAATTTCATTGTTTTTGTCATTTGCTGTTCTGCAGTGTAGTCATATCATTATTGATGGTGTAAAGCGCTTAGAGCTTTGAAAGATTAGGCGCTATACAAAGACCTCATTATTATTATTATTATTATTATTATTATTATTATTATTATTATTATATGACTGAAAAATTGTTAGAGCAACATTAAACAAAATAAAACACACACACATACACCATACTCATCAATGAAAGTAGAGGCATAAAACAAACTGGTTGAACTACAGAGTTCTAGACTCTGACATTTGAAAACATTTACAAGAGCATCGGAACTTGAAATGGTTTTAACTTGATTAGGCCATGTAAGTGTCTAATGATAGTTGTTTTTATGAATAGTAAAATAGAGCCTTTCTAATTAAGTTCGAAAATAAGTAGTTTTACAATAATGCAGCTTAACTAATACAAGTATGAACCTGTCTTGAAATAAACTTACGTTCGAAAACTGACAGAACAGTGACTAACTCTTTACACTAAATTTGTAAATGACATTATAGTATAGAGCAAGAATCATATTTTTATTTGTATATAAAGCTGAGGTGAATATATTCTGATAATGACATTTATTTAAGCTCGAATATATAGAAGCAATTAAGTATCAACCTATATTCATAAATAATACGCAAAGCATTCCTCGCAAGCTTGGCGCAGATACCATGCAGTGGGTTAACCTAAAATGTTTTCGTTAGTATATAATTTCATAGTAGTGAAAAATCATTTGCAAATTATTGCTTTTCTTGTCATTTTGTACAAAGAGTTTATTTGGCACAAAAACGTTCGAATATCTATATCTTTGCTTGAATTGTACTGACCAAACATGCAGTTGAGATAACTGGTGTAAAAGACAACGTGCACTCATGATAACTGGTTTTCACTGGCACTTTATGTTTGATATTGATGACTCGGATGTTCAAAAGTTTTACCGATGATCGTATTTCTGTTACAGAACTTGATTATGTAGATAATAGCAGCATCGGATGGCATAGTTTGTGGGTTTATAAATTCTAAGAATATGTGATGTTAAAATTTAGAAAAGATTAACATGATATGTTTCTACTAGCAAGAAATCTGACTTTGTTATATAAATATGTTTGGTGGTAAATTTAACATTGTAAATACGATGGTACTCTTCTTGCGAAAAATGTAACATTTTAACATTACATGCCTGGTTGGCGGGAAATGTATCATGTCGTTACTAGTAAATAGTTTGTGATCACTACTATTATGAATTGCACGTTGTTGAGATTGTTGGTTTTTACGACGTGTCATGAAACAAATATAGCATAATGAGACCACGTGTAAATTAAGTTAGAATAATATAATGATTTATTGACAAATATAACATATCACGATTTGAATAAAGTCTAGCTTGTTCATTCGGAACTTCTTTTGCCAACATACTGGGATAATTATAAAAGTTGCTAATATAAAAATCTTAATTTATTCATAACAGACTTCATCTGTTTTAGACAACTTTCTTTATACCACATCATTATATTTTAACCAATTCGAGTTGACAATTAAGTAATGGTGAGGTCATCGATATGGTTATGTAATAGTCTAATAAAATGATATACACGTTATCACCATTATTATGTAATAGTCTAAAACAATGACACATAAAGGTCATAGCCATGGTTATCTAATAAAATGACATACACGTTATCACCGTTATTATGTAATAGTCTAATACAATGACACATACAGGTCATCGCCATGGTTATCTAATAAAATGACATACACGTTATCACCATTATTATGTAATAGTCTAATACAATGACACATACAGGTCATCGCCATGGTTATCTAATAAAATGACATACACGTTATCACCATTATTATGTAATAGTCTAATACAATGACACATTAAGGTCATAGCCATGGTTATCTAATAAAATGACATACACGTTATCACCATTATTATGTACGGGGACCCGAGTGGCCGAGTGGTCTAAAGCGCTGTCCGTTACGGATCACTGTCATCTCACCTCTCTCTGCGTGTGTTCGAGTCTAAGGTTCTACAGTCTCACAAATGTAGTTATATGAGAAAGCTTGCCAGTAGCTTCTCGTGGGTAGGTGGTTCTTTCCGGGGGTTGTCGGGTTCTTCCTCCACCATTAATACTGACCGCCATGTATAGCCTATATTGTGCTGAAAAATTGCATTAAACCCTAAAAACAAAACAAACAAAACCATTATTATGTAATAGTCTAATAAAATGACACATACAGATCATCGCCATGATTATATAGTACTCTAAAATAATGACAGATACAGGTTATCGCCATGGTTATATATTACTCTAATAAAATGACACGTACAGATTATCGTCATGGTTATGTAATACTCTAATAAAATGACACGTACAGGTTATCGCCATGGTTATGTCATAGTCTAATACAATAACACATACAGGTCATCGCCATGGTTATTTAATAGTCAAATAAAGTGGCATATACAGGTTGTGCAATACTCTAAAACAATGACACATGCATGTTATCGCCATGAGCATGCATTATTGCGAATTATATGCCAAACACAATTTACACACATCTTAATATTTTATATGCATGTGAATGAGCGAAATATAAATTACGCCACATGAATATTGATAGTGATATTTACCATGTTTACGCTTGTACATAACGTATAAAATAGTGTTCTTGATTTATGACTGAATTTATATTTGCGTCTTGAACTATCTTGAATAAGCAAACTTATGCTTACAAATTCGCGTTTGATTTTATCTGATTGTCAGAAACCTAGTGTCCTCGCTAAGGCAATTAAATTGCTTTAAAACGTATGTTTCTCACGACCACATTCTTTTGAATGTTTAAATAGATTAGCTCAGCTGTGAAAATCTTGCACGCGCTTAATGGCATTACAATTATTCATCTTAAGCGCATAAAGGTACAGTCTCTAAATTTGATAGTTGGTAACTGGAAACGGATGTCACCATCCCTAACTGCCACATGACGCTAAATCGTATAAATTTACAATGATTCAATGATTCTTTGCTAAATCAGATACAATATTACGCTCTGGCACGCAAAATGATCGCCCTGCAAGAAAGGGATTTAGGTCTAACCGTCACTATCGGATAGCTCAGATTTCAATCCTCGCCCATTGCAGTTTTTCCTCGTTTATCTATATGTGTATCTATGTATAAATGTTTATTTGTGCTTCGAGACAGGAACTCATATGCAGATAGTATCATTTAGTCCACAAAAAAAATCATAAAGAATAGTTTACGAACTATTAGTGCCATACACTGGATTAGAAATTCAAAACACCCTACTGATGTAAAATGAATCTGCAACTGAAGATATTTGCTCATTACACACGCAAAACCACCCCCACCCCACACACCCCACCCCCAATCCACACACATTGCTATACAAAATGATACAAAAAGTAATCAGAGAAACTACCAATGCACAAAAGCATGCATTCCAACCTTCATCTGCTTAATCGTTCTAGATAAAGACATTTCACCTATAAAAAAGCGCCCAAGATCAAACTTTTTAAAATTTGTTGTGTTTTTTTTTTCTCTCCATTAAACCTGCCAATAATTCAAACAACTTTAAAACCTAGTCTAGTCAAGGGCATGTAGAAAACGCTCGCTAGGTCGGTAGAAGAAGCGTCACCCATATCAATAGTAAAAGAGATTGTAAATAAATTGAATCGTTTCGTAAAACATATTCATAAAAGGATTCCACTGATGCATAAACTTTAGAAGAGAATATTTACATTCCAGATTTATAGATAATAAATTTACAAATCACGGATTTCAAAGTGAAATGTAAGCTAAACAATATTTAAATTCTAATTGATATTCTTCTATCAAAACAAGGAATTATTGTTTTTGTGATGGAAAACTGGTTATCAGCGAGCCAAGATGCAAGTTTAAATGACGTCACGATGCTTGAAATTCAAAGCAGAAATGCCTACTAACTTGACTACATGGGATGAACGTATGATTTCCAAGACAGGTAATGACACTATGCTTGTTAAGAAGAAAGGGAACAGCAGTTTTTAGATGCCATATTAGATGACATTGTGTTAACTGATCTAAGGAAATGTAAACATCTTGTATAGCTTTGTATATATAAAAACATGTTTTTGATCTGCCTTTTTGTTGTAAATACCTAAGGCCAACCTAGAATCCTACCTGAATTTAATAATAGTAACTGCGACGTAAAAAAAAATCATTTTTATTTGTTTTTTTATTGTGAGAATGATAACAGCGAGAAGGAGGCTGTATTTAGATACATGACCCTAGACTTGGAAAGAGTTTTGGTGAAGTAAATATTTTGTTTTATTCTTCGAGTAAAACGATTGGTTTTGTCAGGGTCATGCTAGGAGTATGTGATGTAAACATGATTACGTGACCCACATTCGGATTTCAAACACCGGAGTGTTTGTCTCGTGTTTCTGCAAGGAACTGTAGATACAACACTATACAGCATACTTCATCGTTTTCAATACTGGAATTTACATCGTGTGTCGAACTTGTCATCATCAGAACATTTCATTACTAGGATTTTTAAAATTGAATTATTCTTGGGTTATTTTTGGATTTGATTCTTAAAATCTTAAGTTCTTTTTGTTCATTTTCACATTGATTTCCTAAAGAAATGAATTAATTCTTAAATTTTACAAAGCTTGTTATTTTCACTGTTTATAGTTTATTTGTTTTTTATGGTTTAATGCAATTTTTCAGTACAATATAGGCTATACATGGCGGCCAGTATTAATGGTGGAGGAAGAACCCGGAAAACTACCGAACTACGAGAAGCTTCTGACAAGCTTTCTCACATAACTACATTGGCCGAATCTTAGACTCGAACCCACGCAGACAGAGGTGAGATAGCAGTGATCCGTAAAGGACAGCGCTTTAGACCACTCGGCCACTCGGGGCCCTTCACTATTTCTGTGTTATCTTTTAATAGAGCCTATACACGTAACACCACCTCCAGCATTCATGCCTTTCATTGATACCTCCGTCATTTTTACGCATCGATATCTGTATCAAAACCTAGCGACTTAAATTGTTCATTTAAATATCTAATGTTTATTAGAATATTGTCATAGCTATCAGCACGCGATTGGTTAATGGCTGTGCTCACGAAAATGGAGTCAAATACTGATAGTGATATTAATACATTAAATTTGTATTATAAACTGACACATTTACCACGTCGAGAGGCAGGCGCCTGTCACTGGATTCCGCGTCCTTTGTTAATATTTAAAGATACATTGCAATACAAATAAACTTATAATAACTACGTCAATATAATCCAGCTGGTTAAAGAGTCATAATTCGTTCCAAGCAATCATCAAACCTATGCCGCAATTAACGGCAACATCAGCAATGATATCGTTACCTTGTTGGTTTGCGCGCTGGTGCATAACAGCTAAGCGGTAGTGTGTGTGTGTGTGTGTGTGTGTGTGTGTGTGTGTGTGTGTTACATATCTCTGGTATTTTAAATCTCAAACTCATGCAAAAACGACAATCACTAAAATTATAGATACATTGATTTTCTAAGTAACGTATACCAATCTCTTTTTAAATTCCGCCGTAATTCCTGAACTACGCACAAAAGTCAGTATTTCTTGCAAATCACATTGATTAACAATTTATTTTCTGATCGTGTCTAATATATTTTTTAATAATCAGGTCAATACATTGTTTATAATTGAATGTCTGTCACGCCACATATGGAAATACTTATTTTTTGTATTGTAGTACATTGAATTTTATAATGTGTGGTGTGTGCCATGCCAAATAGTTATGTGTATGCAGAGAATATTCGCCGCGGATGCGGGAGATCGTGGGTTCGATCACCGGCAGAATCATACCAAAAACTTACACAAACGATACTAACAGCTGCCTCGCTTGCCGATCAGCATTAAGAGGTTAATGTAGGACTGGTAGGCCTGGTGTGAGGATAATGTGACAGGGTGGGACATCATGCTACATGTCTGCGGTATGATGTCACAGTGCTAGACATCACTATAAACGGCCTCACTGCAGACATCGTAGCGATAAGACTGAACAATTGTTAGGGCTACTTTAAAATCCCTAATCACACACACACACGCGCAGACATTATTGCGATCAAATGATGGCCTTTAGATATTCTTTTCTGATGATTATAAATGCATACAATCAGATATAAATAGATGTCTCTCCTCACAAATTACCGTATACAATCAGACAGAAAATGACGTGTCTCCTCACAACTACTGCAAGCAATAATATTGAAATAGACATTTCTCGACAAATACTTACGAAATGCAATCAGAAAGAAATAGACGTCTCTCATCACGTCTCTCATCACAAATTAGCATATGCAATATCCGATTCAGATAGATACACATCCTCACAAATTACGGTAAAGTTTTATGTTTTTTTTCTGCACATCTTTTCCCTCTTCTATTGGTCTTATTCCAAAGAAGGTATTTAAAAAAATGGCATTAACGCACCATTTTAGAAATATTCTTATTCTCTTGTGTTCATTAAACACTTTTATGACAAACATACATAGTTGTTTGCTATTAGGCTGCTTCTTTTTCTCAACTGCAAAATAATATATACTACGTTACACATGGCCACTCCGGTGGGGTAAGTGGTTTCAGCGCCCAATGCGAATGCGGGAGAGTGCGGGTTCGATCCCTATCTAAGTTATATTAAAGATTTATCAGAAAAATAGTATTAACAGCTGCCTCGTTTAGTGCTCAGCATGAATTGATTATTTGCGGACTGGTCAGCCTGGTATCATAAAAATGTGAATCTCAGCGTTAGACATCACTATAAACTGCCATTCTACAGACATCATGGCGGTTTGATTACAATTGTTAAAGCTACCTTAACAATTAAAAACAGAAGCAGAAACACTCTTTTAACCAAATGTTTAAGCTATCGCATATACTTGCTCATATGTGGAGTCCCACAGCAATCTACACATATCTTAAGAATGGAGTTTGTTATCAGTAATCAATAGAACAAACAGAATATGCCATGATCTGTCGACACATTATGAGACGGAAGAGGACGGCTGTATTATTGCCAGTCTATTCGACTTTTAAGGGAGGATATAAGGTGTTCTACATAAAACGTGAGGTGGTACATGAAACAAAAATATCATTACTAAAATTATCGGCAACTCTGCAGCTACAGAGAATTCGAAGGATAGGAGACAATAAATGTCATATCTGAGTCCACAAAAATGAATAGCAGAGCAATAAAAGTACTCCAGTTTATGGAAAAACAAGTAAAATAAATATATATAAAAACCTACATATTCATAGTCGTAGGCCTAAACAATATATATATATATATATATATATATATATATATATATATATATATATATATATATATATATATATATATATATATATATATATATATATATATATATATATATATATATATATATATATTCAACCGTCCAAATTACGATCTGTGTGTCTACTTTTGATGTCGCGATTCTTATGTAAGCGACATTTCAATCTTTATAAAATTATTAAACCTTTTCATCTGTTTTGCTTCGTCTTTTAAGGTGGTGGGGAATGGGTGCATTTTCCATCCCATCCTGGAGCCGTACCATTACTTTAATAATTCCATCTTCCAAAATGAAAAAGGTCAGGTGTGGTGGTGATGGTTTATTCAATGTACATTGTCAACTTTAAATCTTAAATAATGTTAAAAATGAAATTATTTTACCTATTTTTTATGCAATGATGTTTTCTATTAGCCGTTTTCACTGCTATATCACATACATAAAAAATCAAAACGCGTAATGTATTGAACATATGTAGAAACGACTGACTTGAAGGATGAGTATGTTTTGGGACAATATCAAGTGTAAGGCAAAACATTTTATAAAATGAGGTGTTATTAATTTAAATGATGGCGCTGCGGTTCATAAAATATGTCATGTTATATAGTGACACATTTAATTTTATTTTACCCATATTCCTATTCAAGTGGTTTCATTCACATACTGTGTTTGTGTTATTTCATATTTTGCTATCTCCGTGAAATGCGTCGAAAGCGGAGATTGATGGCATCGTAACATCAATCTTCTAGTCTGTCTGTCAGTGACCGAGCCTTTCGTCTTATCACCTTGTGCAGATGTTGACTGAAAACTACGAAGGCCAAATAAAGGCGCTAGTGTTGATACGAAAGTGGGAATGGAATTCCTGTCTAATTTTGTGAACATTTCTGAGTAAAGGTATACATAGAGAGGACATATAACATATATGCTTTAGAAAGAAGTTAGTTATCTTCCATATCGGCTGATATAATTTGAATTTTTTAGGCATAATATATGCTTGGTGTAGATGTGCAATTTATATTCGGGCTCCTTGGTGGGAGATTGCCAAAACAATTATCAATAATTGGGAATTTTAAAAGTCAAGTGACATGAATATGATTGTGAACTTGCCACTTTAAGGTCTGAATTCCAATTTTGTAGAAACGAGAGCACCACCCACCCCTTTGAAAGACTGAATTCCAATTTTCTTGAATTACGGTTGATTAAAGAAACTGGCTCGTGAAATTGTCTAGAAAAAGGACTACCTATGGTGCATTTTAAAATTCTAGTATTATAAAGCTTTTCTTCTGACATCATTTGGAAGATCTTATTGAATCTTTAAACGCTTAATGAGGTGTTCATGCAAGATTATTTTTTTTAGTTGCAAGTTAAAATTTTGGAGTAAATGCCCTAGCAACTTTTTTAAAAAGAAGTGTTTTGAGATAAACATGATAGAGAGATGCTAGTCGCTAATGTTCCTATATCCCTGTAAAGACTTAAGTGAAACCTCTTTGCTAAATGTGTGATATAACATAAGTATTGTAAGGATACTGTCTTAGAAAGAAGCTTTCAATAACTTCCCTTTCCATAAAGTATTCAGTGAAATCTTGGGGCCCTAAAAAGTGGGTAGGTCGTACTGAAGTGTTAACCTAAGATATTGTGGGCTCATACGAAGTGTGCTTTATACTGAAGTATTAAACTGAGACTGTGTGAGCTCATACGAAGTGTGGTGTATACTGTAGTATTACGTTGAGATTTTGTAGGCTTATGCGAAGTGTATTATACTGAAGTATTAAGCTGATACTTTTAAGCATATATGAAGAGTGATTTATACTAAAATATTAAATTGAGATTGCATGCTTATATTCTAGAGGTAGACCGAGAAAAAAAGTGGACTGACAACATCACAAAATGGACCAAGAAACGTTTTGTGGAGACACAAGCATTGGCACATGATCGAGACAAGTGGAGTGAACTGGTCAGATGTTCAACAACACATTGCTTCGACGACCACTCAAGGTCCAGAGACTGATGATGATGATGATGATGATGATGATGATGATGATGATGATGATGATGATGATGATTATACAAAGTGTGTTTAATACTGAAATGTTAAATTGAGACAATATGATTATACCAATTGTGCTTTATACTGAAGTAGTAAACTACATAGGCGTAGCTAGAGTGTTTGGAGCCCGGAGACAAGATTCATTTTTACGCCCCCCCCCCCCCCCCAACTCTGAAACCCATTTTTTAATCAATAAAATCACCATCACCCAATGTAAAGCCAACAAGTGCATAGTTGCATATTTGCAGCAAAAATTGCACATACAACCTATTTGAATGCCCATTTTGGCGCCCCCACTAGACTGGCGCCCGATGACATCTGACCCCCTCTGCCCCTACCCCTTAGCTACGCCTCTGGTAAATTGAGACTTTGTGGGCGTATTAACCTGAGGATTATGGGTTTAGACAAAGTGGGTTTTATACTGACGTATTGAACTGTTGACTTAAGCAAACTTTTTTTGCCAATGTTTTCTTCAAATATTGATGTTTTTTTTTTTAATTTAAAAATAAAATAAAACCCCTGACAGAATGTTTAAATAAAGTTTATTTTTACAATTGTAAACTTTGGTATTTGGAAAATTCAAGAATAAGTAGAAAAATTAAACAAACAGCTGATATGTTTAGTTGTTTATACAGAATTTACTTTTCTTAATTGCAACTTTAACAATCACGGTTGCAACTGGAGACAACATTTAAGTCTTCAGAAATATGCCCAGAATGATGGGATATACATGGCCGTGACTGCATTTCTTCAAAAGTATGCCCAGAATGAGATGGGATATACATGTCCGTGACTGCATTTCTTCAGAAATATGTCCAGAATGAGATGGAGAAACATGTCCGTGACTACATTTCTTCAGAAATATGTCCAGAATGAGATGGAGAAACATGTCCGTGACTGCATTTCTTCAGAAATATGTCCAGAATGAGATGGGATATACATGTCCGTGACTTCGTTTCTTCTACTTGTAATACGGGAGTTTACAAAACCGGTAAAATTAAAAACAAATTATAGCTTTATTTAAACGTATGCAGTTTCAGCAAGGTGGAAAAAGCAATGTACAAAATAATTTTCTGATCCTTTTGTCTTAAGACTGTAAAATACTATTTGAAATTTTGTACGTAAGGGTGTACTTTCAGTATCTCTTTCTGCTATTAAATCTTACATTACATAAATTCGATTAAAAAAAATTACAAACCCAGCAGTGTCCTGTTTGGTTTCAGCTTAATATATGTGTGTGATAATAAAGCAAAAGAGTATTTTCGTCCAAGCAAATGTATTTTCTTTCTTTCTTTATCCAAACGAATGTGTTTGCTTTCATTCTTCTTTCTTTCTTTCTATTTTACTTTCTTTCTTTTTTTTCTCTTTCTTTCTTTCTTTCTTTCATTCTTTCTTTCTTTCTTTCTTTCTTTCTTTCTTTCTTTCTTTCTTTCTTTCTTTCTTTCTTTCTTTCTTTCTTTCTTTCTTTCTTTCTTTTTTTCTTTTTGGTGTTCTTAGTAAATCTGACCTCCTGGCTCATAAGTTAATACCCATCGCTCGGAGCAGCGCACAGGAAGAAAATTAGACTTCACTGCTGTGGTCTGTCTGATGCACGTCCTACAAGTGACCCCAGGTCCACCTTTGTTCCTTCATCGCCTTTTCCACTGTCCTCCTCTTGGTTTCTTTGGGTCTATCTCTCTTTTGACGGCTATCTTGGGTCCACCTGAGGGCGACTCTGGGTAGGGCGTTTTACCTTACCGGAGTTTAAACTAAGTCATGGTACAAGTGGTGTATCCATCAAAGAACATGCAACAGGTGTGAGAATATGGGTTACTCTCCACACAAATGCCCAAATAATCAGGGGAGTCAAAACATGAATAAGGGCAAATGAACAAACGAAACATGCCAATGTAATGACGGCCGAAATAACTCCAAAAACAAACCAACAGGAAGAGCAGAAGAAACAACTGCAACAAACATTTACACCAGATAAATCAAGACGAGATTCATGAGGCGACAAGCAAGAAACAGACGAAGCAAAATCATAATGCGACTGCAAGTTTCTTCCAAAAAGGAAAAACCAGGAGCGGACCGAAAGATAACAAATACAACTAAATCAAGGAAATGTCCAACAGCAAAATGAAGACAAACTAGGCTTTAAACAACAACAGAAAAAGTCACAACAACAACAACAACATAGATTAAAACAAACTCTGCAACAACAGACGGGAAACGAAACCAAGAGCAGCAACAGCAGCATTATAATGAATGTCCAAAACAACTTCAAAAATAAAAACAACAAGAACTAGAACAGAAGACAAGCCAGGTACAGAAAGAGATGGATATGTATGTATGTATGTATGTATGTATGTATGTATGTATGTATGTATGTATGTATGTATGTATGTATGTATGTATGTATGTATGTATGTATGTATGTATGTATGTATGTATGTATACATGCATGTATGTATGTATGTATGTATGTATGTATGTATGTATGTATGTATGTATGTATGTATGTATGTATGTATGTATGCATGCATGCATGCATGCATGCATGCATGCATGTATGTATGTACGTATGTATGTATGTATGCACGTATTGTGTGTGTGTGTGTGTGTGTGTGTGTGTGTGTGTGTGTGTCGCCCCAAATAGAAGAGAACACCCTCCAAAAAAATGTATAATTGACAGCCAGTTAACTTCAACTGAACCAAGAAAAGACGAAAAGTAGGAATGTAAACCGATACAGCCATCATGTACTAAACGTTCAGCCTGGACAATATCAATGTTCTGAAAGTTACTAATGCAACTAACGGTACAACTATGCCATAACTATTGTATCTCCAATTGTTGAACATGTCATGCCTTTTGAATGTCTTGGACAAAATATAAACAAGTAAATGTAATTTACCACTCATTTGCAACCTTTTCTCAGAACTAACCAGCTTATCAGACGGTATTCAAACATTAAAATAGTATTCAGATAGAATTCGGACATTACAAAAGCTTGTCAGACAGTAATAGGACATTATCCCCTGTCAGACAGTATTTGGATTTCAAAATATATTGTCAGACAGTATTCAGACATTTAAATAATTTTTTATACCGTTTTCAAACGTTAAGACAACTTGTCAGACCGTATTCATGCATTAAGACCTTTCATGAAGCTGATGAGATATCAATTATGACCTCCGTTTGCAACACTGAAACATGTTTACATTATTTATTTAAAGTAATCAAACGAAATTACAAAAAGGAAAATAAACTTTGTTGGAAAAGTCTTTCAAGTTGTAAGAAAGGAACGCTGATCCACCATTAATAAGCACACAAAATACTATGATAAGAAAGTTCTCAGAAACAGTGAGCAAAATTAGGAAAATTTGTCAGAAGGCATATTGTTGTACAAGTCTGTACAAAAATGCGTATTCGCAATCAAACATGGCACTCAGCAAAATTGATTAATAGATTAGGTTTCCAGAACTTAAGAATCCTCTGACAGTAACAATTTCCATCTAGGGTCTAAAGCTTCGCCTTCTTGCAAACCTCTTAAAACGCATTAAATATTTTACGATAAATCGATAATAGAGTGTCCTGGCAAGGTTTGATTTTAACGCAATGAATGTGAAAAATCACCGTTTTAAAAAGAGATTTTTTTACTCATTTTATACATTACTCACGAGACGATTTCAATTAATATAATGGACATGCAGTACACCTTTATTACCAATAAATACTTACAAATTCATACGTGTATTTAACAAAGAGAGTTGAAATTTACCATACTTCCTCTCATTATTTTTTCTTTCTATTCTTCCTTAACCTCTCAAACCGCTCTGGTGGCCTAGTGGTTAGAGCGTCCGCCGCAGAAGCGGGAGGTCATGGGTTCGATCCCCAGGTCAGTCATACCAAAGACTTACACAAACGGTACTAACAGCTGTCTCGCTTGATGCTCAGCATGAAGGGGTTAGTGCTAGGACTGGTCGGCCTGGTGTCAGGATAATGTGACTGGGTGGGACACCATGCCACATGTCTGCGGCATGATACCCCAGTGCTAGACATCACTATATACTGCCTCACTGCAGATATCGCAGAGATGACTCAAAAATTATTAAAGCTACGTTAAAAAAATCCTAATCAAACAATCAAAAAACCTTAACCTCTCAAATATATTCGCAATCATGAAATAATTGTTCTTTGAGCTGGGAAACGTGATCAGTTTGTGGCATTGGTGAGGTGGTCGATTTTATGAGTAAATTCATTTATAAGTTGTTCCCCTCCCCCAGACGGCTCCTCCTCCCCCTTTCACGCCTTGAACAGTCAATTTAGAAAGTTTGCAACCCTGACTTTTATTCCATGCTTCCGTGCTGCCTTCAGTGTAACAAGGTCTAAATGGATTGGCCTCAATCGGGTTGAAATGCAACCCGTGCATCCCTTTTATTGTGAGAATGTCTAATCGCGCATTTCCTCTAAAATTATTTTAAACAGAAATGTGAAACATGCTTTATTATGTGAAACATGCTTTATTATATGTGTATGTAATAGATGTATCGAAGTACTATAGAATGTTTGACTGCGTCGATCAATAAGCACGTGTCTGTTATTGTAGAAAGAAATGAATAACCGCGAACAGGGTGTAGATATATTAGTCTGTGGTAAATTTCTTGTTACGTTATATAGGTAAAATTATGTTAACACTTAACTCTCAAATATTTGTATATAATTGAATAGTACGTCAGTACAATCCTGACAATGTTATTGTATTAATCAACAATGACATTCTAAAAAGTAGAGAGATACACCTCGAAACAAAATAAAGATGAATACGAGAACTCGTTTCAGTGAAAGGTAATTAGCAAAATAAAAGGAAATGAATCTGAGCGCTATTTCTTCAATGATGATCAAAAGAAAATGCTAAATATGTGCAGTTAAGCGATTTTAAGAAAAGTTACGCCATTTCAAAATATTTGGAGCAAGTATAAGTATATTAAATCTGCAGTCAACATGACTTAGTCAACAAAGGAATTTCTGACCACCCAAATTTATGATTTTGTCAAAATTTGGAAATTTAAATAGGGCAAATTGCAAAAGAAACTCAGGAACAAGTTGACGAAAACTAAATACTAGCAAGTGTGTTTAAAAGCACCTGTACTGTACCAGTTTCCATTCGTCAGTATTTTTTTTACTTTTCTTAATTCTTTATTTTCAAAACACCGGTTTTTCACGCACACTTGAACAAATGAGAGAATGCAGTGAATCCTGCTTTAGCGATCATCTTAAATAGAGGACACGTTCACATGAATAAAACGTTATTTCTTTTTGCAGAAGTTTTCCTGATTTTCTTTACGTATTTACGTTAGCAGCAGAGAGGGCGAATCGGACAACTTTATAGAAGCGTCTATTTGGCAAACCAAGGCTTCCTACAAAATCGTAAAAAGATTTTTACCTCCATAGCAGAAGACGAGAGGGCGAATCGGACATTTTTACAGAAGCATCTGTTTGGCAAACCAAGGCTTCCTCCAAAATCGAAAAAAAAAAGCTTCATTTGGAGACGCAAAGTCGTTGTCGCGCCCTCTCTGCTGCTATGGGGGTAAAGATCGTTTTAGGATTTCAACAAACAGACTAATTTGTAAAACCTCACCTCGTAAATCAATTAGATTTTTGGATTGGTCGGTGCGTTTGAAATTAATTCTCGTTAATGAATCATTATGACATCGCATATGGACTGGATTAGTTGGATCCTCAATGATTAGAAACCCTGGAGGAGCTGTTGGTGCAAATGACTATAAAATATATCCTTGCTGAGCTTGATGTGATCATTCGAGATTTATTTGATAACTTCCTTCGATGACATCACATACTAAATTCACTGCAATCACCGAGGATATATTGACGGTTTGAGGAGCGATACGTCGCCCATCACCATCTGGGTCATTATTATGTTTGAGGATATTTGTTTGTGGTGGTGGTATTCTTTTTTCCATGCGGCGAATATTTGCAGGAAATACTCATCGAGGAGATCATTGGTTGATTTTTTTAGTTCATTTGCATTATACCCAAGAAACTTGAAATCGGGTAAATCAGCTTCTGTGATATTTTAACCGGTTAGGAATTTTTGTTTATCTCCATTCTTGTCATTAATTATTATCTGAACTATTCGTTTGTTTATATATTCCATGTCGGATGCAAGCTGATTTAATATCTCAACATATTTTATGATCTCGCTACGCGAACTCGTTATATCAGAGAAATGTTTTTGGAAACTATGTCGTACTCTTTCTAGTTGTGTTTTATGTAACTAAAAAATCTCTTTCAAATAATCAATGATGTTATTTAGAGTGAATACAATTGCAATGGATTAATCAGGAGTTTTCTCAAAACCAAATTCCCATTGCATGGTATTGATATCGAGAAATGTGAATCTATCGGTTAATTTTGCATGTTTTATATCAGGTAAATAATTTCGATATGATGTAGCAATTTCGTGGTATGATTGTACATCTGTGACATAATCAGATTTTTTAGGTTCTGGTATTTGATAAGATATCCGAGGTGGGATTTCAGGCCATCCTAGCACTGTTCTGATTGAGCTCTGATAGATGTCTAGGACATATCCGGGCGAGATTATCTCAATGGCAGATAATAGTGTTGGTTAATGAACTGTTATAGCGATTTTCAATTCTTTTCAAGTAATGGATTTTATTCTACGCTGAAATTCGTTATTGATTTGTTCAATTTGGTATGACCCAGATGGTAGCGAAACAATGTTCCAGTCTGGAGTACCATCGGGTTTATTCTTACTCGATGTCTAATTTTGACTTCGCGGAATCATAAACACGTACCATCGCTGAAAACTTATTATCTGATATTAATGTATCATCGAGAAGGATGGTATCATCGAGGATAATTGCGAGTACGCGGTTGACACATGGAATTTAATTACGTAGTCTTGTAGTTTGCGCTGGCTGCATGATGATATTTTTTTGTTATAATCGAAATAATTCCCGCGATTGTTGTCGCCGCTGATATACAAACTGGAACAGCTATTGGGGCAATCATTGTCACGGAGGAGAGTATTATACTGGCTCCGGTGATTACACCTGATACCGAGTACACGGTAACATCAACTGCGGTAATTCTTCGTCGGTATTTTTTTTAATTTTTACTTGATACTCCTCAGTGAGTGTTTTGAGTTTAGTTTGAAATTCTCTGACATGATCATAGCGATATTGTTGTAACGTTGCCAATGATGACATTTTATTTATTATAATAGATTTCAAATTGCTGGCGTTAAATTCGCCAGCATTGAAAATCCTATGGATTTTTAATTCAGTTGTTTACTTAAATCCGCTACGAATTCCACATACCATGTTACTGAAACCCTAGCCAAATTATTGTCAGTGGATATTATTGTGAATCGTTCAGTTGTTTCCTTGTCGATGATCGTTGATATCATACTGTTGACCCCAGATGAACTCGTTGATGAAATATTAAATTGAGTCGGCGACACTAGTGTTAATCGATAAATACCTTTGACGGTCGCTGTGATATTTAATATGTTAGTTTTTACGAAAAGTTGGAAACTTCTCAACATGATCTCCATACCGAGATTGGAGTGTTGCTAATTCTAACATAGCGGTTTTTACATCTGAGATTTTCAATGTGGGATGAATACGTGGAATGCCAAAGAAATTATTTATCGGGGTTTCGATATGATCAATTATACTCTGTTGTAAATGTTCAAATTTTGTTACATGGTCATTAAGTTTTTGTTGGGAATCCATAGTTGAAATGAGGACGCCCGGTTTGAGTTTACCCAGATCGGAAAACAACGCGATAGTATCTTCTACTGCGTCGCGTCGTTTTGTAAAAATATCATCAAGGGAAACATTACTAGTTTTCAATTTACCCTGAAGAACTTGAAATACAACTATTTCATTGGGGTCAACACTTGCGAGGTTTAACATCTCAGCTATTTCATCTTCGATTATTTATTTTATATCACCGGTTGCAGATATTGCCGTGGTGGATTTTTTCAGGCTTGATAAAGATCTTCCCCAAATATGAATCATTATACTCTAAGATCACTCTAAAAAGGGATTACTCGTATATTCGTGTACGGTTTTATGTGGTGGTTTTCCCGATGATGAAATAAAGTTGAGTACATTTAATACTTCTATGCCGCATATTGGTGGGTCATTCATTTTCTGTGTTGGTAGCGTGGAATACCAGATAGGAGGTTTTAAGCGGTTTATATAACGCATAAATTCTTGAGGCGGTGCTAATCCATATGAATCGAAATAAACAATCACACGCAGATCAATCGCGTATGCAACCCAGTGAGTTCCAGGTCCGCTGCTGTTATCGAGATTAATGATACCGGTTTCAGCGTTGTTTGGTTGTTGTGGTAATTGATCTCTCATAAAAGCACCTCTAAAGTTTTTTTATCGCTGTTTTGTTTTAGCAGCAACGAGTAAATCAAAATCTGACATGGGAAATATTGTTAGTAAACTGTTCCTTGTCTCAGGTTCATTCCGCTGTACCATGAATACGGAGTTCCTGGTAGTCTTAGACCCTTTCCTGGTCGTTTCTTTTTTGTATCCCGGTCCGGTAGCTTTCTTTAGTGCCATCCCTGCCGCTGTACCAACGGCTCCTAGCGCGGCAGCTTTTGCTACCCCTGGGACCGCTGCTACAATCAACGCTGGTAACGCAGCGAAAAGTGGGAATATTCCACCTGATTTTATCATGTTCTTAATTGCGGCCGCAGAGAGAGAGACCTGAACACCTTTTTTATCTTTGATGGCATCATTGAAGTGTTTTATCTGACGAGCTGTCAATGACAGTTTATTCTGACCGCCAGACATCTGATTGTGCTTCAGCGATATTTTGGTTCCACATTTTTTAGCTGATTTCGATTGCAATTTTTTAATTTGACCAGGAGTTAACGTAACACTAACATGACTATATGACATTTTATTTAATAACAGATTGATCTAATTGTTATATTACATATTTTCTACTGGTGCATCAACTACCCTCATTTGTCCACCAGCACCTTCGAGTAGCATTGACATGTCACTGAGTATGACAGCAACTGCTCTGTAATTAACAATAATAGCAGGACGAGCTACACGAGATCTGAAGTGCATGTCAACGACGGATTGTCTGGTTAAGTCAAGATGTTCCAGCGAGAAGTAATAGATGGGATATTTTTTTAAAAATCCCACTGTGATATTTGCAGACCAGTATCCACATTATCATCGCGTCCCATAAATGACAGCAACCGATGATACGCGCGTGCTATTTGGTTGGTTTCGTAATCAAGTATTATATCCTCTAATGGTCCCTGTTGGCCGTTAATTCTCAATGATACTTCATTAACACCCAATTGATCAAATATTATATGGCTGCGTTCCTGAGAGTTTAATCGCGTTTTATCCTGTAACGCAATAAATATATGACGCGGAGCTTAAATACCTTGTTTTGATCCCCGATACCATGTAAGTGTACCATCAATATTAGAATCCATGGTATCTGTTGTTGTTGTTAGCCATGATAGCAATGATTTTCCTCCATGATTCATAAATGATAGTAATTTTTGTTCTGCGGTGATTGATGGAGTCATTACCGCCGATCTTGTATAATCATCAGAGAATCTTGCCAACCCCATTATTGTTGTGGCAACATCAACCTCACGCTCTATAGACTTGATTTCTCTTCCATCAATTAAATATCTTGCACTCTCGAATAGCGCCATGATACCATTATTGACAAAGCCAACTCGGATATTTGGGTCATCTGCATATGGTGGCTCATTATGATCAGCATCATTTGTTACGAGTTCTCCTTTTACTTCGATAAGCGCTTCAGAGGGTAGAAAGTAGTTGCTGATATCATGGACCTGAAGTTCGATTCTTGATCGAAAATCCGGTTGTACTGCATGATAGGAATAAAATTGATAATCGCGCACAGAATCATTCTTGGGCAGTGGGGCTTCCATATCGAACGCTGTATCAGGAGCCGATTTGAACATATTATTATATACTTCTTGATCTAAATCGCGATCTCGCTCGTGATTCCATGTCACTTCCCGCTATCATATTTGCAGTAATATTTCTCTGCGTGTAATACCGTGATGCTACATTCTGCTTCACCGCGTTCTTTATTATTTTGCTAATACTCGCGGGCATAATTTCCGTAGATGGTAGTGGTCCCAGTGACTTTGTCACCAATGACGAAGTCATTGTTGGTTTCTTTCGTCGCCGAACTAACGCTACTAGTTTTGCTTTAGCCGCGGAAACTGTTTTCCCGGCAACATCACCAACAGCGTTAATACCCTTATCAAGAATAACATCAATAGCTTTCATTTAGAATTGTTTTGCGATTGGTGCTATTTTGGGAGCCATTCTTGTAAATAACCTTGCAATGGTATTGCCGAGACCATTTCCATAGTACGCTCTATAAACTGGCGATCGTGAGTTTGCTACATAGACCATGGTTGGTTTGTTGTGGTTGTAGTGTATGATCATCTTATTTAAATGCTATTTATCTAATCAGTGATTCATCACCGATGACGAAGTCATCAAATTAATCACTGTGTTAACCGTCTGCTAGCTCATCAATACATTCTCGATATATACCAATAGCCATGATACCATCCTCAAATAGTCGTCTGCAGATATCAGATGCCTCATTAATTATTTCATGTGAGTTATTTCCAGCTCGTCTCCCTCCTACGAGAATTTCTAATCGTGATATATCCCCGAGAATACTATTAGGACAACGTACTAGACCACTACCTGAAACCCCCTCTTGGATATCCACTAGCGAAATTTTCAGTTGTACCAGTTGCACCTTGTGTGGGATCAACTTCTGCCATTATTTTTATTTCGGGAGGTTCATTTAGTGGTGGTGGTAAACCACTTTTTATAACATCTGTTTTATTCATATAATACTTGAAATCATTATCCTCTTTGATTCTATTTCCACCGTGATTTGCCAAATATATTTTTCTATTCCAAGTGTCAGCGGCTTTTATAAAGTCTTCATATCCATCATTTATATATTATTCCCTTTTTTGGAAGTGAATTACCAGCAAAAGTAGCTAATTGATCATTCGTGGAAATTGTTCAAATTTCATCTAACGCCTCCTTAGTAAATATCTCTTGAGGTGTATATTCCCCCTCTCTCTCGGGGGTTGAGGTGGGTCATCAAAGGGTTCAGGTGGGTCATCAAAGTCGTTCTTGTTCTATTCGTTGTTGTTCTCGATCTTGTTGTTCTCGTTGTTACTGAAGTCGTTAAGCGGCTATTATACCACCAGGAAATGTTTTTAAAGATTCCTTTGTTTGCTTGGATCTATTTGCTATTTTTTCAAGTACAGGAAGAAGGGCCGGTTTTTTCCCTCGTTGTTCCTCAGGAATATCTCCCCATATAGCTTTTTCAGTGGTCGATACGACTTTCCCCGTTGCAGTGGTTATTGGTTTGAATAATTATTCCGTTCCCGTTGTAAATTTCTTAATCGCAGGTAGTCGTTCGCGTGCTAATTTAGTTGTTAGGGCTTCACCTACCATTATAAATTTAATATACGATCTAAATTGTAAGTGAAAACTCCCCCGAACACTATATTCATACATCCGCGTAGTGATAAATCACCGAATACTATTATACCTGTCTATACAAATTCGTTCTATGAGAGTAAGCGCATACTTGTCTATAGAATTATTTATCTTTGTGATTTAATCACTGGGGTTATAGAATTTCTGTTACGTACCTGTATATACTCATACTTGCACACAGTTATGGGTATTGTACATGTAAATCCATGGTGAGAATTTCATTCAATGTGTTGAGGTAATCAAGGGGGAATTTCATTTTGGCGGATAATTATCTTTTATTATTTTGATTTTCGAGTTAATTGTGCGTTTGATTTCATATTGTTGCCCCAATTCACTTCTGACCCTTTCGAGAGAGTCATAAATAGCGTGTTGAATTCTCTGTATAGAAGAATAGGATTTCGATAACACATATTAATTATTCCGAGCGCTATCATCAATATCTTGAAAATCAGAAATAA
Organism: Unio pictorum; assembly: GCA_030141615.1. NCBI lineage: Eukaryota > Metazoa > Mollusca > Bivalvia > Unionida > Unionidae > Unio > Unio pictorum. The sequence goes on from JARLTB010000057.1 coordinate 7,004,726, forward strand.
TCCGATCAAATCTAATTTATCTGACAATTGAATTCCTTGATTTTTCAAATTTGAAATCTCGTTAATAATGACCTTCGTATTTTTGAAATTCATAAGATGAAATATTATATATCTAATATGATAAACAAAAAAAATTGGGGGTCAATTTTGACCCGTTTCATTTTTGGTATATACATATTTACATATATACATACTTACATATTTGATATATACATATTTACATATATACATATTTACCTATATACATATATTTGATATATACACACAAGACAACACATCCCCATTTAGAACCCCTCAGGTGTTATTTACATCTGACCGGGCCCAGAGGTACCACGAAACATAGTCTCCGAGAGGAGATCTAACTCGTCAAATAACGGGTATGAACTCCAAGAAGGTATGCTTGGTGAATGGACGTCACATTTACATATAGATATATACATGGTATTTACAAGTATATACATAATGGTATTTACAATGAAATGGTATGGTATTTACAAGTATTTACATAATGGTATTTACAATGAAATGATATGGTATTTACAATGAAATGATATGGTATTTACAATGAAATGATATGATATACACACATCACATACACACGGGGCTGTTCTACATTCAAACTGAAACCACCATACCCCCAACAAAATCACCCCGGGTTGAATGAAAAAACACATCCACACCGTGTGATGGTGTGTGATGTATGGTGGTTTCACGGTTTGAATTTCGAATGGCTTAAAGTCCCAATTATATAGAAAAACCTTCCGATCGGTACCGTCGACAATAATGCCTGCCACGAGATTCGAATGAGGGCCCCAGGACGAGATGCCATCTGTGTATGCAATACACTAGTGTTCGTAATCTACAAGTCTACAATTTTGAATACGATATATGTGTATGTGAACCACACAAAAAAGTCATTCAGTCATCGAAAAATCCCATTGAGATCCCGTACACAAGACCACACGAGTTATACTCCTTAATACTACATATAATAATTTAGATGTAAAACGAATCGAATTCTATGTCCGGTTATCTTGGAAATCGCTGATTGATATATTCGTTCTGCTACTTTTAGTACTGAGGGTATACAAATATCGAAATACTTTCCAGCTTCATTCATTGATTGAAATACTCCTTCTTCGTTATTTTCTGTATTAAATGATTTTATAGGTCTCGCATTTTTCGAGTGTTTTCCAGTCCCTTCTCGTTTGGTGTTTTCACTTTGTGTTATAGCTCGTAAATTATCCAATCTGTTATTTAGAAGACATCCATCGATATGATCAATAACAAGACCATCCTTGATCAATCCGTTAAATACCTCATAGGCGATTCTGTGACAGTACTATTTTTTCCCTCCAGCACTAAACATCAAATATCCCCGATTATTATCAACCGCAACTGTTTTCTTCAGCCTGCGGTGTCTGACAATACCATCATGAGATGCTTCATAATTGGTAATCACGGGATGTGTTTGAAATTCTTAGTTCATTTATATACTATAATATTATTTGTCTAATTCATTATTTGCTTTAATTATTACTTGAGAATCTATCAATGTAGTCTTGAGATGTTCTTATGATTTAGTCTTTGACAGATTCAGAGTCATTGACGGAATCTTTGATGGAGGCTTTGATGGTATCTTTGATGGAGTTTTCAACTCTATTATAATAATAGCGCTTTAGCTCTCTGTAATGCTTACCACCGCAATTGAGGCATAACTGCGACTTACCACGCACACCTACCCCACTTCGTGTGCAAGGAAAGGGCCCAAAACTTCCACGACGTGCGCTTTTTAAATGATATCCACAGAATTCATTTCTGCATGATTTGTTACAAGCGGTTACTGATTCTATCATAAGCCACTTGCAATGATTCATTATATAATCAATTCCTTATTTAAATACTTGTTTAAATTATAATAAGAGGAGTTCGAGAGATTATCGAAAATAACGCATTGGAAAAATGTTGAATTCAATATCGATAGAGTCTCCACTGATGTACCAAAGGGTCCAATAAGTGATAGAAGCATATTGGGTAGAATCCATGATGGTTTTAATGAATTCAAGCGCGATGGAGCATCTCACTGCTGGTCATCATTTCGAATTGATGGTAGTGTTGATGCTACCATGAACGACGAAAGAGCAGCAGTGATAATCTCACATCTTGACAATAAAAAGTATTTTTTGAGAGTGAAATTCATTATCCGCTCAGAAACGGGGAATTGGATTATAAGCGAAACATTTTAACCCATCTTGAAAAATAAGAGAACTGTCACTGTGAGTCAGGATTCAAAACCAGGAAATCTGACTGGAATGGACAAACAATACTACGAGAGATCCTATCCTGTAACCGCGGTTGTTTATGGGATCTATCCGATAAATGATAAACCGAGTATTGATAAACTAAAACCCATGAAATTGTCACCGTCAAGAATAAATTGTGTAGTAGAACGAATAATAGAGCATTTTACAAATGCGTTGCGTGTAAACAAATTGACGGATCTAAGACACAAAAAAAATAAATGAATGGGGAGCTCCAATCAAAAGTATTGACCATAATAAACACGCGTGGGCACCTGCAGTAACAACCTTATAATATCTACCCGTAGAGAACTCTGGGGAAATTCATTTGATTTTATTTACGAGTTAAGTAAAAACGATCTTGTATCAGTGTGGTTACTTCACAGTTTTGAAAGACGAAGAGGGTAAATTAGATCAATTTGTAAGACCCAGTGGCGAATTATACCGTACTGAAGCCCTCCATAACGAGATGAAAAAAATAGCTAATGGTTTTTCAACCGATTACGATGAAAAATTATTAACAAACTGTTTTACAATACCGTCAATTGCTGCTCATTTCACGAGAAAGAGAAATTTATGGAAACCAACACGCGCAGAATTTCTCTCAGATATCGAATCAAGCTGCGTCGAATCTGGACATGATGGATTATGGAATATAAAATACGACCACAAAAGTATTATTTCAGTTGATATGATTGCGTGTTATCCAGGGAATTTTCTCGGGTATGGAGAGTGTTCTGAGTACTTCAAAAGAAATCCCACACATGAGATGACCCGTGATGCAATTAATAGACCACTGCCCGATTTTGATTTAACCGGATTCGCTCGTTTGTTATCATTTGAATTGGCTAAAAGACTTCATCCGTTTTGTTATGTTTGGTTTGGTAGACACATCTCTGAAGAAACACTGGATGCCAATAGTGTTATTACGGTATATGATTGATTCTAAAATGCTGATATCGCTGATTGTCAGTGAAGAGATTATATCATATCAAAAACAAACTGAAGTCCGGTTACCACAACCCGATAGTCTACATAGTATAATCACCGAAAACAAAAAACAATTTCATAATTTACACGAAGAATATATTGTGAAATGGTCCAAAGAAATCTTTGAAGTTAGAAATAAACACGCAAAATATTTCGGTAGAAGAATAATTGGTAAATTCACACAAGGTGCAAATTAAGACCACAAACGATATTCTTTGCGGTTGATTATAGATGATGCTGAATACGATTTTATAATCGCAGATGTAACATCTAGGGGTATATACGTCGATCGTAAAGACGCTTTCTTATCCGATGGATCCAAATTAGGTACAATTGTTACTTACACAGATGGAGAAAATCCTCAATATATGTACTTACGGTCGTCTATGCTGGCTTATGCTTCTATTAATTTACTTTCGATGATAAATGGATTTCCTGATACCGCAGTTAGAGTAGCCACTGATTCACTTTATACAGATGTAAAACATAAAGAAGCAGTGGCTGAATTCACTCATTCAGACGAGAGTTGGGGATCATGGAGAATTCAAAAAGAAATACTGCGTGATTACTCCAAATCAGCAGTTGTTACAATTGAAAGCAATTACTTGAAAAATAATCAGATATCAGAACTATCAAATGCACCGTCGTGTTCCGATCCAATATGTAGATATAAAACCAGTTACTTAAACGGTTGTGGTGGGTCAGGGAGGACGACTCGTGCGATTGAATTATTTCGAGGGAAATCAAACATAATTGTTCTAACACCAACACACAGACTTGCAAGAGAAATAAAACAACGAGGAATTAATGCTTGCACTTATCACAGTTTCTTTCGATGGAAAGGTGACGAATGGACTCCTGATCGAATGGGCGAGAAATATATTCCTGAAATCATCATTTGGGAAGAGATATACACAATGTTGTTAGATGTATTACAAAGGTTTCTCGATTGGTTATTGCTAGCGAATACAAAAGTAATAATGTGTGGCGATCATGGTCAACCACCACCATTTGTCGGTTTGTCTCCACATAATTGGCTAAAGAACTTTGTAGACTATTATGAAGAAATTAGTACTGATCATAAATCACTTGATAAAAAATTACCGGAGTTCAAGAAACTAATCAGATTACAACCGGATAGAATCCAATGTGAAATAGCACGTGAAATAATTTCGGAAACCCCATTAAATGATTTCTGGGAAGCGTGGAGACCAAACGATTTGATAGTGGCAAGTAGAAAGATAGTCAGAGATACACTTAAGATGAAGTTATTTAACACACACAAAGAAAAAGTTTCAACACTTCCAGTGCCATTGCGTTATAGACCCAAGGATGCACGAAGACAAAATATCGAAGTTGATATTCCAGGCCTGACAAAGTCAGGGACAGAGAAGCAGATTCTAGTGTTAAATGATATTGTGTTGGTTGATATCAGTGTTGTCGAAGATGCATTGCGTGCTGATAAATCCCCATGGAAGCTAGGTTACACAGCGACGATACATTCTTTGCAGTGGTTGACTATATCCGATACAATTGTTTGGATCATAGATAATCGCATTGTTACGTATATTTGATTTAAATCATTTAATTGGGTTTGTCAGATTCAAATTTGACATTTTGGGTTTAAAATTCATTAGTTGGGAGAGATTTTCAAGAAATGGATGACCTATATACTTTACAAGTAAACACCAGATGTTAACCTCATTTCTGGCCTTGTTTCAAGGCTGATAAACAGGCTTTCAAAATGATTGGTTGATTCCAAGGACATAACTGATTCTCATATTGTGAGTACGTGACTTTGTGAGCGTGGGGTCGTTCTAAGGTTTTCTAGAATGTCACGTGACCCCTTTTCTGTTTACGTAAAAACAGGTATTTAAATTATTGTTTGGGAGAGAATAGTTCAATAGTTAGTCTGGGCTTTGGAATACGAAGATGTGTGTGTTATTGGTTGAGTGTAAATTATTTCAATTCGTTAGGGATCAAGAGGAATTTATTGTTATTTATCTAGAAATTACTTGTGCTAATTTGAATTATAATAAAACTAAAACTGACTTCATCACGTGACATCGTCGTCCATATTGGATTACATCGTCAAGATTCGAACCGGGAACTATCAAGACATTTTATTATCAGGACTCTTGCAATTCCACTAGTGGATTATATTGTGAATTCTTTTTTGGATTAATTTTTGGACTTGATTCTCTAAAACCGTAATTTTAAATATTTCCTTTCATGAAAATATTTGTACTCAATAAATTGTTTGTTAAATTTTTACAAGGTTGTTATTTTCACTTCTTTCTGTGCCGCTGCTTGTTCGAGCCTAAGCACGTAACAGCATCCATTGGTCGAATTTAGTTTATCTTGCGGTGTCCAGAGTACGAAGACTAAATCAACTTTGAAGAGTTGTTTTAGACTATAATGACACTACAATAAGTGATATTGTCAGCGATGACTTAATCAGAAAAAAAACTCTCTGGTTATAAACAACAAGACAAAAAAATAACAGAAAATTTGACATTGATGCCGAGTTTATAATCACACTGAAACAACAACAGAATAATCACTGCGCGAGTTGCAATTGTATAATGCGTTGGTGTTGGTCGGATAAAGACCTCTGCTAATTTACTGTAGACAGAAAAAAAGCAGTGTTGGTCATACCAGATATAATGTGATGCTGACTTGTCTTGAGTGCAACAGACGCAAAGGTGCTAGTTAAGACTACGCCGTAGTAATTGAGTATCCTCCGGTATCACTTGTAGTTGTTCACGAGTAAATCCTCACTGAGGAGCAGTTGAATCCAACCTATAGACTGGAGGTCTACCCGTTGATCTCGTTATACTAGATACTTTATGTGTAGTAACACTCCAAATATGATCAGTAGCTTATTTTCGCCACCTTCGAGCTCTCCTGATTCATATAAATACCTAACATTGACATTGCCCAGTATTGGTTGTTTTGAAAACTCATCTTGTGGTTTTACAGGTATATACTTTTTGTTAATCGCATTGTTAGGTTTTATATTAATTGTTCGATTAATCTCATTATTCAGCGCGGTAATTACGCCTGGTAATCTCTTGACTCATTCACAAGATCGTTTATCCTGAATAAACTCCTTCGCGTATTGATATCCAAATAACCACTCAGAAAGTGTGCGATTAAATCGTTCAACAATTGCCTGATCGCGATGTAGTGCAGTATGTCCTCGTCTGATGGTGACATTATGATTCTTCATTGTTGATAACACTGCACCCTGAAATTCCTTGCCAGGATCAACTTGTAATAGATCTAGCCAATGCGGAGGACCCCTTCGATAAATCCTTTCAAACGCAGAAGCCACTTCAGTTGATGATTTTGTCTTTAGAGGTTCTGCTTGTTTGTATCTACTCGCAACATCAACTACGGTTAGCGCATACTTGTAAACACCATCATGCGGCAGAAATAATATATCAGCCTGATGAACCTCATTAGGTGCGCTGACATCAAAATGCGAGAAGTTAATTTGTTTAGGCGGTGGTAAATAAATTTGTCATATCGCCTGTTTGGATAACCAATCCGCTGCTGTAGTATTTTTCACATTTGCAGCGCTAGCGAGTTTACTGATTGCTGATTTACCCATCCAGTATCCTCTTGGAGAATATAAATAGATTCCATGATGTTATTAATTATCAGCACCCAACATCAATTTACTTTTCATCGCCGATTTTATCAGCCATGAAGCCAATTTTTCTTTGAATGATTTATCAGTGATAGAATTCAACGCATGAATTGATTTCACATCTGCGATATGTCTGTTTTGCAGATTACTGCTTTTATAAGCAATATCATGAGCATGACATGCCTTATCAATGACGTTTATTGGGTTTTCACAGGGTCGGGGCTGGTTTTGATCATCGAGTCTGGTCCCGGGTCCACAATAACTATATCCTGGAATGTGTTTTTCTCCTGGATATTTTGCCCATGGTGTTCGTGGGAGTTTTACTAACTTGGCTGCAATATCATCTCCTCGTTTTTTTTAAACATCTCCAGATTTCATAGAAACAAATCTAATTTTTTGGGTACCACATTGTACACACTTACCAGCAAGTGCTGATCTGTTATTTTTAGTTGTAATCGTCGTCAAGATGTTTGTGCTAGTACGCTTCTTACATTTCACACAATATAGATCCATAATTTATTTATAATAACATGAATGTAATTGATTTTTCGGCGACAAAAACATGAGAACCAGTTAAGCAACATGCAGCGCTACCAAATTATATTCGCATGATTATAATCGGACCATCTGGAAGTGGCAAGAGACAACTACTACTTAATTTGATCACGAGATGGATGAAATGGGACAAGTTGTATTTAATAGCCCCGAGTGTAGACGATCAGCGATGTTACGAGGTGTTAAAGGATTTTTACGAGAAAGCAAAATCGGAAATCGATGAGAATATTATTGAGTTTATAACAGATATCGATGAAGCACCGAGTATTGATGATATTGATGGAAGTATTAACAATTTAGTCGTATATGATGATGTCATGTTAGACAATCAAAAGAATCCCGCTAGGATATTTTGCAGAGGTAGGCATAAAAATACCGATGTGATATATATCACTCAACGATACACTCAAATACCAAAAGTGATCAGAGATAACTGCAATATTCTTGCTGTATTCAACGGAGTTGACACACATACGCTACGAAATATTTGTCAAACTTGGTGCGGCGGTGATATGGATTATAATCTCTTTAGAAATTTCTTTAGTCACGCTCAGTTAATCCCACATGGATTTGTAACGATAAATTTGCATGACCCGAGATCAAGATATCGTGTCGAACTTGATCAAATATTCGGTTGAAATCCTAAAACGATTTTTACCCCCATAGCAGCAGTTGAGGCGCGACAACAACTTTGCGTCTCCAAAGGAAACTTTTTTTTTCGATTTTGGAGGAAGCCTTGGTTTGCCAAATAGACGCTTCTATATAGTTGTCCGATTCGCCCTCTCCTCTTCTGCTACGGAGGTAAAAATCTTTTTACGATTTTGTAGGAAGCCTTGGTTTGCCAAATAGACGCATATATAAAGATGTCCGATTCACCCTCTCTGCTGCTACGTTTTATATTTCAAATACCTATCCATTAAGGGCATAATGTATGTTACTATGAGTGTTCTTTATGAACAAGTTTCAGAGCATGTAACGTCCGTTAGGAACAGTACATCCCCTCTAACGTATAAATAGAGGATATGTTACTTCAACATTTCAGGATAGGATTAAAGTTAGAAGTTAAAATGAACACTATTATCGTCTTAGCTTGAGTGAATTAATGTGATGTTATCGATTTCACAAGTTTGAAGTGATCTTCTGTGATTGGTTTTTATATCAGCTTTATTTATTTCATCTTTTTTTTTTATTTGGGATGGCGTTGCATATTTACAGGAATATTTCAGTCCTGTAAATGAGTTTATCTCTGTATAGATATTGCGCATGGATGTACATAAATAGTGTATAGGTATTCTATATACACAAGTTATTGCTGGTCAGTGTATATCATTTATGTATCTGTCATGATGTTTCATAATATAATCTAGGGCCTTTTCTAAAGCGCAGATTTTCTATTTGGACTCTGAAGCGTGACAACCAGTACGTCTAATTGAAATAGGGGAATTTACCTAAGATGAGCGTCATTTTTCATTGGCTTGTTCACGACAATGAATGCATTATCCATACATTTCAAAGTGAAAAGGTCTTTTGTTAGACCGGGTAGGTCTAAAATTGAATGTCTACAGATAGCATGGAAAGAAACTTGACATTTCGCAATCACTCATCGTCTCGGTTTGTAAAGAATGTTTAAAAACAACACCTACAAGTAAATAATACTTGAAACTGTACTTTTCAACTTTACCTGAAAAGAGTCCCGGCGATTATCGTGTACAAGTCTGACAACGGATTATATTCCTCCTGTTCATGCAGGTTCACCGGACATCTTACACACGACTACAGCTCTTACTCCCTCTTTTCAACCATGCTGACATCACATTTGTCTTGCACAACTACTATTACTACCTATTGACCACAGCCCTTCTTTCCCTTACATACACCAACACCAGGCTGACCATCTCATCATACGATTTTTCATAGTAGAATAAACTTAAATTGGCATTGTTTCCACTGATCAGTGTTATTTTCAAAAATATATCTGATATTTAAAAATTATACAAGCTCGAGCGATGGATTACAGACCAAGACAATAAAAATGAAAAAAAAATCTAAAATGTTGTGCTACATCGTTCGCGTTATTCTAAACCGGATATGTATATTATTGATATCTAAGAAATGCACTTTTTGTTGTTGTTTACAAACAGACAATATTGACGTTTTTAAAAAGTATTTCGTATCATATCCCTAATTGCCCATTGAAATTAGACACAAAGACACAGTGGTCCCTTTTAAGAGTGCTCTTAAAACTCATCTGTTTCGACTGCAGGGACAAACTTAGACACCAAAAAGTGTTTTGTATCTTATGTTTTCAGCATGTTTTTATGTTTTCCAATTTCATTGTTTATGTCATTTGTTTTTCTGTTGTGTAGTCATATCGTTATAGATGTTGTAAAGCGCTTAGAGCTTCGAAAGATTAGGCGCTATACAAAATCCTCATTATTATTAATATTATTATTATTATTATTATTATTATTATTATTATTATTATTATTATTATTATTATATGCCTTAAAGAGGATATCTGTATATGCACAGTGGTTTTTTTTGTACATCAGATTTGAATCCTATGAATCATTCCCTGATGTGAGGTTGACAGTTGCTTTCAAATGATGCATATACTCGTTCGTAGTAATTCACTGTTTGAAATATTTACATTTTACCGCCTTACTGAGAACCTCCATCAGGACTTCTAATGAGAGAGGTAAGTCTCGCATTGGTTGGTGTTTTATCAATTAGTCTTAGCTAAATCAGCGGCGACTGAGTATAACATTATAGAGCGCACGTGAACTCATAAACCCATTCAACCCGTCATGTTAGCAAATCATGGGCAAATGATATTTAAATTTTATAATTTGAATAGAACGTGGATAGTTATACGCTGTGTCTACCCTTTTCAGCCATCTAAATATACAGTTATGTACGTATAATCAATATGAATGCATGTGGTATTTGCAATCCTAATTGTGTTTTTGAAGGTGAAGTGAACCAAGACAACGAAAGTAAATATAGGTACGGGGGTTGGATAAGCTTTGAATATATTGAATAAATTGGTATGACTTGGGCGTGGTTTCTTAACGTGTCAATACGTTGTTTTCACGTGACGTCACAAAACGTGTGTACTTCCATATCCGCCATTTTGAGTCCCTATCCCACATAACCGGCACGTTTCATTTTGTGAGTAAGAATATAAAAATACATCACATTCTGTTGTGCATGTCAGCCTCGCGAGATCGAATCGCGTGACTCTTTTTACGTGTTTTCTTCAAGTAAAATATATATTTTAACCATATTTGTTATTCTTTCCTAAATAAATAGATCGATCAATAAACAAACGCATAAACGCATAAACAAAAGGATATACAACTAAGTAGAAACATTTGATTATCGTTAAAGTTTAAAAGCCAATTGTTTATATACAATTTCATATTTCTAAAAGTATTTGAGGAAAACATCGTTTTGACATTCGAAACAACGTTATGTTCCGTCAGACACGTGTTTCGTTTGAATACACTAAAGATGAAACTTCTTTGACCGGTTATCGCTTTCATCTAGTATAAGCCTACGTGCACCATCCCCTCTACAAATGCAATATTTGAATATACTAATTAAAATGGTTTCTCAAATATTCTATGGCACAGACAAATGTTGTCGCGAAAAATATTTGTACATAAAAGTTCTAGCATAAAATACATGGTATGAAATTTTAATTCGTGACTGATATTGTATCCAGATAATCATGATCTGGAAATACTCTTTCAAGATGACAAGCTTAGGGATATGATACGAAATAATTTTTAAAAACGTCAATATTGTCTGTTTGTAAACAACAACAAAAAGTGCATTTCTTAGATATCAATAATATACACGATTACGGTTCTACTTTACTATTCTGTCTTTCGATATAAGCAAGGGAATTTCCAGCTTTATTTTTATTTTTGTGCTATAGTGCACATAATTTCAAGTAGAATCTATGTATTGTGTCGAAGAAGTAAATATCCTTATCGATAGTTAAAACAGATTATTATTCTTGAATATACATAATGACTAATTTTGACAACGGTTTGTTAGCGACTCAAAATGGCGGCAAAAGGTGCGCGCGCGTTGAATTGTGGGTATTTGCGTACTTAATCGTGACGTCTGTGAAAACAACCCATAGACAAAATAACGTTCTATAACATTGTTTGCAGCTGCGCGCGCAGAATGGGCCCCAACTAAATCCGTTGTGTCCCCTTCAAATGTATTCGTAACCCCAGCCAAACCCGTTATTCCGACCTCCGCCGCTAAAGTTGCAAAGCACTCCTGTTGCAAGTATCGGGAGACGATCGCTCATTTAGCTTGGTACATGGCATGTAGATACCAAGCCTAGGCAAAGCATAGGTACATTTTTATTAGACGATTCCCATGTTAGTGATACGCCCACCCAAAGCACTTAACTGTAGTACCCAAGATTCCATTCTTTTCAGGGTACGAGCCAATACAGAGAGGTGACGTCACATACTCCGAGTGGTGATTTGAAGTAAAATGTCTCCAACCTGATTATCCTCCGGCTAGTAAGGTTCAGGCGCTCAGACGGTATATACGAGGCAAGATGAGTCATACCGTCATAGCATTAGGCGAGAAAGCGCCCATAGAAGCCATATTGAGGCGCTTAGAGAATGTCCTCTAAGATATTTCAACTCGAAACATGATCGTGTGAGGAATTGTTACAACGGTTTCAAAAGAGAAGGAGAATCGGTGACTACCTTCAGATGTAGACTGGAAACACTTTTACAAACCACGAACGAAGCAGGACACATCAGAGAGGATGATAATGACGAACGACATCCTCAGACAGACGTTTTGGTTTTCACTGTGTAGGTGTCTTATTACAGAAACTTATGGAGATCACATTTTAGTTTAGAAGTAGTGTGTATTCCATTTAACAGGGTGATGATAGCAGGGCCTAAATTCTATTACTCACTTTAAGTAAACCAAACTACGTTTGTCAAAGGACTGTTTGGCCCCTTCGCGCTCCAGCAAAAGTTCCGTTTTTGTCCTCATTATAAATAACTTTGCACATCATATATGGACGAAATCACCGCATATAAAGAAATTTAAGCATCATATAAGGACAAAGGCACTGCATATAACGATGCGTATTCATAATACAAGGACGAAAATACGTCATATAAAGAGGTTTGCACTTCATATAATACAAACTATCATAATAATAAAAAAAAACAGCTCTGGCGTTGCATAGTTATGCCCTTGACAGGGAATATATGCTATGATATCAAATCAACTCAACTGCCGCCAAGAACTCCAAAAGCGAGAGTAACTGAGATGCAATGAGGCTGTATTTATTAATAAGTGCATGTCCGTTTGAACCTGTAGGGGTAGGATACCCAACCCGCGACCAGATCGTTTAGATACTCGTATATAGGGGATACAAATTATAAAGGGGATGTAGGCTTTATAATGTGGGTTGGCGTGGTATAGCCAAATATCACATACAATACATAATAAACGAACAAGTATAAAGTATTGACATTTGCAATAAAACTATTTAAAAGTGCTGGTCCAATTCGTTTGGTGAAAAAGGTATTTATAAGATCTAAAACATACAATTTGATATTACGTTTTTCTAGTAATATATCATGAGGTAGAACTGAGCTATTGCATTGCAAGTATCCTGTTATATGGTGTCTAAGCAACGAGCGTGACGTTTGCATATGCATTAAGTCATGAGGCAAGCAAAACAATAACATGTAATGGGAGCTGCCATATTGGTCTCCTGGCAGGCTACACAGTCCCATAATTGACAAATTACACTCATACATGTAACCCGATGGCTATATTTCTATATGCAACGTATAGCTGTGCTCAGTACATAGTCAAGACAAAATCTACAACGTCGCATATTTTATTACAGTGTAAACTAAGTATGGTAACAGCAGAAATGAACGGATAATGGATATATCACATGTGCAGTCAGTTTAATTCTTATAGACCAGACAATATTTTCACACAGTGTAATATCAAAGACCACTGTCATTTAGTATTAAATCTAATTTTGCTACGTGCCATAGATTTTCATTGGACACAACGGTCATACTTAATGCTGTCGTTTTTAAATGCGTTGTATATATATATGATAATAAGATGACAATTGAAGAAGTGTCCAAATTGTGAACTGGTCTATGCCTCAGGATAGTACTTGAAGTACTGAACATCTGACCAGTTCCCTCCACTTGTCTCGATCAGGTGCCAATGCCTACGTCTCCGCAAAACTTTTCCTGGTCCATTATGTGATGTTGTCACTCCTTTCCGTTGTTTCCTTTGTCTACCTCTGCTTCTGCTGCTATGGACACTGCCCTGTAGTACTGTTGCGGATAGACTGTCGGCTCTAGTAACATGACCATACCATTTCAGCTTTCGCTTTTTGACAGTGTTGAGGAGTTCTTCGTATTGGCCTACTTTGTACCTGATGGTGTTAAGCATTTCTTCATTTGTGATGTGGTCCATGTAAGGGATACCAAGGATGGCTCTGTAGCTTCTCATTTTAAGTACCTGCATTCTTCGTTGTAAGTATGCTGCCATGGCCCAGGCTTCACATGAATACAGAATGATTGAGATGAATAGCGCTCTCAATAGTCTGATTTTAGTTTTGAGACAGATATTCTTGTCTCTCCATATGGGTCTTAGCTTTGACATAGCTGCCGTTGGTTGTGCTGCTTGTGAAAAAAGTTCTACTTTTGATCCTCTTACGTGATTATGGAACCAAGATAATTGAATTGGCCCATTGTTTTCAGTTCTTGTCCTCTGACTTTAAATTTGGTTGATATTTGTTTGCCACTATTTGTCATCAGCTTTGTCTTCTCGGCACTTATCTCCATGTCATATCTGGAAGATGTTTCATCCAGGTTCTTCACTAAGGTGGCAAGCTCATCTTCACTGCCTGCCAGCCCATCAATGTCGTCTGCAAAGCGGAGGTTGGTGATGTTACGCCCTCCAATGCTGACTGTCCCATAGTGGTTTTCCAGGGCTTCGCTCATGATGCGCTCAAAGTAAATGTTAAAATGTGTAGGTGACAGGAGACAGCCTTGCCGTACTCCAACTGTTTGTCTTGAACCAGTACCCCACATAACCTTGAGCAGTTACTGCACTGGTAGCCTTGGCGTACAGCTGCTTAATGGTGTTGGTCAACTTTTGACCTGTGTCGTACTTTTTCATTGTGGCCCACAATGCCTGATGCTATACTCTGTCAAACGCCTTTTTGAAATCTATGAACACATGAAAGATGTCTTGTTGATGTTGTGAGTAATTTTCACACAGAACCCTAACATTGAATATTTGTTCTGTTGTGCTTCTTCCACTCTGGAACCCTGCCTGTTCTTCAGCGATTATTTCTTCTGCCTGTGGGTTCAGTCTGTTCAAGATGATCTTCAGCATCAACTTACTAGCATGGCTGATCAAACGGATAGTTCTGAAGTTTCGGCAAAGCTAGAGATTGGCTTTTTTGGGGAGTGTTATAATCAGTGATTGGGTTCACTGTGTTGTCCATTCGCCTGTCTGCCAGATCTTGTTGCAGATTTTTGTTAGTAGCTCTATCACTGATTCTACACCACTCTTGATAAGTTCAGCTGGGATGTTATCTACTCCAGCTGCCTTCCCATTCTTCAGTGATCTTATTGCTGACTCCACCTCTTCATTGAGAATGGGGAAATCATCATAATTTGTGGAGTTTGGAAGTTCAAGCACCTCTGTGTCTCCTATGGACGGATGGTTGTAGAGTTCTTTACAATACTCAGTCCATCTTTCTGCACTGTCAATTGCTTCTGTGTGGCATTTTCCATTTTAGTCTTGAATGGTACTGGCTTTTGATTGCTTCTGTCTGGTGAAGTCTTTCACAATTTGGAATGTCTTTTTGCTGTTATTCTTTATCAGAATGCTCTTTATTTCTATGCACTTTTGTTCAATCCACTCTTCTTTTACTTTCTTCAAGATTTTTTTATTCTGCTATTCTTGTTCATTTCTTGATACTCCGCTGACCCTGTTGTGTGTCCGATGTTTTTGAGGTCTCTTCGGACATCACACAGATTCAGTATCTCTTCTGTAACCCAGGATTTTTTCTTTGGGCGATGGAGGCCAATGATGTCTTTGGCAGCTGTTGTCATGACTGTGTTGAAAGTGTCTGTCATCACGTCAACATCAACATCCATCACAAGGAGTGGTGCAAATATTACTCCAATTGTGGCTTGGAATGACTTGTAGATGTTAGGGTCCTTCAGTTGTTCAAGGTTGAATTTGATCCTCATTTTTGGGGGCTTGTTAATTTTCTTCAACCTCACTCAGTAGTTCATAATAACGAGGTCGTGATCACTCTCAACATCAGCACCTGGAAACGTTCTTGTTTTTGCTCTATTGATGCTAGATCGGTAACGGTTTTGAACCAGTATGTAGTCTATCTGGTTATGATGGGTTCCATTTGGTGCGTGCCACGTCCAAGTGATATATATATATATATATATATATATATATATATATATATATATATATATATGTGTGTGTGTGTGTGTGTGTGTGTGTGTGTGTGTGTGTGTGTGTGATTTATTGGGGGAGGATACGATTTATTTCCTTGTTACGTCAGTCCCGGATAAGATCTGCTACCGATGCTAAACCCATGTCCTAAAGTCTTGAAAAGGTGTGTTCTAGCACTGAATTTAAAATAAATACAAAATTAAATGCCCCATACAAAAATCATTTGACTGCTGTAGCGTTTATTTAATGTGGAGAAAATAAATCAAATTTTTACCGTCAGGTAATGCTATTCATCGGAATGTCATCCAGGGTAAATATTTTCTACATGGAACGAATTCTTTTAAAAGGTCGAATATCTTAGTATATGGTACTTTGACTAATTGCTTCATTATTGAGTTACATATATAAAAAATTACGTCATACACGATGGAATTGCATACACTAGGACAAGATTGTGTTTAGCCGAAATTTACAAAGTTTTCACCCTGGTTTTGGTTGACCTCTCAGAAGATATGCACAATACGTGCATATCTTCTGAGAGGTCAACCAAAACCAGGGTGAAAACTGAAAGCGAGTGGCACATTTCCACCACCACTTCTCTGTGACGTGTTTTATGTAATGAATGAAATTTGTGATCAACGGTTCTAATGTGTATATGAGTTCGAGGAGTTTTTAATCCAAATATTTTGAAAAGTATATAGAATAATCATTTTTCTATAATATTTGAAGCCTTTATACGAAATTTCCCATATAGAAACAAGTAACTTTGGGATAACATTTAACATTATAGAATACATGTAAGGACTTAATGAGCAAATGCGTGTGTCTCTAATATTCGGAATATAAAACGGTTGTCAAATTAAACCTTCTGTCAAGTGCGGAAAGAGAATTCCTCTAAATATGAGCATATTACATATGATCAGATATGTAGGCTTCGATGTAATTGAAAACATTTCCGTGTGGTTCAAATTTCTACATGTAAAATGGAAGTTTTGTTCGGTAACCAGATCTAGATAATGTAAAGGCAGCTTGTGTACACTTCATGAACCATGTGAATACCGGGACATTTTTTACAGTAGAAGGATAGATTTTTTAGTAAAATTAAAAAGATTGTCATTTTCTTTAAATTGTACTAAAGTAATGTTTTATTCATTTATATTAAAGTAAGTTCTAAAATATATTAAGATTAATTTCATTTATTTCTAAAGCACAACTATATATGTTAATGGAATGAAAATAGTTGTTGCGCAAGCGAAAGAAAGGCAATGTATATCGCCGTATTGTATAAAACCAGTAAGATAACTAAAGCTATACGAATGTACAATGCTGTGTGGTATAAGCGTATTATGTTACTAAAACATTTCGCTGATTCAGCAAGAACTCCCAAGTTTGCTCAGTAAGACATATATAATTCTGCAAACTAAACAGATTTCAAAATCATGATTGGCGAATTTCCAGCTCGGTGACTAGAAGTGGGTTAACTTCTCTCTATATGACGTAAAACAAAATGGTTCCTGCCTGATGATGAGTAGACGTCTTTTGCTGACCGGTATACTAAGGGTATGACCTTATTTGGTCCTAACTTGAGCCAAATGCGTATAAATAAGTCGCGCAGATCGTTACAACAAAACCTGATTTAAGTGTTTTAAAATGACAGAGACAAGAAAACTAACTAAAGAACTAACTAAAGAATGTGGCAATTGTGTTAGTGTATTTTTGAAACCTTTGAGGCAACAACATGCATAGTTTATTACGTTGTTCAAGATGGAAGCTTCCGATTAGACGTAAGTATTTGACCGTAATATTACTATAGGCGAAACGATTTGGAACACAAAGCACATTGAAGTAGAACTTATTAATCTATTCTGGCTTCCTTGTCTGGGCGGCTTTTATTTATTCAAGGACGTTGACAAACTTTTACAAGAGACTGTCACATGAAACCAGTTCCCAACATTCAAAGATATCAATCAATATAAAGAATGCTGGGCTTAAACTTAGTAACAAAATAATAGGGACTCAATACGTTTTATAATTTACTCAAATAATGTATTTCCCTTGAAAACAAAGCGAACATTTCAAAGTAACTTAGAGTAGTGAAATAAATCTCAATTGATCATATTAGTTCTATCACAAGTCCAAATGTATAGAGTGTTAAAAGAAATGAAATATCGAATGTGTTGATTGGTCAGCAAGCTTGAATGTGCTTATGTGTCAACATTTTTGACGGATCTCAAAACTACGATCCACAATATCCTTGAATGAATTACCAATAATCCCAAAGTAATTATTTAATCCCAAAGTAATTTTTTATTCCAAAGTCAATGATCAATCCCTCTTACATTATAACAGAACACAACAAAAGTACTTATTATGTCATGATTAAATATCAGCAAATTGTATTTAAAGCAATTTGCTATTCTTTTAATCCAAATATGTATTATTTCTGTGATTTTGTTTTTATCGTGGGAATTATAAAATCTCTCGCATTGCATAGCACAATTCTTCCTATATTCTAAGTCCGCAAATTTAGGAAACAGATATTGTTACAAAGAAAGATATTTTAATTATTTACTCTGCTGTTTACATGGGTTATCTTGCCTTTGTAAAGTTATTCTATATTTATGCAGATTCCACATTGCGGTTTTTCTAATAATGGAAAGTAATCAGGTACAAAAAATGTGTATCAAGAAATAGCGCTGTAATTAAGTTAACGTATTGCAGAATAAGCTTTTCAACTCCAAGAGAAACGTTTTGCCCACTATTAAAGTTGAATACAATATATATTGCTATCTGATTATCAACATTTCTTTACTTTTAGTATCTATCAATTTCATCTATATAAAAGGGACCGAAATACAATTAAGTTATTTTAAACTCCTGTCAGGTAATTCCAATATGTCGATCGATTTTTATTCAAGTTTGAAAGATACAAAAGCAAGCAAACTTTCTTTAATATAATTAAAATTTTATAAATTGAAACTAATTGTAACTGTATCCATTAAAAGACAGCACTATCCTCTCTCTCTCTCTCTCTCTCTCTCTCTCTCTCTCTCTCTCTCTCTCTCTCTCTCTCTCTCTCTCTCTCTCTCTCATATATATAGATTGACTGTTTTTACGCGTAAAACTGATTGGATATAATAATTTCATAACGGTCTGCACATATCTACTTCAGATATACATTTATACGTCTACGATAAGTCAGCAGACATAAAATACAATTATACTTTATATGTTGTTTATGCAGTTGACGTTCGTAAGTTATAAAGGTTATGCTAGTGGTAAAATATAGGAGTCTTTCTTTTGCGCAGTATAACACTGACCGTAGTGATGCTTGACTAAACAACAAGATAGTCAAGAAAATTTGATTTCTTTGTTATGCTGCGTTAGGGAATTCCCAATTTATCAGTGCCAGTTTTTCATTGGCTTGTCGTTTCGAACACGTAAAAAAAGAAGATACTAAGATACATATTGATTCTAACATTCCACAGGTGTGGCAGGTAAACAGAATCGCACATGTACATATCATAATGGTTAGCAATGAGTTAAGATAATATTTTTAAAAAATGTAATGCGGGCTTGATTTGCAAGAACAATTCAATATAAGCTCTTATGAGTTATTTAACGATATTATAAAGTTGAACTGCAAGCAAACAATATTTGAAAATGTAAACGAAACATACAGACACAAAACTTATCCTTTACTGGGTTATTTCAGAAAAGAAACCTAAGGCGACCGCAGAATTATTATAAACATTTAGTAGTCAATTTTTAAGTTTTACCGATGTAGGCCAAAACATGTTTAGAGGCGAAATCAGAGCTTTCACTAGTGAATCTATGCGTAGGCGCCCATGGTCAATACATCATTCCATAGTTACTCGAGGCTAATAAGAACGCTTTCTCACCTTGCAACACAAAGCTGACCACAACTCCTTTTCTTTACTACACGAGTCTGAATACATTGCTTTCTCTCCGTACTACACATGGCTGACCTCAAATCTCCTTCTCCTACTACACAAGGCTGACCTCAACTCTCCTTCTCCTACTACACAAGGCTGACCACGACTATTATTCCGCTACTTCACAAGGCTGACCACAACTATCCCTTCCCTACTACAAAAGGCTAACCACATCTCTCCTTCCGTACTAAAGGAGGCTAATCACAACTCTTCTTCCCCGACTATAGAAGGCTGGCCACAAATCTCTTTCTTGTACTACACAAGGCTGACCACAACTCTTCTGTTCGTAATACATAAGGCCGACCACAACTCTTCTTTCTCTTCCACACAAAGCTGACCACAATTCTTAATTCCCTTTAACACAAGGCTAACCAGAACTCTTCTTCCCCTACTACACGAGGCTTAAAATAAATTTCTCACCGTGCTACGCAAGGCTGACCACAACCCTTCTTCCGCTACTACACACGGCTGAAAACAATTCTCCTTCCCATACACCACAAGGCTGACCACAACTCTCCTTCCCCTTCTACACGAGTCTAACTACAACTCTCCTTCCCCTCCTTCATAAGGCTGACCACAACTCTCCTTCACCTCCTGCATAAGACTTATCACAACTTTTATTCCCCTACTGCAAGACTTACCACAACCCTCCTTCCCCTACTACACCACGCTGACCACAACACTTCGTCCTCTACTACAAAAGAATGACCACAACTCTCCTCCACCTACTACACAAGGCTGACCACAACTCTCCTTCCCCTCCTGCATAAGACTTATCACAACTTTTATTCCCCTACTGCACAAGACTTACCACAACCCTCCTTCCCCTACTACACCACGCTGACCACAACACTTCGTCCTCTACTACAAAAGAATGACCACAACTCTCCTCCACCTACTACACAAGGCTGACCACAACTCTCCTTCTACAAATACACAAGGCAGACCACAACTCTTCTTCTACTACTACACAAGACTGACCACAAATCTTCTTCCCCTACTATACAAGGCTGACCACAGTAGTATGCAGATTTCGTTTTGTCTTAGTTATGAATAGGCATACGGATAATGCAGAAGTACGGATTTTTGATAATCAAAATTAACAAAGTTACACTGACCATTTCGTTTTCAGATTTGTTTTATTTACATATGTCTCTGTTGCTCTTAACTGGAGGGATGGACTACTAACAATAGTCATACAGAGAACATTTTATTCATGTTAGGTGCATACTAGGTTGCGTTTAAATGGAATTGGTTTTTCTTAAAAGTTGGGAATTCATGCAATTTGTCCTAGTTTATGACATAATTCTAAAAGATGGTTTATTCTGTTTCTGTCAGTAATGTTTTTCAGTTTGAAAAATGCATAGTCTATGGCATAATCGCAAACTGCGGTCTTTTTATCTCTACTTGAAATCTACACAACCATGTTATCTCAGATGAACGAAATTGGCTCTTAATATTCAACCATGTCATTTATTCGAGCTAATCAGTTTGTAACGACGTCTTTAGACCTATATACCATATTTTCAAATACCATCTCATTCCACGTTTTAGCATATCAATTCATCCTTATTTAGAAAGAGCATTATCAAGTTTGCGAGTACTTCAAAGTAATCTATTTTCAAATGACATCCTGCATTAATACATCCTCCACCCCAATTGATGTTTATCCTGTATCATTAGCAAACGTCATGTACAAATCATTTTGTTTTTCAGTGAAAATTTAATGAAATCGGAACTTCTTATTGTAACAAAATCCATGTATGCAGACACGCCGAACAATGAAGACATTGCTGCAACTGACGTTGCAACATCCCGTGGCACTAACCGAGCCTGTTACCTCGTATATCTTAGATTTCATATCAGAAATCGTAGCCATGCAAAAATCAATGAATTACATGGAAACCTCGCCAACAAAACAACTTCTTTTCGGAAACTCTTCACACAAGTAATGCCCCTAAAAATCTTCTTATTGACAAATTGTTAATACTAGATTTACAGTAGGTAGATTTTTCGAATAAAGCATTTTATGTTTTTGGGTAGCGAGTCACATTCCTAAAAAGGAAAAAATGAATGACAGACACCGCAGCCAAAGCTGTCGTGCATTTAGTTTGACAAGATTAGTGCAAAATGTTCCGTCGTTGATAGGTACCGCGTCGGTGGCCTAGTGGTTACGGGTCATAGGTTCGAACTCCGACTTAGTCATACCAAAGACATACAAATTGTACTAACAAATGCCTCGCCGTGCGCTCAACATTAAGGGGCTAGTGTTAGGACTGGTAGACCTGGTGTCTTGATAATGTGACTGGGTGGGACAACATGCTACATGTTTACGACGAGATGCGCCATGCTAGTGATCCTAAAGATATGACTGAATTATTTTTAAAGCTACGTTTAAAATCAAAATCACACACGTATTCTGTCGTTGATAGGCTCTCCACCTATCGCGATGTCTTGCTTTATGTTGTCAGTAGAATTAGGATTAAAGTTTTTAAAAGAAAAGATTGGGGGGGGGGGGGGGTAGAAAACTTTCTAGACCGAAAGGAAAGAATTAGAAAATTCCAATTTTTCTCTTCGTCCGAATGGCTTGAGAAGGTGGAAATTTATAATCGGGTGTTAAGTGTTATGTTGTGATTCGGGCAATGTCCGGGTTTTGCTAATATATTTAGCGAAGAAATAAGTAATCGAATTGTTCAGATGCAATACTGACCGTTTGTATATTAACATTGCATATGAAGAAGAAAAAAAACATGACAATATTCTACTTAAGAGAGGAATATTAACATATATTTTATAGAACTCCTGTAATTTAGGTACCGTGTAGATTTCTGTAAATTATCAAACAATTCATTAATAAAATTAAATTAATAAAAACGTGGCCAAAATATGTATAGGACGTAGTAGGAAAACAGTATTTTAAATTGTTGCGAATGAATTCAAATTAAAAAACCAAATTCTGGTGTTACACTATAAGTGTATAAAATATCAAAGTTTGCAAAATTTTTGAAAATGTAAAATATTAATATCCAACCATAATTGTACAACTAATGTTATGGCAACAAACAATAATGAGAAATAAATTTAAAAAAAAAACATTCCTGCTATAATTAATTACTAGATTTAAATTTCTAACAAAGTTGGAACATTGTGCAATATTTTTTTCTACACATTTGCGTAATAAAAATGAAACATAAATGCAATTATTGAGAATTTCACAAATATAAAATGTTAACAACAACTAGTATGTTCTCAGTCATTAACTCAATTAAGCTGACGTTGCACACGAGACAAGAAATTAAAACGACAAAGCACAAGGTGACAAAGTTTAAATTTTACCAATATTTAAACAATTTCATATCCATAAAGAAGATAAGATAACTTTAAGGATTGTCTGCCCGGAATATGCCGAACTTTGCCGAAAATGGAAATAGCGAAGAGGCGATTAGTAATAACCCTTGATAAACAAATTGCTATTCCTCTACATATTCGTAAGTCTCGGTATCGTTATGGCACCTTTACCCAAGAAGACGGAAGAATTTCGAATGACTGATTTTCCTAACGTTACCAAATATTTAATGTCACAGAGTAACAAGTTAGCTTTTTTAATTACAGTTGATCAAAACCTTTTGGAGTCATAATTCCATTTCCGGGTCAATCAAACCATCTTTCATATTTATTTAACTTGTTTGTTTCAGCAGCACTGCTTTCACAACCAGAACAAAAGGCATCTCAAAGTTAAGAATTATTCCTTCCCAAATATTCCATGGTTTTAAAAAAATCAGTCCATGTCATGAATATTTCACAGATTAAGGCACAGCTAAATTTAGATACAAATACTTAGCTCCACACGAATTCGGAACATCATATCCTGGTCTGACCCGTATACAGACTTTAAATATAAAAATCAGCATGTCCACTGCAGCTGGCACATTTTGTGGTACAAAACTATACAAATAATCTCTGAAACATCAAACCCAGCATTGCATAGTGGAGTATTGTGTGTCTAGCTTCGGACCCATGCACACCTCTTGAAGCGTGATCGCCCCTCCCCCTGAATTTTACCATGTCAGTGCCCACTGACAATAAAACACATTTGTTCGACTTCACGCTGTGGAACATATGCTCTTTTGATGCGAAATCAATTATGAAGCTTTTGGATAGTTCAGTACCATATAATATATTGGACGTTCAGTGTGATAAGATTTAAGTTTATATTTTATATATTTTATACTATTTTAACATCTATATTTCATTTGGATGATACTATTTAGATTGATAAATATTTTCCACTTATATTTCATCTTGACGGACTATATGTTTTCGTTTTTGGAGGGTTTATCTTCCAAAAGGTGTGTACAATTTTGTAATCTTTACACATTTAGAACAAAACTTTAAATAGGCACAATGCCTAGATTTGAATCATTTATACCTGAATATATTTTACAGAAACAGTCAGCGTTCCTAACTAACAAAGCAATAAGGAACATACAAATCTCAACGTGTTGAATAATATATGAGATGTGTTTATTGATCGCTGGTTCCATGAAAGGCAGTGGCAGATGCTTTATCTGCTCGGGAAATGGACGCACCAGCCCATACATTAATCTCCTGCTGCCTTGCATGTCGGCTTTGGTTACCTAAAGGATAATGGAGTAACCCCGAAAGGAAAATCTGGAATGGAGACCCTAAAGCAGTTGGACGATCTCCTTGTGGCAACTCACTGGTTCGGAGAGGGTTAGGCTTCCATGTAAACAAAGCCAACAAGTGATATGTGTTTGAATGTCGCACAATATATAGCAGAATCACCTCCATTCCTCTGAAAGAACCTCCCGTTAACATCACAATTATCCAAGTATATGCTCTAACTACTGATCATGATGATGAAGACATAGAAGAGTTTTACTCCAGGGTATAATAAACATGGTAAGTAAAAAAGACACCATCGTCATCCAAGGAGACTGGAATACCAACGTTGGCAAATATGCTATTAAAGTGTGGGACCATAATTGCGGACCTTCTTGAAATGACCTTACCAATGAATGAAGGAGACGGCTGTTTCAGTTCGCAAGCTACAACAACGTGGTACAAGCCACAACCCTGGGCCAACATAACGCTTCACAATGCTGGACATGGCACGCACCAAATGGAATCCATTATAACCAGATTGACTACATACTAGTTCAAGACCGTTACCGATCTGGCATCAACAGAGCAAAACAAGAACGTCCCCAGGTGCTGATGTTGGGAGTGATCACGAACTCGTGAATATGAACTTCCGAGTGAGGCTGAAGAAGATTAACAAGCCAAAGACAATCAAGCTGAAATTCAACCTTGAACAACTGAAGGACCCTAACATCTGCAAGTCATTCCAAGCCGCAAATGGAGGAAAATTTGTTCCACTCCTTGTGATGGATGTTGATGTAAAAGTGATGACAGACACTTTCAACAAGTCATGACAACAGCTGACAAGGACATCATAGCACACCAATCGCCCACAGAAAAAAAAACTGGGTTACAGAAGAGTTTTTGAATCTGTGTGATGCCCAAAGAGACCACAAATACACCAGACACACAACGGGGGCAATGGAGTACCAACAAATAAACGAGAATATCAGAAACAAACTTTACGAAAGCAAAAGAATATTGGATTGGACAAAGGTACACATAAATAGAGAGCAGTCTGATAAAATATAACAGCAAAAGGCATTCCAAATTGTAAAAGATCTCACCAGACAGAAGCAAACAAGAGTCAGTACCATTCACACCGAAAGAGAAATATGCCTCACAGTGACATTGAAGAAAGATGGAATGAGTATTGAAACGAACTCTACAACCATCCGTAAAAAGGAGACCCAGAGGTGCTTGAAGTTCCAAACTCCACGCATAATTATGATTTTTCCATTCTCAAAGAAGAGGTGGAGTCAGAAAAAAGAGCATTGACGAATGTAAAGGCAGCTCGATTAGACAACATCCCAGCTGAACATATCAATAATGGGGGGGGGGGGAGGATCAATGATAGACGTACTAACAAAATCTGCAACCAGATCTGGATGACATGTTAATAGCCAACAAAGTGGACAGTCACTGATTATAACACTCCTCCAAAGGCAATCTCCAGCTGTGCCAAAATTACAGAACTATCAGTTTGACTAGCTATTCTAGTAAGGTGATGCTGAAGATCGTATTGAACAGACTGAACTTACAAGCAGAAGAAATAATCGCTGAGGACCATGCACGGTTCCAGAGTGTAAAAAGCATAACATAACAAATATTTAATCTTAGCGTTCTTTGTCAAAAGTACTCGTAACATCAAAAAGACATCATACATGTGTTAAGGATTTCAAACAGGCTTTGGACAGAGTGTGGTATGCTTCAGTGTGGGCCACAATGAAGAAGTACAACATGGGTCAAACGTTGACCAATACCACCAATCAACTCTATGCCATGGCTACAAGTCAGTTATTGCCCAAGGTAATGTGGTGGATTGGTTCAAGACGACAGCTGAAGTACGCCAATGTTGTATCCTGTCAACCACGCTTTTCAACAACTACTTAAAGCGAATCATGAGCAAAGCCCTGGAAAACCACTGTGGGACAGTCAGCATTGGAGGGCGTAACATCAACAAAATACGCCTTGCAGATGACAGTCATAGGCTGGCAAGACGAGCTTGCCACCTTATTGAGGAATCTAGATGAAACATCTTCCATATTTGACATGGAGACAAGCGACGAGAAAACAAAGTTGATGACAAATATTGGCAAACAAATCTCAGCCAAGATTAAAGAGAGAGGACAGAAACTGGAAATAGTGGGCCAGTTCACATTTAGTGGTTCCATAATCACCGAAGAGGAATCAGGACTAGAAATTGTGGCACGAGCAGCACAATTTACGGCAGCTATTTGAAAGCTAAGACCCATGAGGAGAGATAAGATTATCTGTCTGAAAACTTAAATCAGACTATTGAGATCATTATTAATCTCAATCTTTTGGTATTCAAGTGAGGCCAGGACCATGCATTTGAAATGAGATGTTACAGAACCATCCTTGGCATTTCTTATATGGATCACATCACAAAAGAAAAGTGCCTAACACCATCAAGCACAAAGTAGGCCATTAAGAAGACCTCCTCACCATTGTCAAAAAGAGAAATTTGAAATGGTATGGCCATGTCACGTGAGAAAACAGTCTATCCACAACAGTACTGTAGGAAGCGTCCAGGGTGGCAGAAGGAAAGGTAGACAGAACAAATGTTGACTGACAACATCTCAAAATGGACCAGGAAACGTTTTGCATAGACACAGGCATTGGCACTTGATAGAGACAAGTGGAGGGAACTGGTTCGATGTTCAGCAACACAGTGCCTCAACGACCACACTAGCTCAAGAGATTGATGATGATGATGATGATCCACGGGCACTAAACTCCCGCTAAAATTTTAAATTTGATTGCATATCACTCTTCTATAAACAGAATTACCTATTAGAAAGAATTTGCTTTATTTGCGTGAAATTAGATAAAACTACATTTGTTGAAGGACTTTTAATGTGACTCTCTATTTGTATTTAAAATCTTGACTCTGATTTTAGTTTTAGTAGACACTATTTTCTGGCCTCGGGGTATTGTTTCTGTAACACTAGTGGAAACAGACCAGGACAGAATGAGGGGCACATTCTCTCGCCTATCCTGCCTTCGTAATCTGGTGCAATCGGACAGAAATCCAAGAGTTTACTCTATTCAACATGGGTTTGATGGCTAATAAAGGAGACCACCAAAATATCCTTAGATTTATTCTGAACTATATGGCTATTGGTTCGATACAAAAATATTCTGAAGGTATATCTCGGTGCAGCAACGTAAAAAAATAATCATGCTCTTTGTTTGGCGGAAATTTCGTCGATTAAGAGAAATATTAATCTATTGATACCACTCGTGCTATATAGGAAACAATGATTGACCAGTAAGTTGCGAAAGAAAAATAGTTCGATGCATTCGCAACTCTTTTCGGTCATTTATTGTTTCGTATAAAGCCGAGCTAGTCCGAACGTCAGCAATCAGTATACATTCTTCGTATCATCATCATAACTGATCTCGAAATGACGTATGCTTTAGTTTATTTTCTGAAGCAAAATGCGAATAGGGAGGTTGCAATCGTCTGTCATGTTCCTTTGATGTTTGTATGTTAACAAGACAATTTAGGTTGATTAATTCTGGCAAGGATAGATGCCTTTGGTCAGCACACCAAAACAGACCATATATTAAATATGTGTATCTACTGATAAAATGCAATTGATTGTATAAGCAATGGCCGTTTTAGGATATGATGATTTCGGCATAACTTGTTTACTTATGAATCTTTGTCACCAGTACATGTGTCCAATCTTGTTATAATAACTTCAATGATTGTCCGTGTTTCCTTAACAATGTGAACGGAAATTTCCACAAAAGTCAGTCTTATGAGCTTAAAACATACCTACAAAGTCTATAATACTCAATGGATCTCATACATTAAGCAAACCGAGAAGTAAACCATTCATTTATATATCGATTGAAAATCACATATACTCTTAGCAAGCTGATGTCAATCAGAAGGCTTGATCAAATGGACAATATGGTAATCATCTTAAGGCGAAAGAAAATAATAATAACAGGACTTTGCAAAATCATATTCGAAAGATAATTAGCAATTAAGATGTGTGCAAATTTGCATTTGATCTACGGGATGCATCAGAGAACAAAGTTTACAATTATATAAATAAAATAACAGCAATTAGCGTAATTGCATCCAACATGGTCCATACCTCCGACTTACTTGCAATCAATCAATAGCCCTCCGATTTTCTGATTATATAATCCTTCCTAAGCCACTAATACGAATTACTAACTATAGATTATTTAATTTAACTGTTTAAAATAGTGGAAGTAGAAAACACGTGTAGATCAATGTCATCTCTTTGACTCTATAATATCAAAGTTATATAAGGAAA
Source organism: Unio pictorum (assembly GCA_030141615.1). Taxonomy (NCBI): domain Eukaryota; kingdom Metazoa; phylum Mollusca; class Bivalvia; order Unionida; family Unionidae; genus Unio; species Unio pictorum. The sequence continues at coordinate 7,033,683 of JARLTB010000057.1, forward strand.
TATTTTCTTTGGACAAGAGCTTTACCAGATCCAAAAGCTGTCGGTGTGTAACGAGCAATCCCTTACTAGATTATATATGGATATGCTATTAATTGTCTGTTTAAAAGTGTCACTGAAAGATGCTGCCTTGCGGCAATCTGATTAAAATCAGATCTCCACTGTCCTACATGAAAATGTGACAGTGGTCTTAGGAGCCATGTTCTTGTGGCCTATATTATTACCATAATCACTCATTTTACAGCAAATCAGATGAAGTATTATATTCTCGCGTTAGGAGACTGAGCTATGTGACTGAAGAGCATCAATGTGCCCCGAACGATTTAATTCACTGTCAGAGTTTTGAAAACTTCAGTTCCATTGGCTAATTGAAAGGTCACCAGAAGATGAACTTTAATCGTTTTCTGTCCGGTCTTCACGTAAGACAATAGATTTGATTTTAATTAGATTGGCCCTATGGTACAATCGTATCCTGATGACAGATTTAATTGATTGTGGAAACTACCCTAACTATGAAAATTTTATATTTAATACATATTCCACATTAAGATAGGTAGGTTACTTATTAGACCAAGATCAAAGGGGTCAGTCGTTGTGCCGTACTTCGGTGTGGTATCTTATGCATCATCCATTTGTGAAAATAATAAACTTCCAAAGAAATATGGATGTAGGAGGATCTAACTAAAGTGAATAATCGTCATTTCAATGTATGTGTAACCAAATTATAACAGCAAACTAATACAGTTATTGAAAGTCGACACGGAATGCATGTACCAGTATGACTTTTACAATAGCTGTTTCCGTACTCGAAATGGTAAGTAAGAGTTCGTGCAGTTGAAACTGAGAACAAACCCAACAATGTCTAAATTCCTGTTTACCATCTTAATGTGCTATTTCACTTTGAATTGAGACCAATATTTAAGTCAGTGTATCTTTTTTATTTTCGACTATTTACAAAACACAGAACAATAGGGGAAATCACCGACATCACGCGGGATACACTAAGATATATGCTGCTTCAGTCTATTATACGAATTCAGAGCTAATACGTTTGAGCTTAAAATAAAACAAATATCTTTTCTACGAGATAATAATGGATATATTTAGTCTCTTTGATGAAAGACCTAAGTGGTTGCACCCACTCGATGAAATATATCCGTTTTACACTCGTTTCAAGGAAATATGCTATCATTGGTTTTATATATTTAATAACGCTATGCTGATATTTATTTTATGGTAGCAGGTGAACTAGTAGATTGTCCTGCAGGAAAAATGTGGATAATTAAATAAGTGAATTACAAACATTTCACTGCATCCTGTAGACATCGAAAACATTGCGATCAAGACATTTGATCCGCATGTTTGTCGGCTGCTTTGTCTAGGGGTAAGTATGGTCGTTCTGTCACGTACCAAGATAAAATCTCATAATATGTTTATGTTTTGTTCTTCGGAGCGGAATGCTTGCGGGTGTGTCTTGTCTTATTTTGCGATGAGTTAGGAAAGAGAATTATGTTACAGCTAACATCCTATGTGCGAATATTCACAGCAGAACATCAACGTTAAACTGCTGACATTATCACCGCGAATCCCGTATGAAATCTTGATCTTCATTATGGTATGCATGATGTTAGCCAATACATCTGAGCACACAATTGTTTAAAAATAAATTTGCTTGCTACGAGAGAAAAATTTCGTCTCGCTTGGGGTAAACACCTAATCATTTTTACTCACTCAATGACATATATCCGTTATTCACTTGTTTCATGCTAATACCTTCTCTTTATTTTAAATTTCTAATTGAGATACTAATATTTATTTTCTGCTATTTCGTTAACTAGTTTATTTGCAGCATAAATTCTTTTGATAATTAACACGTGTGAATTACAAACATTTTATTGAGACACCAGAAACAGTATGATCAAGACATTTGATCCGATGTTTCGTCACATGCTTTGTATACTCGAACAATGGTCATGTTTCACGTACTAGACTAAATTAGTGTAACATGGTTTTGTTGTTTCCTTCAATTTATCGTTGGGGGTTGCATTGAGTTAAAAGAAAAAATTACTACTGGTTGCTTCAATGCGACTATACGCAGAGCAACATAAACGACGAACAGCTGGCCTTATGGCGCAGTATACCATAAGATCTGCAACTTCAATACATATATCTAGCCAATACATTTAAGCATTAAATATGTTTTACAAATTGGCTTTTCCAAGTGAATAACGGATATATTTTATCACGTGGATAATAACACGAGTATTTTCAATAGATGTTAAAATTGTCAACACTGTCGACACTCATTTATTAAATATGGAGGCGCCATCACATATTGACGACAAACGAATTGCAAACAGGAAAATATAAGGTTTATGTATTGCCTTGTTTATAATTAGTTTCTAACATGAATCCCAAATATATTTAATGAAATCATATGACCTGTTCACTGCTGATATATTACGTCATAAGACGTGATAGGCGCCACATGATTCAAAAATATTTTTTTCCTTTTGATTTCCGGTTTTTCTAAAAGAGCATAAATTGTTTTGTTTTTATGGTTTAACGCCATTTTTCAGCACAATATAGGCTATACATGGCGGTTAAAGAGCTTAAATATGACGGTGACTAAAGTACCTAACGACTTCCAACGAATCTGCATGTATTGATTTTATTCCTAAAGACTGTCTGGTTTCTAAATTATTCGCTAATGTGTATAAAAAGTGTTGAAACGAAAATCGAAAATAAAAAATGAAAAAAATCTCCTCATTTCTCTATAAAAACAGTCATTCATTTCAAAAACTACACTAGGCAATTTTAATAGTTATATTTTTTTGTGCACGCTAAATTTAAATTAGTAGGAATAAACATGTGGCGACATTTTGACGGGAACCAGCCGATTCCGGTTTCCCAACCCCTTTTCTCATGTACGTTTTGGCCAACCATTAACAACCTTTTATTGCTGCCAGTGTGTGGGGTGGGGGACTGAGGGCGGGTGGGGGTGGGGTGGTCAGATCCGGCAAGATCAAACCTTTATCGTTAGATCCGGTTGGACCGTGTTGTCACGGAATTAACAATATGTCTATTAAATACATATACTCGGGTTTCGTTTTTGTGTATAACGATATCCGAGGGTGATGTATATTGTACAAAGATTTCATCCTATGCCGCACGTGCGAAGTGATTTCAGTGGGAAAACCCGAATGCTCCAAGCACACAGACGATGCAAGACGACATCGTCTGTGTATAAATACATCACATAACATTTTTTCAGTGAGCGGTATACGTTAAAGACTTGCACATTTTCAGCTGTAGAGATTTGTGAGTTTATTAATTTCTTGTGTATAAGTTGCACGACAATCCTTTTTATTTATATATTATCTATGTAGCAGCAGAGGGGGCGAACTGTACAACTTTTTAGAGGCGTCAATTTGGCAAACCAAGGCTTCCACGAAATCGTAAAAAGCGTCTATTTGGTAAAACAGAATCAAAAAAAAAGGAAGACGCCAAGGTCTTTGTTAGCATCCCCCCCCCCTCTGCTGCTATGGGGTTAACAATCTTTTTAACGATGAAAGTCCTTTACGATTTCAACCGAATATTTGATGAAGTCCGATACGATATCTTGATCTAGGATCATGCAAATTTATCGTTACAAATCCATGTGGGATTAACTGAGCACCACTAAAGAAATTTCTAAAGAGATTATAATCCATATCACCATCGCACCAAGTTTGCCAAATATTTCGTAGTGTATGTGTATCAACTCCATTGAATACAGCAAGAATATTGCAGTTATCTCTGATCACTTTTGGTATTTGTGTGTATCGTTGAGTGACATATATTACATCGGTATTTTTATGTCTGCCTCTGGAAAATATTCTAGCAGGATTCTTTTGATTGTCTAACATCACATCATCATATAAGACCAAATTGTTAATACTTCCATCAATCGATCGGTTATAAAAAAAACAAAAATCATTAATCGGTTTTCGCAGCGCGTTGTTTCAAGAATTCCTCAATGGTCGGAATGGGTCTATTCCTGCTTGTATTATACTCTATCAGCGCCCGATATCTTGTTCCGCCGCATTCTATGCATAGTTGATATTTTCCTCTGACGCCTTTAACACAGATAACACAAGGTCGAGGACCGGTCCTACAACCTTGTTTCGCCATGATGGTATGAGGACCGTTCGGGAAATTCTGCGGAGGTTGTAGGAGTGTTCTAAACTTTTGCAATGGAAACTAGATTTGGATACAAGGAAGATTTTAGTACCGCGAAATTTTTGATGAGCATACCGAGACACTTAACATGGTATATCGTAAGTATATTAAAAATTAACAATTTAGTTTTCTAGGGCAGAGGGCACGAACTTTTCTGGCTTGCTTCTTCAGCTCTGCGGCTGTTGTCTTGCTCGATTCGCACAACTTGGAACCTTTGGTCACGGTGGAACACAAAGTGACTCCATCGTTTGCTCTTTGCTTCCAGGAATCAGGGTTTATGTTTAACGCTTTCAATGCAGCTTTCAGGTTGTCTTTCAAGCGTTTCTTCTGACATCCGTGGGATCGCTGTCCTTGCTGTAGTTCGCTACAAAAAAGCCTCGTATGTGCCTGGTTGTTTAACATGCGAACAACATGTCCTGCTCAATGTAGTTGCGACTGCATAGTACACGTCGTGGATTGCGGGGAGACCTGTATGGACGAGTACCTCAATGTCTGGAACCTTGTCCTGCCACTTGAGGTTTAGGATTTTCCTGAGACTTATGGTGTGAAATGGTTCAGCTTCATGGCGTGGTGTTGGTACATCTTCCACGCGCTTTGCATGAGTAAAGTAGTATGGGCATCACAACTGCCCTGTAGACCTTTAGTTTGGTCTGGATTCTGACGCCTCTTATATTCCAGACGTTGGCATACAATCTGCCAAAGTTGCTTTGGCTCTGGCAAAGCGATGGTTCACCTCGTCGTCAATAGTGATGCTCTGTGACAGTGTGCTGCCGATGTAGGTGAAACTGTTCACTGCGATGGGGTGTTGGTTATTGGCCTTGGTGTTGGGCTCAACATATCGCTTTCCTATGGCCGGCTGGTACTGATGGTCATATCAAAGTTTGGGCATGGACTGGATAACTTGTTAACGTTGAGTTGAAAGTCTGCTTCTAAGCCAGCACTGAGGGCGCAGTCATCAGCAAATAAGAAATCCCTTATATTGTCTGTCATGACATTTGTATTCGCTTGAAGTCTCCTAGACTTGAATAGTTTTCCATCTGTAGGGTACCTGATGCCGACTCCAGCCTCGTCGTCTCTGAAAGCATTAATCAGTATGGTGGAGAACAAGAGACTAAACAGTGTCGGTGCCAGAACACAAACTTTCTTGACGCCATTTGTTATTGGTAATTTTTCAGATGTCTTTCCATTGTCCTAGACTCGTGTCTGCATGCCGTCCTGGAAATGCTGCACCATGGACATAACTTTCCCCTGGCATCCGTACTTGGCCACTACCTTCCACACGCCTTCTCTGTTAACCGACGTAGATGGAAAAAAGTCAGCGTTATGCTATTGACATTTCTCTTGCAATTTCCATGCAGTAAACACCATATCGATGGTCTCATCTTCTTTTCGGAATCCACATTTACTTTCTGGCAGGAGACTCTCGTCAAGGTGCTTAGTGAGACGATTCAGTAGGATTCTGGCGATTTCCTGGAATTGAGGATATACCCTACTGATTGTCGCAGGCCAGGCGATTCCCTTTGCGTTAATACAGGTGGATTATGGAAGCTACTTTAAATTCCTTTTTGGTCGTCTCTTGCTGACACATTAGTAAAAACAGTTGGTGGAGCATTTATATCAGTACTATTCCCGCTTCCTTGTAGACTTTAGCTGCGACGGAATCTAAACCAGGTGTTTTGCCAATGGAGAGATGACTTATTGTTTTCTGTGTCTCGAGCACGGTTGGAGGGTCATCCAGTGCTTCGTTGATGAGTAGTTGTGGGAGACAACCGACAAACTCATCGATGATAGATGAATGGAGATTCAGTACGCTGTCAAAGTGTTCAGCCCATCGTTGAAGAATCTTCTCTTTGTCAGTAATTAGTGTGTCCCCGTCTGCGCTGAGAAGTTCGATGATCCTTAAGATGTCGGTCCGTACATATCTTTCAAGGTTTGTAGGTGTTCTTCATGTCATGCTTGTCTGCGTAGCACTGGATCTCATCAGCTTTGTTTCTCAGCCATGTGTTTCGTATCTAACGGAGTGGTATTATACAGTACTGCGTATATTGTTGTACGCATCTTTCCTAGAGGTGTTCTTTGGGTTATCCAGAAACTTCGTGATTTCGTCACAATTCTCATCAAACCAAACTTGATGCTTTCAGGTTGTGGGTCCTAGGAGTTCCGAAGCTGTGCTGTATACCAGCTCTCGGAATGACTGGGCGTCTTCACATTCTGATTGTCCAATGAAGATGATTGCATATGTTCTTCTAGGGTATCCACGAGAGACTGTTTGGTACTGGTGCATTTCAGCCTGGTGATATTTAGTCGTTTAGGAGCCTTCTTTCTCTGTGGACACCTTTTGGGATAAATGCGGGTGTTGACCTTGGTGATAACGAGGTGATGGTCTGTCTATCAGTCAGAGCCGCGCAAGGACTTGGTCAAACTCACATTCTGCATGTCCCTCTTCCTAATAATGACGTTGTCGACGAGGTGCCAGTGCTTAGAGCGAGGATGCATCAGTGTCGTCAGGTTACGGGTAGGGAGGCAACAGACTGTGTTTATGACCGGCAGTTCAAGCTCTGCGAACGTTTGGTGCAAAAGGAGACATTGCTATTACAGCGACCCACTCTGTACTTTCCTAACACTTCTTCCCAGGCAACGTTATCACAGCCTACTCTTGCAATGAAGTTGCCTAGAATGTCGAGCTTATCTTCCATTGGAACGTCAGCAATAAAGGAGTGAAGACCATCATATAATTTGACCTTCACTTCATAAGGATTGGTCATGGTTGGAGCGTAGTAACTGACAATGGTAAGGTGTTTTCTTCCAGACAAGAGCGGAAGTTTCATGATCATGAGTCTGTCGTTTACTTTCTTGGGAGGTCAAGTCAATTTGCCAGTCAATAATATCTTCACTGCAAAGCCGACATCAGCCTCACGGCTCTTTTCACTTCCTCGTCCGTTCTACAAGCAAGTATATCCGGAGCCCCATTCATAGAGTTCACCTTCTCCTGCAATACAGGTCTCGATCAATGCAGCAATGCTCACATTGTATCTGGCGAGTTTCTATCCTATGAGGGAGGTGATTCTCTGGGTCTGTCCGCATCGTCTCTTTCTAGTAAGGTGCGAACATCCCATGCGCCAAGTGTAAGATAAACAATCTTCATTTTCTTCTTTGTATTTCGATTACTGAAATAGGTTATCCGCTAACTGCGTATTCCTTTATTTAAAAAGGTATATCAGCTCACATTAATTACCACTGCTCCCCGGGCCCCAGGTGACAGAGTCGTCCAAGGCCCTCGCCTTTTCAGATCACTGACATTACTCATATCTGCCACAGACAATTCCATTGGGACTGTGGTTCCTTCCGGGTTCTTCCTTCAACAAATATTACTGGTCACCATGCATCGCCGGTCATGAGCAAAAATGACATTAAGTCTCAGTCGTCAAGTATATGACATACTTAATTTAATGACACCAGGCTTTCATTATTGATTTTGTCAACTTGAGAATATTATCTGAGACAAATCAAGCCCTTAGGTCTTATTCAATTCAATTCAGTAGTTTACTGTAACTATACATGATTTTTTTTTGTGTATGTGTGGAGCGGTGGGGGGGGGGGGGTGCAACATATGTGCGCTCACCCGTAACAAAGAACGTGTCGTTACCGCAGTGTGCATATAAAGGCTGGGCTTTTCATACAAGTGTATATAAAGTAGCGTCTTTGACGGGAGAATAAAATTGCGATTGTTTACAGTGAGTTTCTGTATCAAGTTTGGATATACTGTATCATAATTATCTACGATCAGCATCGACCAAGAAGAAAATATTTGGATAATCAATGTCGAAATATAAATATGGACGACGTTCAGATGAGGTATGTGATACTTTATATCATGTATTGGATTTGTATTACCGATTATGCCAGAATCACTGTGATATTGAAATTAAAATTACAATGTGTACACTAAACTATTATTTTGCATGTATTTTATGAAAAAATGACATTAATAGATTAACACTGGTGTGATTGATACTCTTGAATATTTTATGATACAGCAGGTTTTGAAATCAAATTAGAGGAGACAAAAACACATGGCGGTTTAAACTGCAGTTTTATGTGTTCAAAACACTGTGAGGGCATTTAGTTCACAAATCGATTATATATACCGTATGCTTACAATATATCATCGAACCAGCTAAAAAAAATAATAATATGAATTTTATCTCCCGAGTACATTGCAACTGGCTAAAACAAAAACAAATAATCCAAACTTTAGCCGCCGATATTGTCCTTAACTTATAATACATATTGAATAGTGTGTGTGTGTGTGTGTGTGTGTGTGTGTGTGTGTGTTAATAGATGAATAAACTGAATTCTAAAAACAGTAACTAAAATGGAATAAGTAGACTGTAGATCACTTGTGAAATACACCCGGGCAAGATATTTATCAGAGAGGCCAGTAAACATAAAACAGTTACTCAACATATCGGAATATACTTAGAAGTCTTGAAAAACTACACGAACAAATGCTCCCTTGAAAATCTTTGTCCACAAGTTGGATTTGGTCCAAATATCGTGTCAAACTTAAGGAAGTTCAAATAAATGAGTAATATTCCATATTAAATTGTGACAGAACTCAACGGTGTTGTGTTTGATTTTTTTTAATTGTTGTCATGGAAAATGAAAGCTTGTTAATTTCATTAAATTCGAAACAAGATTATTTGGAAATTTACATTTATTTATTACCGATATTTACAATGAAAATCTACCGCTTGAACAAAAATACCCCAGTAAAACGGTGTATATTGCACCTCTAATAAGTCTACAGTTGACATAACATAACAACGAATGAAGGATTTTCAGAAATGGAAGATTTACAAATTAGTTTAAGTTTCTATAGCATCTGTCTTGTTCATTTTATTCCTCGGATGACGTAAACTAGGCAAACAATTGACTCCAGGAAGGGTAGAACAGGCTGGCTGCCTGGGGGGTGTCATTGAGAAAGATACATAGCTTTCGATTCTCGACAAGACTTAAGCCATTGAGGTGTTAAAAATGGCCTAAAATTTACTCAAAATTAATAATAATAATAATAATAATAATAATAATAATAATAATAATAATAATAATAACTCTTATCTATTCACAATACCGTGTATTTTTGAAAGCTGAAGGTAACATGGATAACTATGTGAGTTTGAGCACGTAGGACGAGACTAAATTTGCCTGTTAACATTATACTGCGTCGTAAATTTGTTCCTGGAAACATATTGCCATATTTTTATAATCCACTTTTTAAAACTCTCTCTCTCTCTCTCTCTCTCTCTCTCTCTCTCTCTCTCTCTCTCTCTCTCTCTCTCTCTCGACTTTTTCACTAAAGATCTATGTCATGTCTACTTAACTACTAAATTGTTTTAATGTACACATATACGGAATACCTGTATTAAAGCTCAGGTGGCCTTGTGGTTAGAGCGACCGCCGCGGATGCGGGAGGTCGTGGGTTCGATCCTCGGCCGAGTCATACCAAAAGACTTTCAAACATGGTACTAACAGCTGCCTCGCTTGACACTTATCATTAAGATGTTAGTGTCAGGACTGTTCGACGTGGTGTCAGGAGAATGTGACTGGGAGGGACATCATGCTACATGTATGCGGCATGATGCCCCAGTGGTAGACATCACTATATACTGCCTCACAGCAGACATCGTAGCGATAAGACTGAAACATTGTTAAAGCTACGTTAAAAATCCTAATCAAACAAGCAAACTAACATTTCAAAGGCGAATCACAATCATGTTATGATTCAAGAAATTACGGATGACCGAAAAAATTCCTTGATGCGACCTCATAATGCGTAATACAAAGTCACAAATTCATGGAAGAAAAGAGCTGTTTAGTGACAATGGGTCCAGATATCCAATTTAAGTTTTATTATTCCATCTTGTGACATAGTATATTTTTTGTATTACATTAATTGTCTACTGTATATGTTTAAGTTTGCAGAACAGACAAACAGATAATATGATACAGGTTTCTCTCTCTCTCTCTCTCTCTCTCTCTCTCTCTCTCTCTCTCTCTCTCTCAAACACACACACACACACACACACACACACACACACGTACATACGTACACACACATATTCTTTATATCACTCACACACAGACAAGCAGGCACGCAAACATTGCTGTCTTTGTCTGTCTGTCTGTCTCTCTCTCTCTCTCTCTCTCTCTCTCTCTCTCTCTCTCACACACACACACACACACACACACACACACACACACACTAATTACCTTAACTCGAATTTACATATAGCATGCCTTTCTTTGCGTGGATTTGTTCTTCATTTCGGGACCGCTCTGGTGGCCTAGTGGTTACAGCGTCCGCCGCGGAAGCGGGAGGTCGTGGGTTCGATTACAGGCCGAGTCATACCAAAGACTTACAAAAAATGGTACTAACAGCTGCCTCGCTTGGCGCTCAGTATTATGAAGTTAGTGTTAGGACTGGTCGGCCTGGTGTCAGGATAATGTGACTGGATGGGACATCATGCTAGATGTCTGCGGCATGATGCCCCAGTGCTAGACATCACTATAAACTGCCTCACTGCAGACATCGTAGCGATATGACTGAATTGTTTTTAAAAGCTACGCTAAAAATCCTAATCAAACAAATAAATCTTATTTTCGGTAGGTCAAGATGGAAAATACGGCCATAGGGGAAAGACAGTGTCACTGGATCAGTACCGTACCGGTTAGCGCAAAAATCACCACTGGTTTAAACATGTCTTATTTCCTATATTTGTGGTTAGAGATGACAACAAGTTCAGATTAGAAGCTAAAGGATAAGAACGAAGATCATTAGCGAGCTGCTATGTATGCGAGAGCGAATCGTTTTGGGGTTTTTTTCGGGGGGTGGGGGGGGGGGGTGGAGGGTGTTACTGTTTGAGGTTGTTCATCACCCGTGGAAGTGCAGCCGTACTAGTATTAGGTGCGCCAAAGAAAATCTGTTTGACTTTGCATTACATATATCAGCGGCATCGAAGACGTGAGTGTTTGCTTTTTATAGTAGAGACGTATCATCATACAAAAAGTTATTTACTGTTAATTAACAATCACGTGCGAGGAATTGAAATAGTTCGATACGTCGTTCTCGAAAATAAATTCAAGAAGGAAACTATAACGAAAAAGCGAACTGTTGTGTACCTTCTACACGTTCGCATATAAAAAAGGTGATCCGATTATATTCGTCGTAAATATATGTCTTTTCGATGCATTGCATTGTGTTCTCTGTCGGGCATGAATAATTTAAATATCCTGGTACCACACTAAAAGTCTCTGGGGACATGAATATCAAAATTATTTAATGATTATGCGGCTAATTTTAAAATCCCAATAGACAACGTATTTCATTCTCAAATGGCCAGAGGAAAACACAAATTGTAATAAAAACTAGATTGGACTGGTTGGAAATTGTTTACATTTCGTACGTAATAACAAGTAATGCCACCAACAGACTGGGATCAGATATGCGAGATAGGGAGGGCTTGAACCAGATGTCAATTTATTTAAGTAAAAATTAGTGTATTTCTGTACCGAATTCATGTTTCTCAAATAGTAACCTCAATACATTTTCATTTTGATGTATTAGTCACGATTCTGGTTGCCTCATTTTGCATTTTTGTTGACTTGTTTCACGTAATGTGGAGTTGTCATAAAAAGCAGTACCATATTCCAGAATGTTCATATCACTGACGTACATATCATTTCGAAAGATGTCCTTCAAGATGGAATTTGAGTGCGCATTACACTAACTCTTGGTCATAGCTTTACTTTTATGTAGTCTCTTTGCGTCACTAGCAACCATTCGAGAGAATTATTCAGATATGTTGTGCCCAATATAAATCCCAAAAAGTAAGGGACCTAAAACTGATCCTTTGGACATGCTGTTTATAAATACATTCCCACTATAAAAATATGTTCAAAGTATCACAACTTTATTAAGATTACTTGAAAACCATTTTAAAACACTTGCTGTGATGCCAATAGCTTTCAGTGTAAGGACAAATCCACAAACAAAAACAAAGCTTTACTTATGACACAAGCACGACTCCAATTTGCTTACCTAAATTCATTGTTGTTTTTTTTTTCTCAAAATATCTCATATAGGTATGTTACAATTGTTTTAACTGTATAATCACATAAAATAAAGCCAGATTGGAAAGTGTAATCCTGTTGTTTTTTTTTTGCCGAAGTAAATAAATGTGTTTATAAACCAGTTTTTCTCAAACATTGCCAGACGTATTCTGAAGTGATATTGGTCTGCAATTAGATACAATGGAAGGGTTACCCTTCTTTAAAACTGGACAAACTTTTTCCTACTTTCCACGAGTCTGGAAAGCTGACGTCCATTAGGGATATTTGTACAAAGTGAACAGAGAAGTAAAACACACTAGTCTGCTTACATAGACTACATGGAGGATATTTACGTTTTGTGAGTATATATAAGGCGGTAATATTTCATGAGTGAAGTGGGAAACATTATTCTGTCACGGGTGACGAAGCCACGAATGACAATACAAAATGTTTACACTCCACGAGATTTTCATTTTATTATGTTGTTTTCTTCCGGCAAAGCGGACAATTTGCATGGATTTTTTTTCTTCATTTTCACCAGTGCAATTAATAACTGCATTACTACATTAATTTAAAAAAGTTCCAAAATTTACAAAATGTTTTGGACAAAAACCTTTAACAATTTATCTTTTACAAATAATGCTTAAATTTGTTTATTCTGCCAAATTATAACTGTTTAAAAAAATAACTAGAATTGTTTTTGTTAACACGTGTATTTTGCTCGGTTTAATACAGTCAACATTGTCAGGGTAGCTTTTAATGGAAGTATAGAAATGTTAGCGTCACATTTAACAGATTTCAGAGAAAACGTCATTGAGCAAGATATTTTAAGATATCAAGACAACGTAGTCATTTGTATATTTTGCATACGTGTCAATATCATCACATTTCAAGAAATCTCAGTCGATAGTGTGTGCTCTGAAGATTCTGGTCACCATGACCGTACATACATACACTCTTTAGAACTGATTTAAGTTTTTTTTATAGCTGAATATCCGAAGGAAAAAAAACATGGAAATGATATCCAATTTCTTCATTTAAGCAATGGTATTCAGCCCCGTTGAGAATCGGACTTTCAGGTTACCCATTTCAGTTATATCCATATTCTTTGTATCAACAGCAAGGTGCGTTCAGTCTTCTATTATTGAGGTTTACGGGTTGTTTACATTCGGATATTTATAGAATAAATCTATAAGAATAATGTATAACTGCGAACTACGACAATGCTTGTACAACGGTATTTGTAAATAGACTGCAGTAATGTATAACACACCGCATACCGCAATACGTACCACGGTATATTACTAACGCATGACCATATGAAACACACATCTATACAGTACGTGGAAAGTAACATCATGAGATCCAGGGCTCTGAAAAGCTACAGTGGAAGATGAGTTAACCAAAGAACCAGGTTATGCAATCGTACAAGACGTTGACTTCGATTGTTCACTCGATCCATTGATGAACTAAATCTAACAGTAAACAGATCGGCTATTTTATATAAATTCAATACTATATTACTGACGTATGATATTACCCTTCAAACATACAGCAATATGTACCATGGTATAGTACTTCCGTATGATCTTACCCTCCCAGCACACTTCAGTATATATCAAGGTATAATACTACCGTATGATCTTATACTCCCAGCATACCTCAGTATATACCTCGATATATTACTACCGTAGGATTTTACCCTCCCAGTAAACCCCAGTAAATACCACGGTATATTATTACCGTTTGATCTTACCCTCCCAGCATGCCTCAGTATATACCTCGGTATATTACTACCTTAGGATCTTACCCTCCCAGCAAACCCCAGTAAATACTACGGTATATTACTACCGTATGATCTTACCCTCCCAGCATGCCTCAGTATATACCTCGATATATTACTACCATAGGATCTTACCCTCCCATCATCCCTCAGTATATACCTCGATATATTACTACCGTATGATCTTACCCTCACAGCATACCTCAGTATTTACTACGGTGTATTACTAGGGTATGATCTTACTCTCCATACCTACCACAATACGTACCACGGTACATTACCGCAGTATCGTCTTTACCTGTAAAAATATATCGGAACAGATTGAGATATTTAGAGATGTCTTTGTAGTTTCACTTTTCTACAGTTTTACCAAATAATATTTTATCAGTGAAAGAGACCAATCGAGCACTTTATCGTACACTCGAATTGAGAAACTCTCTCGGAACAGTGCGAGTCTTTTTTTATCAGACTATACTAAGCCGTTAAGAGCGCGTATCATACATGTGCAATGTACGTAAAAAGTTTTATATAGATTTTAAACTTTCAAACCTTCTGAAGACCTGAACCCAAATTATATAAACATTTGGACAGTTGTGAGGTTCGATTAATTAACATATTCTGTACAGTTTATGGTATAGCCGGGGTTGGGGGGATACAAGCTCAATCTGACACATGTTCAGACTTAAGGTGAATCGAAACATCATGAAAGATAATACTTTATAATAGATCTGCACTAAATTGTATGAAATGTTCCTGATATTTAGTTGTTACGTCTAGTGATACTAATGTTACCAGAGAGAGAGGATGAGTAATAACTTTAGATTTAAACATGTATGCATGGAATACATATTATATTCTTGAAGAAAGGGAATTAAGAAAATTATCCTATTTGTGGAAATCCTGATATTTCCTCAGAGATTTAATCATAGACTATCTCGGTGTATATGAAATAATTTCGTGAAATTAAACCATTGATATTTGCTGAGAAGTTGATGAAAAGATCATTGTTGCCGAAGAAGTAGGTGTAAAAATACATACAAATCTCATTTTTAAGAAAATTAGATATTTGTCAAATCGGTTCAGGCCACATAGGAATGAAATGCACTATACTGATAATTAATCGTACTGACTATACAGTCACCAAACACATTAATTGCTTAGACCAATTGTTCACGAAATGATTGCTCTGACCATATTGTTCGTCGGTCGATTCGACGAGTACCACAACGAGTCATCTGAGGCTTGGAGGAACTGGTTCTGTTCTGTGCGTCCGCAGCTGGCTGATGAAACCAACCCTTGCACAGAATGTTTGTTTACATAAGGGACAGGGGATGAGTTGGATATATCCAGGGGGTGGGGTGTGATGGCACGTGCTTTTCTGGCTTGACTCTTTAGCTCTACTAATGCTGTCTTGTAAGATTCACACAACTTGGTTCCTTTGTGCGCAAAGGAACGCCAAGTGACTCGATCACTTGCTGTTTTCTTCCAGGAATGAGGATTTATTTTGAATGTATTAAAAGCATCGTTCAGATTGTTTTTTAAGCGCGACTTCTTACCTCCGTGGGATCGCTATCCTTGTTATAGTTCGCCATAGAATAGTCTCTTAGGCGGACGGTGGTCTGGCAAAGACTGGCATGCGTACAATATGTCTCGCGCAGCGTAGCTGAAACTGCATCAGGATGGTATGGATGCTGGGGAGACTTGCTTTTGCGAGTACCTAAGTGTCTGGAACCTTGTCCTGACAGTTGATGTTGCGAAATTTCCTGGCACCTGTTGTGTGAACGTGGTCAAGCTTCTTGGCGTGGCGTCGATACACCGTCCACGTTTCACATGCGTAAAGTAGTGTGGTCAGCACCACTGCCCTGTTGACCTTTAGTTTGGTCTGGATGCTGGTGCCTCTTCTACTCCAGACGTTGGCATACAATATGCCGAACGTTGTGCTGGCTCTGTGACAGTGTGCTGCCAAGATAGGTGAAACGGTTCAGATCGTTAACCGTTTGGCTGTGATGGTGATGTTGGGTTCAACATATGGCTTTCCTGGGGCCAGCTGATACAGGACCTCAGTCTTCTTGGTACTGATAGTGAGACCAAAGCTTGTGCAGGAGCTGTAAGACTTGTCATCGATGCAATGCAGGTCGACGTCTGTGCCAGCAGTGAGGGCGCAGTCATCAGCAAATAAGTAAGCCCTGATGGTGTCTGTCATGACCTTGGTTTTCGCTTGAAGCCTCCTGGGATTTAATAGTTTTCCAACTGTACGGAACCTGATACCGACTCCAACCTCTTCGTCTCTAAAATCATTAGTCAGACACTGAACAGTGTCGGTGCCAGAGCACACACCTTCTTGACGTCATTTGTTACTGGTAATGACTCAGATGTCTCTTCCTGGCTCTGACCACATGGTCATGAAATACGTTACCATAGCCCGAGAGGCACTAAAGGTATTGCGCATGGTTTGAAATGACACTCAGCATTAAGCAATGTTGATTGTGTATAACCTTGCTTGGAGAATCAACAAACTTTACAAATTCTCTTTAACTGCAATAGTTTCACAGTTAAATCATGGTTTTTGTAAGCGGCTTCTAACTTTGGCATGTTAAGCCAGAGTTTTGAGTCCACGCCATTTTATGTCTGCAGGATCTGGTGTTGCATGATTGTCAGTTATTTATGATGCAATATATTGTGAAGAGCTGAACCCCTTTATGCGTCAGCAGACTGCAAAGTTTGTTCAATAATGGAAGTGGAATCATCAAACAGCACTCTTCACTTTCGCATACGGGTCAAATCTAATTAAATATCTGATATCAAGTTCAGAAATTCAAGAAATAAAGTTTAATGACATTAAAACAAATTTATAAACACATTGTATGTTACGACCAGATTGTATCATTACTGCTGATCACTCCCACAAATCAACTTCTGATCAAGTTTGCCATTGGTGGTACAATTATGCTGTTGGATATGACGTTTGGAAACTTTTAGCGGTCCCAATAAATCTGCAGCAAAATATTCTTTATTGTCTTATCCTCATCGCTTAATTGCATCAATAGCTAATTTTAACAAGGAACATCCAGGTTATATAAACATTTACATATTTTAATTAAGCTAGACAGATCTTACGAATCGTAATATGTAAGTTTTAAAAGGACCGTAACGCATAATGTTTACCGGAATGACCCTTATCTCAGGCTTGTCTCAGCACTGATTAATTATCCAGAACCACCAAATTCTCATACTGTAAACACAGATTTCCTCGAGTGGTCTGTCAGTGGAAGTAGGCAAAGTATATATTGAGGTCGAGATGTAATCTTCTAGAGTATCCATTGGTTGGTATCAATATAACATATGCGAGCGTCAAAATATGAACTCATCTCTGCTATTTTGTTCTAGTGTGAGATGCTACTGTAAGATTGGTGTTTCTATTTTAGTTTACGCCTATTTTACTAAATATATTTTGTCTAATATAAGAAATCTACATATGTATTCTTCTATTTAGAAAAGGGTGATTACACGGCTGCTCTTACTGTTGTATCTGTCCGTTCATTACCTCTAATATCAAAATGGTTACACAGCCAAATGTATGGGATATTGTTTCTTCTAATAGTTGCAAGTTTGTGTTCACTATTAATTTGTCTGAGGATTATACAAATTATATTTTACACCCGTTTATATATATCAAGACAAAACGGCAGTAACTGCATCTTATTTTATTCGTACTGATATTGAACCATTCATTTTGAAAGGAAACAACATGATTGATTTTTATTTTAGCATGGCAGATACCTCTAACTTCCGTCAATATAGACTGATAGAACAGTGGCAAAGTGTAACTATCTGCACAAACAAGTTTAGTCAAATAACAGCAACAAAATTTGAAAAACATCAAGGCGGAGAATCATCAGTCATAAAATGTGAATTATTTTTGCGATTGATAATTTTAAGTAAATATTTGAAGGGTTTTAGATCTAACTGATTACAAGTTTAAGTATCACGACTGAGGGGAATACACGATTTAATTTCTTATACTTTAAATGTAATTTCACTGTTAAAAAACAACATTAAATGTCTTTTCTTTTCAATACTTGCTAAAACTTAACACTCTTAGAAGTAAACAATATGTTTATCACAAGTAAAATTTCAACAGCAGAAACGAAGATTTTCTGTTTGATGACCTGTTTCAAAAACCTCAGAAAAGTGAAATTCAGTATCTAGACATTGATTCGAGTGTTTAAACGCCCATTATATGACTTGCAATTACAGCTTAAACAAGATAGATAGTTGAATTATAGTGAAACCGGTCATAAAAGGTCATTTGTTCACTGGTTTGACCATCAATTTATGTTGATGGTTGGTTTCCCGTGGGGAAGGAATGGTGCCACATCCCCACGGCATTTAACGCACAAAGTGCGTTTGTTAATTTGGTCGTCATGTCAACCCACTAAGAAGTGGCTAATGACATGTAAGACCCTGTGTGAGTGGGAATAGACCCAACACACACTCAACCCTATCAACCAATCGGGTAGCTTGTTACAGGGGTGCAATGGCACCAAATAATAGCGTGAGAAAAATAGTTTTCTCATATCGCTATGTTGATGGGCTCTGGACGAAGAAAAGGAGGAAAAAGTCCCGGAGTTCGGCCAGCCGATGTTGTAGATGGATGTCGTTTACGCCCTGGAACGCCCTAGCCATACTTATTTCAAATTCAGTCCAGTGTTACTAATGGACAAAATAAAACCAATAACGTGTCAGCCACCTGTACAAATGAGTCAAATTCAATAAGTTGTAGAATTTTCCTAACACTTAACATACCAATATTACTAGTACATAGTGTACATATTATAAGGCCCTAACAAAGTTTTAACTAAAATGTCTATGCGACATATGTAGGTGGGTCACTGTTAGGTTAGAATAGATTGTAAATTTTGGAGTGGTGTTTCGAAATGATCATATCAGATTTTTCAATAAAGCTTGTTCGAATAGAGTTTTTCTTCCAACTGTACGAGGCGGGCTGCAGTTCGCTGCTCAGCTACACAGACTTGTGGGAATTCAATGTCGTGTAAGCTACCGATGAATTTTGCCGCATCAAACAGGTGAGAGATTGGCCTTCCTTCAAAGATGTCATAATAGTAGCTAGACAGGATTTGAGCTCCAAAATGCCACTGAGCTCTTCTCGGGTGTGGTGTTTCAAGGGACCGGTATCCAATGTAGGTGACTGCGTTGATAAAGTTAACGGCTTTTTTCTCATCCTTCATGATTTTGGCAAGTCCCAGTTCGTGGCATAATGACGTCATAAGCTTTGTCTTTTTCTTCTGTGGCATTCTTACTATTTTCTTTGGTTGAATGAAAGTTGATTCTTCTTCTTCATCAGAAGTCGAAGATACTTCCAAATCATTCTCCAATTCAACTGCCGAAATTGAAGATTTTTGAGCAGCAGGCGTAGATGGTGGTGGTGGCTGCTGCTGCTCCGTAGGTGGTGATGGTGCGGGTGAGGTAGTTTCATCTTCTATAGGTGTGAACGATACCCCAAGTTCAGTCAGTTCAGTGTAGAATAGATGAAACATTTTGGCAATATCAGCCAATATGTCTTCTACAGTAGTTTTAGGTACCTCAGATGCAACAACCCCAGGTAAGGGTTGTGAAGCAGGTTGTAGATGGACTGGTGGTGGTGTGGGGTGGGGTGGTTATTCTTCTGTCCGACTGGGTCTTATTCCGCTGTCTTCCGCTACCCCTACTTCTCCTGCATCGTAGATTCCCCTGTAAAGTAATTTCTTCTTTGTCCCATATCAAGAGTAAAGAAGTCCTTTTCTCTGCAGCTCTAAGGCTCCAGCTGTTAGCTAGTTTTAACCCAATACCCATAAGGGCACTGAGAGCCTGAGTTGGGATAATCTACGTTGCTGGCACGAATAATTCCATGTTGTTGCTTGCTCGATGGCCGCAGCTTAAACAAATCTGTAGATCTCAATTATTTTAGTCCTGACACTACTACTACTACTACTACTGCTGCTACTACTACTACTACTAATAATAATAGCGACTTTATTTAGAGAAGAAAGCTCGATTAGTCAAATAACTAATCTACCTTGAAGCCTGGAACATATGCATAGGTATCTGCGAAGACATAAACATAAATAATATATAAAATATCATCCTGCATTTAAACCTTCAACTGTGAAAATAATGCGAAATTACAGAAAAGCAGGCGGTATTTATTGTACTAGAACTGTTCAATTGTCTAAAAGTTTCATCCATTCGAGACATTGATTATGCAAAGAAGAAATGTTAGTAGCCTGTCTTATGTCACTGTGAATGTTATTCCATACCAGTGGACCAGTATAGTGAACACTTTAAAAAAATAATTCCTTATGTGACCTTGATATAATGTATTTTTAAACATCGTATGGACCTTAAATTTTAAGTACTATCAACATATCTTTGGCGAAAGATATTGATTAGACATGGATGACTATTCTGGATACGTTTTACATCACTTTGGCCATTCTAAGAAATATTCTTTCATGTCTTGTCAAAATCTTTATATTATTCATTACATCCTGAAACTCGTCTCTAGTTTAAATCTAGAATTAAATGGAACGTCCTCTTGAAACGTGTTATGTTTGAATTAGAGTTATTGCTCCAAATTACATTACACTAGTCCAGGTATGGTTGAATATAACATTTATTTAAAAAATGATCATATACTGAAAAGGAATGTATATTTTGATTTTCCTCAGTAGCCAAACATAAGAATTAACCTTTTTTGAAACATTTGTAATGTTAATAAGCCAAGTAAGATTGTTATCTACGAAAATACACCAATAATTGTATCATGCGAAGTCATATTAAGGCTCACATTATCAAATAAATCATGGAATTTGTCGCTATCCAGCATTGTTCGTTTTTCGATTTTTCTGTATTTATAATCAAACTGTTTTCCTTGCACTATACTTGAAGTCTGTTGAGAACATTTTGTAAGTTATTTTAGGGTACAGTGCCCATCTTAGACAGTGTACTATCATCTGCATGAGGTCAGTGTAAGACAAATACTCAATTGAAGTCCACGTGTCCACATTTATAGAAATAGAAGATACGACCAGAATGTTAACCGTATTTACGATGAATTTATAAAGATTTTAAGTTACTCATACAGTCTGGCGGTTAGTGTAATAAAACGTCGTTTTACGTCAAAATAGTCATATAGTGATTGATCTTCGTGTTCATTCTTGTTCAATTTCCGACATCGCTACATGCATGAATACATGGTACTATATCCAATGTCGGCGAAATAACATTGACCAACATTTGAATCACTTAAAGTATTTTGTAAAAGTTGTAAAAACGTATTTTTCAATCATCTTACATTAAGTTCAAATTTTAATTACTTTTTTAACGGAATATTTGTTTATCAGAACGTCTTCGACGAGGACCCGTACAAACGCCAGATGTACGGGGGAAGATATTATTACGATAACCCGGACTACTACCATACCCCTCCGGATATTGGCCTTCGGTATCCAGCAATGGGAAGACGGAGTTATGACAATTCATCCAGCGACCTGGACCAGTCTGACCGGAAACGGTGTACATCTACCAACAAAAGCAGGATATCCATAATAGTTGCTATTGTTCTCTTAGCATGTGCACTAATTGCAGGGATTGTTGTAGCAGTATATTTTAC
Organism: Unio pictorum; assembly: GCA_030141615.1. NCBI lineage: Eukaryota > Metazoa > Mollusca > Bivalvia > Unionida > Unionidae > Unio > Unio pictorum. Next base: position 7,055,468 of record JARLTB010000057.1, read on the forward strand.
AAGCATACGTAAGTAGACGTCTTTGTTTAAATGCTTATATTTCATTTTAACTGTTATTTTCTGTCCTTGATTGTATCTTTTCTTTTATGTAGCTTAAAGTAGATAAAAATATGACTACAAATGACTACAATGGAGGAAACATACATAGAAAACAATTAACTGACATAAAAATTCTCTACTTAATGAAACTAATGATACTATTTCAATCGTTCTGTCTAGCAAGCTTAACTGAGTTTATAACATTAATGTACTTTCGTTTGCATTACCTTGTTGTCTTTACATATTCTAATTGTAGCATGTGTGATATCAAGAAGCAGTGTGTTTGCTTCAACTGATACAGGAAATATGTTATCATTTAAATACATTACACATGCTGGCATAATAGAAACATACTATATTTGTTAAATATGATATATATATATATATATATATATATATATATATATATATATATATATATATATATATATATATATATATATATATAGTAGTAGTAGTTGGTAATATTGTAGTTATTGAAGGAATTGCATTTTACAACTTTTTTTCGACCAATAAATATTTAATAATATATAAAATATTTCTTCTTTTGCTTTGATTCCTGTCTGCTTTCTTGCTTTTCGTACAATAAATTATAAACGGGTTTCTTGTCTTCAAGTAAAACAAATTAAAAACAAATGTGAACAAATAGTTGTACCACCTACACCATGTCAGATGCTTTTTCCATAATCCTGCAAATTACCTTTGCTATAGTGCAGTAATATTAGCTTCCAAATTCCAGTTTCTATAAACATTTCAAACTTTCTTCCAAAATTTATTCTTTTGTATATCGTTAATATATGGTACCCGCAACAATTATTTTTTTCTGAACATTTGTCATTTTTTAAAAAAAGTCTTGATTTATGTCTATGGAATTTTGAAAAACTTTCTTCAAGTTTTAAGAATTTCACATTTTAAAAATGTTTAATTTATATGTGCACAAATGTATAAGCAGAGAGTTCATTTTTGTCACTTATTGTAACTTTACTTGTGACAAAATAAAAACCCAGTCAGATGTAACAAAAGAAAATACATCTAAATTGGGATGACACTAATAGAGTGTAATGAAAGAGGCACACGATCTGCGTGTGACACAACTACCTAAATATGTTTTCCAGTAGCATCATTATTGTTTAAATAAACTTAATGTACAATATTAAATGCATCCACTTATTTTGCAAATTTTATCATATCTTTCAGTGCTTTTGATTATGACTTATTCCTTCCCATTGCTTTATATATCCACTAAGTATAACTGACCCATTCATGTAGATTTCTAAAACACTGACTATCACTGACCCATTCCTGTAGATTTCTAACACACTGACTATCACTGACCCATTCCCGTTGATTTCTAAAACACTGACTATCACTGACCCATTCCTGTAGATTTCTAAAACACTGACTATCACTGACCCATTCCTGTAGATTTCTAAAACACTGACTATCACTGACCCATTCCTGTAGATTTCTAAAACACTGACTATCACTGACCCATTCCTGTAGATTTCTAAAACACTGACTATCACTGACCCATTCCTGTAGATTTCTAAAACACTGACTATCACTGACCTATTCCTGTAGATTTCTAACACACTGACTATCACTGACCCATTCCCGTTGATTTCTAAAACACTGACTATCACTGACCCATTCCCGTTGATTTCTAAAACACTGACTATCACTGACCCATTCCCGTTGATTTCTAAAACACTGAGTATAACTAACCCATTCCCGTTGATTTCTGTATATACACTGTCTATAACTTATCCATTCCTTTTTATTTCTATATGCACTGACTAGAACTGATCCATTCCCGTTATTTATACATGCACTGACTATAACTGGTCCATTCACCTTGATATATATATATATATATATATATATATATATATATATATATATATATATATATATATATATATATATATATATATATATATACTGTCTATAACTCATCCATTCCTTTTGATTTATATATATACACTAAGTATAAATGATCCATTTATTAAACAATACAAATGTAATAATAGTATGAACAGTAATTTCACTGTGATCTTGTAAACGCAAGTTGCTGTACAGAAATCACACGTTAATTCAACATGATTGTAAACTCACATCGATCTCATTAAAGGAGTTCTACAGTTAAAAGTACAAGTTTAAATAATTGCCCATCAACTTAATGGACGATACAAGATAATCACTTCTCATCCAAGTGTTAATATAATTCGTGTCAGCCGAGTTTGCCTTGATTTATCCCTTTTGCAACTTGAGTTCACAAGATCACAGATGATATTACTGTTCATACTATTAAAATGTTCAAAACAATTTTTTTTCTTCTTAACTATTGATACATATAGTGTTATAGATACCAATAGCCAAACAACACAGATATATGTAGTTACATTTACAGCGGGGGTGGGGGGTGGGGGTGGCCAGAGTGGTCGAGTGGTCTAAAGCACTCTCCGTTACGAATCACTGCCATGTCACTTCTGCCTGCGTGCTTTGAGTCTTAGATTCGGCCAATGAGGGTATGTGAGAAAGTATGCCCGTAGCTTCTCGTGGGTCGGTGGTTCTTTCCGGGGATTTTCTCATGTTCTCCCTCCATCATTAATACTGGCCGCCCTGTATAGCCTATCATGTGCTGAAAAATGGCGTTAAACCCTACAAAAACACAACATTTACAGCTCTACATTTTTAATCAAAATTTTACCATGTAGATGACAGACTAAAATTAAAAATCTATATTTGAATGGGTCGGATAATCAACATTTTATTCTAGTTTCTTGTAATAAATATCGTAGTAAAAAAAAGCAATAAGTACTGGGGAAGGGAGTCATTTAAAAAGTACTCATGTCAAAGTATGCCTTCAAACAGCATGCAGTTTTTGTGTTTCCTACTATTTTACTTCATACAGATTATCTTAAAAATAAGTAATTTCAATCACCGTGCAAAGAAGAAAGTCGACTCGAGGACAAATTTATTCAGGCCGACCTCTAATTTAGTTGAAACGTGTATTTAACGTGGTCCTGCAAAAATGCAGCATTCGAAAGTTCTCGGTCAATCCTATGGATCAGACCTCCCATGCATGCCGATAGATAGACACCTGGACCATCTCTGCTACTTAAGAAACACGGTTTAAAAGAAAAATTGCGAATGCTTCGAACTTTTGTTTTTCATTCTTGATTTCTCGGTCAGTTCAGTGATCAATTCACACGTAGAAAAGCCAAAGTAGTCAGAATAGATTGAAGCATATTCAATCTTGCAAATATAGCCGATGTGGTGCGAACGGAAAATCTGGTTGAACAGAGTGGTGTTCTACACTTCCGCATTTTGCATAGATTAAAGTTTTTAAAAAAAGAATTTCCCAGGTTATCCTCCCTGGTTATAATGGCTAATTAAAAATGAGTTCATTAATCGTTGGTATTCTTAAAAGAGCTTTTAATTCCCTTTAATTTGGCATCTGATTGTTGGATGTTTTTTGAGTTACAGATTATAGTGTTGCGTTGTTTTAGATGGACTCAGAACGCAATTAGTTTTACTATATATGATCTGCATTTGTTTCTCAGTACTGAACTTTCCACTGTGCGACAGTCAATAATACTTTAATCTAATATACTAGTACATTTTTTCCTGTGTGGTCATGAAACTTCTGCGCGGCGTTTTATATTTGCTACCAAAGTTTGAGCCCGGAATTTTGAAACTGCTGCGCGGCTTTTTTCTAATGACCTGCGCGGTCACGCACCTTATAGGGAAAATTGATTCTAAGATGAATTCACAGTGAAGTTCTTGTCATAGGTTCACCGGCATATCTTTGAGAGGTTGAACTGTAAGCGAACAACGTGCAATGGAACATATATTTCACTTCAGTGTCAACACTATGACTCATTACTCACTCTGCACTGTCGCCGAAACGCACATATACAACCTCATATTCTAAAGCATAAACAATTACCTTTACATCCGTACCAAGAATGCTTAAATCTAACTATCGTATCACCACCAAAGGAAGACGGGGGGGGGGGGGGGGGGGGGGGGGGATGCTCTAAAATAGACTGGGACTACATTCGCGGGTACTGAACTGGAATTAATAATCATGATCTGATTCCATGTGTGAGTCTATAACAAAAATACAGTTTACTCGGTTTAGTCATTTTCACTCCTTGTCTTTCGAAGTAAATAATATAAAAGAGCCGATAATTGATTTACATTATACGAAACCTTACTGTTATACCTCGTGGAGATATGATTATTCGTTTACGAGTAATAATAGCAGTAACAGTATGTTTAAAATATTCGTGGTCATATTTGAGGGGCACCATTTGCATTTGTATAGACATTGATCTGAATGTATTTGAAAAGTTTGACGGCAATTCAACCAATAATTTAGAAGGAGTATCGATAACTAATTTGTGCTAACGGTCGCCAGACGATGGACGAAAGACCATTGCTTAATCTCTTCTGGTCTATAACGAGTAGAACAAAAGAATATATCTTGACCTGCCAAAGCATAATACACCTGCAGATCAGGGGCTATGTTGATTATTCGACTAAATAGTCTTAACTGCATGGAACCATATGATACGTTAGACATGCGTAAAAGGTTGGACATGCATGCGAGTATATATGGTAAATATTGCATGGAGCTATTAGCATGAAGTGGAGAGACGGCTATTACACCAATACAATATGTCATCCTTAATTATATCTGCACATTCAAAATCCACCCTTTTTATAACCAGAGTTGGGTGAAACGAATATAAAGTAAAATAAAGTGGCATCCTAGACGTTCACGTTATTACTGGGTCTTAAATGTAATGGAGTTGGCAATAATTTTCCCTTATAATTACATCCTCATGCTTGATTTTGTGCTTGTTCATTTACTTGTTCCTTAAATTGAACAAAAATGCCTGTGGCAGAAACGAGAAGAGTACTTGGGCGCGACATATCCCAGGACTGAGTTTCCAAATGAATACATTATAACAATATGTGGTTTATGATTTCGGTTCTGTTCAATAGCTGTTGTAAATGTCATACAGAAAGCAAAGACTGAACTTAAATTACACGCCCTTGTACTATTCACTATAAACGTTCAGTATTTAGTTCATTTTTATAAAGTCTGTAGGTTTCCAATAGGTACCGTGCAAAATTTGAGTACTGTAGTAGGCAAACTTAAATTCAAATGTTTTGACAATACTTTTCCACACCCCAATTTCCTAAGACAGTGGTACATAAAAGTTAACGTACTTGTATTATACATTGATATATACGTTCACCTTTCATCGTGGACCGCTGCGGTGTCCTAAGTGCTAGATCGATGACGACGACGACGACAAGTTGAATTATAGTGCTTTTCGTCAACGAGGGACATACAGCACTGTTTAAGTTTCCCCGCACGGCGGGATAATTAATTAACCCTAAGGGAAATAATGAGTACCACATTTCCCAGGCATTTATGTACTCACATAGTGCTATTTAATTTAGTCGTCAGGTCAGGGTTGCTATTTAGCTTTTATTTTCCTCTTTTGGAGCTAAAAGGAATTACATAATGTGCAATTTTTGGCTTGTTTTCATTCCGTTAAGAGAAGAAGTCGCTTTTTTCACTTATTTTGAACGGAAGATGTCGGAGTGTATTATTTGTTGTTGGTTGTTTGTTTTAATTTACATTAATTACCATCTGAAATATATATTTTAAGGATCTGAGTTCACATGAAAATGTAATTTAGTTTAACTGGACATGACGTTTGGTACAATTTGAACCTTATATAGTTGACTGTGCTGCTTAACAAGTTGTGTTTTATCTTAAAGTAAACGTCTATGTATTTTGATGTTTAGTCGTTGGTTCTTGAGTTGGTTTTCGCTTAAAATGCCTTTTGCTATTTCTGTGGGAACAAGGGACAAGTCTATTTCGGAGCAGTTAATCCTGATCTATGGAACTATTTGGCTGGGATAACTTTATCTAACCAAAACTGTCGAAATCTATTTAACACTGGGCGAGTCAGTGAAAACTAAGGCCGATATTTTGCATGTTTCGTGAGTATGGGTAGAGATATGGATGGTAAATATGCAATACTGTACTTAAAAATCATTTTGTTCATCCATCATTTGTCAGTATTTTCTTACACTGATCAGTAGTTTTTGAATTTATTTCCCACAGTGGAAATGAGTTCCTGGTATCTACATTCATATCTAACAAACATCCTTGATGCCTTCATCTTTTTGTTGTTTTGAAGAACTTACCTATATCAATGTCTTCATGGTGTGTCATTATATTAAAATATCTGGCTCTTTTGGATCTGTTGTAATAAGTGCTTGCAATTTAAATTCTGTAAGTATTACGCTTTAACTAATATATTGCAATCCTGGAATCAATTATGTTGCTTTTTCTGAACATGTGTGAATTTCTTGTCCTGGACTCCGTACAACATCGGCTACATATATGGACTACATGCAACATTGATAAACTCTGCGTGGACTCCATAGTACATTGTCATATTCTCAGAGTGGACTTTATATTTTGTCATAATCTACGTGTGAACTCCATAGTAAATTGGCATACTCTGTGTGTGGATTTTGTAGTAAATAATCTACTTGTTGACCCTATAGTACATGAGCATACTATATGTTTTGGACTCCATAATACGATGGCATAAGTTTCGGTGTGGTGTGACCATAGTCTGGTTCGTTGCTTAGTATGTTCCTTGCGTTACACTCCGATATACTTTGTATACTTAGCATAGCGGAGTGCTACGCAGGGATCATACTAAGCAGGGAACCAGACTAAAATATAGTTGTATTACAGTAACCAAATGATATTCTAATAACATCCCAAACTCTACTTCCTTGTTTACTTTAAACGCGCAGAACGAGAGGCAGCGCTAAAAAAATCACGTTCAGAAAAGTTTTTCTATTCTCTGAGTCTATCCAGCATTCTGTATTTTCCAGAAACGCCCACCGTCTTTACCAATGCATATTTGCATGTTAACCATTTATTGTGCTCAGTAAATGTTGACAGAAATATGCAATCGAACGAACACATCCCAGGTTAACCCCTCCGCAAACGAAACTCATTTTTTGCTGTGGTTATTATACAAAAATTAAACCATTTTTGTTTTTTGTTGTTGTAATAAACATACGATATGTATTACAGACGCTCTTTTGTAATAAACATACGATATGTATTATAGACGCTCTTTTGTAATAAACATACGATATGTATTATAGACGCTCTTTTGTAATAAACATACGATATGTATTATAGACGCTCTTTTGTAATAAACATACGATATGTATTATAGACGCTCTTTTGTAATAAACATACAATATGTACTATAAAAGCTAGATTCACCTATATCAAAATGAATGCATTGCTGTCTTGGAAAACACTTATAATAGGAACGCGTATCGATTATTCTTTCAACGAAAAAGGGCATGCAAATTTATCATTGGAAACGTCGACACAAATCAGTATGAAATGAATAATAAAAGTTCTAACAGTAAACAAAATGATCTTATTGGAAAAAGGCAAAATCTGTTTAATATTAACGACATACTAAGTCAAATTGTTATTTAGATTTTGCAACGAAGCATCATTAGTTTTATTGTTTCTATGGGGCCAAATAATAATAATAATAATAATAATAATAATAATAATAATAATAATAACAACAACAACAACAACAACAACAAACCCAACTGTTACTACAAAACTAATAATTACATTATTAGTGGTATATGCTAACTTATTATAATTTCAAAGCTTAGGTTCTGCACTTATCAACATAAAGAAATATTTTAGATCCCTGTCTATGCCCACCACCTAGACCCCAGGGGATTTCACCTAGATCCCAGGGGACTTCATCCACCCGGACCATTCATCGTTATCTACATAGTTTCCAAACAACAATATCCAAAATGCTGTACATGGAGTTTAGGTTACAAGAACTTAGAGAATTATATAGACTAGCACGAACACATACACAAAAACGTGAGAACATGCAGATGGATGAACAGACATAATTTAATACAGTATATCTGCAAACGTAAGGCTATAATTAGCTATGAACACAGCTCGTGGTAAATCATATCACGTTGATAACCGGTACTAGTATGGCAAACACGTCATCTATCAGGCCAATATTAGCTACTGCTAATGAGGAGTGGCAAATTTGAACAATTTACCGTGGAATTGTACCAAATCATGCAATGATAATATATTGATTAATATACATGCCTGTCCTTTCTACCGTCTAAGGTTAAACTTGTAGTCCATACAAAATTCGCTGAAATACATTCACTGATATAACTTTCTGTTTTGAGGAAATCCATCGATGACCACAAATAAGTTTTTTTTAAAAAAGTATCTTTGGTCCATAATTGAAATTTTTACACAATAAGCCTTTTTCAATGTAGAAAATGTAAAAGTCCAATACACAAATTATTAGTTTGTAAGTAAATATAACTTCCTCAACCATCCAATAATTTTAGTATCAGCTAAATATATGTTGTCTTGCAAAGCCCGGAAAATTGAGTATCCTCTACCTCACCCCCAGTGAAATAAAAGTGTTTTGTGTAATGTGTATTCTGGTTTTTAAAAAATCGGAAAGAGTCTAACGAACACAGAAAGAAGACGTGTGTGTGTGTGTGTGTGTGTGTGTGTTTTAATGTACACGTATAAAATTACTTTTATTTTACCGCTCCGGTGGCCTAAGTGGTTATTGTGTGGATGCGGGAGGTCGCGAGTTATAACCACGGCTGAGTCATGCTAAATACCTTTTATAATGGTACTAGCATCTGCTTCACTTTGTACTCAACATTAAGAACTTAGCGCTAGGACTGGCTGACCTGGTATCATGATAATGTGACTACATGTATGTGTAACATGATGCTACATGTCTGCAGCATGATATCCCAGTGCCAGACATCACGATAAACTGCAACAATGCAGATACTGCAGCTAGATGACACAAAACTGTTAAAGCCACGTCAAACATCCAAATCACACGAATTACTTTTATTTCGTTAATTTTTAGTGGTGCTGCAACTAGTTCCGACTTTCCTTTTAGGAATACAGGTATGAGCCATTTTCTATAGTTAATCAAGAATACAAAACAGTGCTTTTGACAACTATATGTAATTCAGAAGTCTAACATTATAATGTTTGGATTTAAGAGCACAAACAACGCGTACAATTTCGCTACGTGTCAGATTTTTGTTTGTTTTAAATATAAGGTATTATTGAGAGTAAAGTTATTTTGTTTTTATCCATGCAGACAGCGGTGAGCTCGGCGTGATCAGTAAAGGCGGGCGCTTTAGATCACTATGTCATTTGGTGCCTGGTACGCACGGGCAAAGGGCGGAGTCATATTGATGATTATCATTTATAAACACTTAATTCAAGCTGCACAATTCGTTTCTTTTCTTTTTTTCTTCTTTTTTTTTAAAAAAAAAAAAAAATTTTATTTTAAAAGAGCGAGTTAAATTTATGCAAACATCTAGCGGTCAGCGATGTAGGCCTATATATTTTTCAAGGTGAAATCAGATAAACCATTGTTTCTATATTCGGGCGCCCATGCATAATGTAATTTATTTGTTTTATTAATTGTACTTAAGGAAAATACTTTGATAACCATATATATTAAATGAGTAATTAAAAAAATCTTCATATCCATTGATTATTTTTTCTTGTTTAGCTCTCTTTGCTAGACATACAAACATATGCATTTCCAAACGGAATGTAATTATTGCAAAATAAACAACACCAACACGTTTACATTAACATTAGCAGAAAATACATTAACGTTAGCGGAAAATACATTAACATTAGCGGAAAATACATTAACGTTAGCGGAAAATACATTAACGTTAGCGGAAAATACATTAACATTAGCAGAAAATACATTAACATTAGCAGAAAATACATTAACATTAGCAGAAAATACATTAACATTAGCGGAAAATACATTAACATTAGCGGAAAATACATTAACGTTAGCGGAAAATACATTAACGTTAGCGGAAAATACATTAACATTAGCAGAAAATACATTAACATTAGCGGAAAATACAATAAACAGATTATACTTCATGCAAGATTTCTCGAAAACTGTCTAGAAGATAAAACAAAATTGCGTTTAATACTAAAATACAAATAGAATTCTGCAAAATGAAGAGGTCACATTTAATGTTAATTTACAGCATTAAATGAAAACTGGGCACAAATGCATCAGTGTTCATGTCAGATGTGATAAAAGTAAATTAATGAGAATTTTAAATATATGTATAAGGCAAAATGAGAAAGATGGATACAATTTCGCTAACACCACGAAAGGAAAACTCAACTACAAGATCTGTTTGGAACAGCGCTCGTCCTATTCTGTCAGGTAGAGAAATAATATAATATTGTTTTGTAGGAAAACACATCAATCTGATGCTAGTTCGTGATTATATCAGAATTATTTTTTTACGATTGTGATATGGTCATCCTCCACTGTCGTACAAGAGTAGTTCAGAATATAATTTTCAGCTTGGGTGACGCGTCATAGTTTCGTATTTTTCAAAGGGTTTTGGATTTTTGAAGAAGAAAAAAATGTTTCCGTTTTCCCTGTTTGGTTAAACTTGTAATTTAAAATTGCCATGTACATCTTAATCTTACGTCTTGTTAAATAAACTTTTATTTCGCTTTATTTTGGTGTACGAGTTTATGGGTTATAAAACAATCATCATGGCCTCACATCAGATGTGCATCCATAACAAAAAACAACTGCAATCTCATTTTCATTTTTTGGACTTAGGGATATTATATATATATATATATATATATATATATATATATATATATATATATATATATATATATATATATATATATATATTGAGCTGACAACCTCTTTATTTACTTACATTTTTTAAAAATATTATTTAGTTAGTAAGTCATTCATGGCACTTTCAGAAGCTGATATTTGTCTAGTCTGTGAAAATTATTTTCCCCTGTTTATAACAACTAAACAGTGGGTATTAAAGACTATTTCGGCTGATTCTTTTAGCTCATGGGATCAGTCTCTTTGGTTATATGTGTGTTTACGTCATGCACTATTTCACAAGTACAATATCTAGAGAAATTTCAGTCAGGAAACTTAAAAGTAACATAGAAGTATGTCAACATGCTCTACGCTGTTCATGTTGCAAATGTAAAAACTGCACATTACACCTGTCACTCTGGGATGTTCGTAATATCTGTTAAGCGCCCATTTGAAGGAAAATTACCAGAGTATTCTGGTTGTATGAGTTCACGCTGGTGATTGTTGGAGTTATCTCTCCTGACAATAAGCAGACGACATTTTTGTACGATGGTGCGTGGAAAAACGTACAAGTTAAATGGACATTACGAAGCTATTCCAAGCAGATAACTCGTTGTTGAGAAGTAAACTCTTGGTTTATAATTGCAATGGCACGATCCAAGCAAACAGTTCCATTGGAAATGTAAATGTGAACTTGAATAAAGAGGAACATAACGAGTGAACTTTACTGACGACATGCACATGAATAAACAAAAATTTCACAACATAGAGAAGTATCGAATCACAGGGACTCGTTACAAAGCAAATTTTGGTATAACCTGTAACAATATTGTTACAGGTTAGACGGTCATTTACGAGCAAACATAAATATCAGCGTCGGGGCTTGCATTGTAGGACTACAAGCGAGGCAGCTGTTACTACCATTTTATGCACAGGAGCTCGTTACAAAGCAGATTAGGGTCTAACCTGTAACAATTATAACACAAGGGAAGACTGTTATATTGTTACAGGTTAGACCAGAGTGTTCTGTAACAAGCCCCTGTGATTTTATATGTCTTTGGTTTGCCTTTGCCAAGATCGAACCCAATTAGAAATGACCTGGGAAATCTTAAATTCAGTTATTAAAAATATATATAAATGTTCCAGATATTTACATTTTATCTGGATAAGTAGGAATCTATGCTGATATAGTAAATTTTTTTATCAAAACCACCAGCCTTTTCTTACATGTCCCAAAGAAGGTACAAGAGGTATCCCAGTACAAAACATTTCTTTTCCACTTGGCACATGCACATTGAATATATTTCCTGCAAGAAATTAAATAAAATTGTTTGAAAGGGGTTACAAGAAAACACAGAAATACACTAAAAACCCAAAATACATATATATTGTACGATAATATTCGTTATAATAAATTATTGTGATTTGTGTATGTTTGAATAATGATAAAAAAAAGCAAAATAGATTTCTCTATTTATAGTTCTATTTGTTTAATGAAGTCACTCAGGCAGACTTGTTTGTACAGTTTTTATTGTGTTTTGTATGAATGTCTTTAGGTCTTTATTTACATTGAAAGATATAAATATATGATATTTTAACGGAAAATATGTAAATACATATTCTGGATTCTCACAATCATATTGTCACCCTTATATTTATCATACCTGTCTAATCGAGCATAATTCAGATATGACCAGGTAACATCATTAATGAATTGCACTAAAAATTGATAGAAGGTAAATGATTTGTGTCACAGTCGCTTAAATCAAAGTTTGGTTTGCTTGTTAATATTATTAAAACAATTACAAATCATATGGGTGTATGCCAATAAATTCACCCAAAACATATTAAAGACTTTGTATTTTGTTTTTTTTGTTTTTTTATGGTTTATTCCATTTTTCAGCACAATATAGGCTATTCATAGTGGCCAGTATTAATGGTGGAGGAAGAACCCGGAAAACCCTCAGAAAGAACCACCGACCCACGAGAAGCTACTAGCAAACTTTCTCACTTACCCACATTTGCCGAATCTTAGACAAGAACCCACGCAACTATGTATTTGGTGTATTTCTGCTTTTGAGCACATTTTGGTGTTTCTAGTAACCAGTTTAAAGGTTATAAATCCAAACTGGATTGATTGTAATATTTGGGATAATTTTACAATGTAAGATGTAAAACGCGTAGAAATATATAAATATCTATGGGATGAAAATAGAACCAAAAGTGCATCCCCTTCAAAGATGTACCATAAAACTAATTTAGAAATTTTTATCTCTTGCCATGACTGCTTCGGTAGCCTAGTGGTTAGAGTGTCTGCTTCGGATGCGGGAGGTCAAGGGTTCGATTCCCAACCAAGTTATTCCAAAGACTTGTAAAAAAAATAATACTTACAGTTGCCTTGCTTGGCACTCAGCATTAAGAGGTTAGTGTTAGGACTGATCTGTCTGTTGTCTGGATAATGTGACTGGGCGGGACATCATGCTATATGTCTATGGCATAATGCCCCAGCACTAGACATCACTATAAACTGCCACATTGCAGAAATTGTAGCGATATGACTGAAAAACTGTTAAAGATATGTTTAAAATCTAAATCACACACACATTTCTTGTTATTGATTCTTTTATTTAATATTTAAGGTTAGCTCCTTTATATCTTCAAGATGTGCTTTGACCTTTATTTATAGAACGTGAAATATACCCCACTAAATCCACAATTTTTGCAATATTGTTTACCACATAATATTGTTAAATAACTGGGTTTAATCCTCTACAATTCAAGTATGGAAATTGTTACCAAAATAACTAAGAAACAACCCATAATTGCATAATTTAAATTGAGGATAAGAAACAATTATATGATTGTTATGGTTGAATGTCTCAGGTTATGCTTGGCTAAGAATGAATTGTAGTTGTTTATTTATAATTTATATTTGAATCATGAATCAAACCATACATATTAGTTATGAATCATGTATGAAACTATATATTTTAGTCTTAGTCAAGAAATCTGTCTTGTTCTATTTTGTTTCATTAGAACTACAGATATGTTAGGCTTGAACGAGTAACAAATATTGTTTTTCTTGTTTGTCATATATTAGTTTAGATGTTTTGAAATTGAAGATCATAAAGATTATTACAATATTATTATCCATTCAACTGGTAAACAAAAATGTACTGTTCTTTTTTCTGTTTCAGCTGCCCCACAAAACAAAACTGAAGTGCTTACCGAAGTTGAAGGTATGTTTTGGTGGTAAATCAAAGTTTTTTTTGTGACTACCGGTATACAACTTTTGTGAATTTAAGCTGTGACAACTTATATAATAAAAGCATGACTTGTTTTAACAGCATTGTATTATAAATCATTTGTGGGCAAATTATCAGACCTTTTCTGAACTTGTAACAGATCTTTTTTTATTTGGGGTGGGGTGGGGGTGGCACTATATTTTTTGCTGAAATTATTTTATTACCATTTTTTAGGGTAGGATCTCTGCTTATTATTTCAGATATAATTGTCATTATACAACATGTGTATATTGAGCAATCAAATTGTATTTAAGGTATGCTAATTGCACATAATTTGTGAACATTCAGACTTACACAGGTAGGACAGGACGTTCTGTTGGATGCTGTACTTCACTGTTGATAGGTCTATCTTTGAGAGTAAATACATCCTGTATGTTTCCTAAGACTTAACTTTTTTTTTATAGCAAGAGAGCATTTTGAATGATAAGCCAAAACCCCATGTAAATATTTGCCATGCAGTCCAAAGATACAGATACACTGAAGTGTATCTTCGTTAATTTTTCACCTTAATATTATCAAAATTAAGAGTTTGTGTTGGAAAATTCAGTAGCTATATTCAGTTAAGATTGAGTGTCATAATTCTCAATGCATAAAATTTATTTTTAATCAATTAATTTAATTTCCTGTCTCACCTGCAGCAGCAATAACATTATCATTAAGATTGGTAACTTATTGTAAAGGCAGATGTCTTGTATATGCATTGGTTGATATATTCAACTTGAATTTCAGCTTAATTCATTTAAGCATAAAAAATTCAAAGGATACTAAAAGAGAAACATTTTTTTCTGGTCCTGAATTCTTCAAATTTAAAAATTTGATTTTGATCTCGAACCATTTTCTTTCCTTGCAGTGTAAATAAACCTACATCAGATCAGTGGGGACATATATCTAAAGAAATCTGAAAAATCACAGATATCATTTTAAAATTGACTGGCTAATAACATTTAATATAAACAAGTCTTCATTATGTACTACAGTCCTACCCGTTTATCTCGACATCCTCAGGCCTGAGGAAATATTGTCGACATAGGCGGATGTCGAGATAAGTGTTGGGGGGGGGGGGGGGGGGGCTGAAATTTAAAAAAAAAACATTCGTCAGCAAAGGGAGACCCGTCGTCAGTGAATAGCATTTACACTTTGAGAAAGAAAAAAAAAAGGAAATTTTGAGTTCATGAAGACAGAATCAGTGTGAAATACACTTGTATATTGACAAATTACATTTTGGTTACCTTTGTGTAATAAAATCCAAATTAAAGTATTGCATTGATCACATCCTGATACGAACAACATTACGATATTCAACGTTGGCATTAGCACGTGGCTGGGAAGTTGTCAGTTACATGCTTCATGTACATGTACTTAAATTGGCCTCGATTTTGGTCAGTCTGTACCCATCGTATTGAGGCTGCCAAGGGGATGGGGCTATTCACAGGGAAGAGAAAAACTCAACAGTACATGTTTTCTCCACAAATACTTTTGTATCCGATGTTATGACGAATATTAATGCGACTGAATCAACCACTTGTTGCAGCAAAGTTCTCCACACTAAGTTTTTTCTATAATGCTTCACTGAACCATTTTGATGCTTCCTCCACGTCTTCAAATATAGCAGTCTTGTTTCTTCCTTTGGGGAGCGCAGTTACCTTCAACTTAGTCTTTCTTTATAGACTCAGCAGCTTTCATCTTTCCTGGACGTGTGTTATTTTTAAGTGAAAACATTTCACAGACCTCTTTGCGAGATGTTCATTCTTTAACTTCCTTAATAGCCAGATATTTAGTTTCCAAAGACTGTAAATTTAATTTGCGTTTTACCCTGCAGTCGGTAGCCATCGTAAATGTAAATAAAGTTAAAAACGAAACTTTCACAGCAAAAAAATGCAAAAAATTACTGATCACTTTCAAAGGTTTCGAAAACGCGTAATCCGTATTTTCACGCATTTTTTATATATGGGATTCAGAAAATCATGTATACATGAGTCCTCTGTACGCATCAATTTCCTGGACGGCTTGCTAGTCCTGCTTTGACTACCTGTTGATTGGGAAATTGTGTTAATCAATTGTTCCTTGGGAAATTGTGTTCATTAATTGTTCCTTTTAGCTGTGCTGATATTTACAATCAGAAAATTCAGTTGCTGAAAGACGGACAGATGTACATGTTGTCATTGTAAGAATACATCTGAGAACATGACCCACAAGCTAGGCTGCAAGATCAAAGATTTAACTAGCTGCAGAGTGGTGAGAAAATGTGCTGCTATGTTTTTTTTTATCCGACCGCGACAGCAAAAGCCTGGCAGCAAGATCAACTAATTGTTGAACAAAGTATTGGTCTTAATTGGCAGCTTGTCGACATAAACGTTTTGAAAACAAAGGATTTGATCAAGCTGGGACCAAGGGCTTCTGTCGACATATACGTTTTTCTTTTATCTCGACGTCGATATAAGCATGACAATTTGATAGTAATAGTAGACCATGGGACTGGGACTTTGCTTTTTCGTCGGCATAGGCGGCTTGTCGAGATAAGCGATGTTGATATAAACGGGTAGGACTGTATAGTAATATGCAATAAAACAAAATGAACTTAAATATATTTCTAGTGTAAATGTAACTAGGAGGTTGATAACGTGATTTCTGTAATGCCTACTTATACCTGATTAAGTACACAGTGCTCTAATTGGTTGAGTTTAGTGAATTGAGATCTGAAATGCATAGTGGCATAATGATTTTCTTTGAACATATTGCTATAAATATATGGTGTCTTATTACAACTTAACCTAATGGGTTAAATTAGCATGGGAATTTTTTTTGCATATGCTTGATTAAATGGGTTGGGGGACAATGCAACTCCAAATATAAGTGTGCCAAAAACAGACACAGGGTGTAAATATTCCATTAGGTACATGTACATGATAGGGTGATTATTTATAATATTGTAGGTGTGTTTACTTTCAGGAAGTTAGATTTACACAGATATCAACAATTTCTTAAGTGCATGATGTGGCATTATGTTGAATATGGTACAGGCACTTGTCTATGAGAGGAAATATTTATAGGTTACTTCATTTGTGTGGGAACATACAAACAAATGTTTTGGATGGAAATGCTGCACGACCTTTGGAGTGCATTATATCCATCCAAAAAACTGAGTTCATATTTTCCCATACAAATGCGGTAACCTTTTTATTATATGCTCATTTTCTTATTCTACCTAAGGCTTAATTATATAAACAAAACTGCGCTACAAGAAACAAAGTAACTGAATGTATGCTGTATTCCAAACTAAATACGCAAGTGCAGATTCATCATGACACAACAACTACATTGCTTCACCGTCTCAAGCATGTATTTGGCATTCATAATACAGCCTTCCTTACTGTTCAATTCCTACTTAGTCAACATGACACAAATCGTATCTGAAATGGAATACACCCCAGTCAAGTTGATCTTTGTTGTGGTGTTCCACAGTGGTCTGGTCTTGGACCTGTTCTTTTCATTCTATTCATTTTGTCGGTCTCAAGTGTCATAGATCATCATTCAATATTTCACCAATTGTACGCTGATGACACACACATATGCAAATCTAGCCACCCAACTGAAGTTGATGCTACCATCCAAGGAATAGAGAGACGCATTTCTGATGTGAAATCATGGATGACATGTAACAAGCTGCTGATGAATGATGATAAAACTGAGGCCATTGTGATCACAACACAAAGACTTTCTCATTTACATCTTTTACCTCAAACAATAAATATCAGCAACACCAACATTAAATTTACAGTCAGTACAAAACCTAGGTGTTACCCTGGACAGTACTCTCACACTGCATTAACATGTGATGAACATATGTAAGGCTAAATATCTGGAGCCTAGATGCTTCAGCTCCATTCGCAAATATCTTTCAGTTGATACCACTAAAATGCTTGTGTGTTCATACATTGACACATTAATTCCTGGAGATTTTTGCTGTTTTCGCATGAAATGCGAGTAGGAAACACATTTTGGGGACTATTTCTGAATACACCCTAAATACATTGACTTCCAAGTAATTTTCTATTAGCCCAATGCCTAGTTGTGCAAAAAATAACCTTGTCCATTGATTATTTTGCTCATGCATGAGCAGAAGGTCAAAAGGAATTTTTTTTGTTTTTTTTTTGCTTAAATGACTTATCATTTTCGTATGGAGAAGACTCTTTATTAAAAATGTCCACCTTGTCCTACTTTTTACACGGTTTACCTGTCTGTGTGCACTTTAGACTGGTCTGCCTTAGATCTGAGGCAATAAAGTCTAAAATCTGGACACAAAATCGGATTTCAACCACGGGCAAATTTTGAGTGTAAAAACATGGGTAAAAAAAATTATGTTTTTCTCTCTATTTTGTAGTGCAGCTAAAATCTCCAGATTATTTGGTATCATTGTAGAGCTAAATCTGTGTACCTTTCTATAATACCACTCACTTTAGCATATCATACATGACTTCGACGCTACTTCTGCCCCATAAATGCGGTGCTTGGGGTTAAGGTGTTAATACTTTCAAGACTGGATTATTATAACTCAATTCTGTCTGGTTTATCTAAATATCTACTCCAGAAACTTCAAAAAGTTCAAAAGACAACTGCTCGGATCATCCTTAGAGTGCCATTAGAGTACACTTCCCCGCTGCTCTACACCAGCTATCCATTCCATCCAGAATCAAACACAATTATTTTTCTCTGTGCTATGTTCACTGATGGACTCCAGTTCAACATACCTATCTGGCCTCACCCATGTGTACACACCAGCAAGATACTTACACTCTGACAATCATATTCTCATTATTTTCACTATGAAAACGAAGTCTTATCAACAATTTTCTTTTGCTTCCAGGGCTCAGCAGCATGGAATGAACTGCCCATTAAAATTAGACACAAACACATAGTGATCTCTTTCAAGAGTGCTCTTAAAACTCACCTATTTTGACTGCAAGAAAAAAAACTTAAAGACCTAATAATAATTCTTTACCTAAAAATTTTTAGCATTTTTTTGTTTTCTAATTTCATAGTGGTTTTTGTGTGTGTGTGTGTAGTGATATAATTATATATGTTGTGAAGCACTTAGAGCTTCTATAGGTTAGGTTCTATACAAAGTCCTCATAATTAATATTAATAATATTAATGCGCACAGAACTCCGATAGATAAATTTGAACTAGTCGAGCACTAAACATAACTTTTGAATGAAGGCAGCATTTTAGTCTACTTAAAATTGAAATTTGTTGTCATATTGTGAATGAATACGCATTGCAACAACTTTTCCATTTGATCTGGAATGAATACATACATTTTGGTATTTGTAGGTACCCAGCAATTTTATGAAATCTGGCAACTATTGCATACCTAAATCTGAAACATTGTATCAAACAAGTTAACAGCTAAGCTAATAGCTAAGCAGCTGGTTTGTGTCAGTCCATGAAACGTCTGCTTTTTAGTTCATTCAGAAACAAATTTAATCAACTAAAATGTAAACCACCTACTATGTGAGTGTACATGATTTTTTTTTACAAATCAAGTGTTTGTGTATGTGTCCATTGTTTGTTTACAATAAAATGTAGTCCCTTTATGAGTGCAATATGAAGTGCGCACAATTTCAGTGTCATAAAATACTTAATGATTCTGACAATGCAGACATAACTAGATTAAAAAATGAGCACATAATAAATCACATTACATTCTGAGGCAAAATAGATGCTCACTGTGAACAGAATACCCCATCAGAATCAAAATTGAATATGTTTCAGAGAGTTTCATTCTAGAGATGTTTCACTAATATATGCTTCAAGTTTGAAGTTGAATAACTTCTAATGGGTCTTCTTGTCTTGTCTGCTTGAGCAGAATGCAGAGTCATCTTAATGCTTTCCACAGATTGGACACCAAGTTGATTAGAACCCATGCCTTTAATATATTTTCGATTTGTGATTTGTTGAAGATAGTTCATTATAGAAGTCAGTATAATTTATTTTCTTTTCTCTTCAACAGTTTCCAGGGTAAAGGCATTCCAAGGAGAAGTTAGTTTAGCAAAGAACTGGGATGTTGGCCTAAATGATTCAAACTCAGCTGTGTATAGAGAACAAGCTAACAACTTTACATCAGCTGTAAGATTCTATTGAGGTTTAATTATTTTTCCTAATTTTTCACCTGCATTAGTAATTGGGAGACTTAGGCATCATCCTTTTCTTTTATAGCAATTATAAAAGTGACAGTGGTGATGGTGGTTTTAGTGGTGACAGTTGCATCAACAGTGTTAAAATATTGTGTGAGCGTTTTTTTCGGTCAGTAAAATGTATTGATGCTGCAGTTGTTGGTAATTATGAAACATCTGCACATCCTTCCTTGTGCCAAATCATGAAATTTAAGTTCTCTGTAGTTTTGATATTTGCTTTTCCATAATGATACATATAATGATGAGCTTAAGATTTTCATGCACTAAGTGTGCATTTCACTAAGTTCCCATGCTATCCATGGTCACATTTGTGAATGATTACATAAAGGCACCAATTGATGTTGGATACTTCAGGGATAATGCTCTCATGGAAACATTTAAAATTGTGTTGAATTGCTCTTTGAAAATGTGTTAGCTTGACTCACGTGCATGATTTCTAACTTTTCATGGATGTAGGGGTTTGTCAGTCTTTTTACATTTTTTTAACCTCTTAAATTGCTACATTCAGGACATCAGCCCCTGACAGATTCATTGAATTCAGCTCACAAACGGGTGATTCGGTATTTGAAACGAAGTGAAAATCTTAAAACTCCATGCATGAAATTTATTAAGTGACATCCAGTAAATATGTGACATGGTTTTTAAAGATATAAGAATGATCAGAGGAGTGAAATGATTTGCAGTGCATGGTTTGAAAATGTAATGGTCAGTGTGTAGAGAAAATACTGTTCTTATAAAACTAGTTTTTGGTTTTTATACTGTAATATACAGAACACAATATGCATTTAGTATTATACTGTAATATACCGATCACACGTATTTAATGTTATACTATAATATTCAGAACATATAGTCATATAATACATTTTTATACTTGCTTTTGCTCTGTTTGAAAGTGTTTTTTTTTTTTTTTTCGTCATGGTAGGTTCCCCTTTATCATTATGTGTTTTTCAGAATCAGTGAGGGCAAGTGCCCCTACTTACCAAATCCTAGATGCAACCCTGCTGTATTTTGTTCTAATTGTAACATCAATCAGGATAATATAAAGCTTTAGATTAAATACACCATTTTTTGTAATCTTTATTGAGGTCAGTTTCCTTGTCTTATCATGAGTGGGCTTAGTGTGTTAATGACATTATTTACAAAAAATCTTGGTGGTTTTGAGCTTCTAATTTCATTTACTTTCATTTGTTTAACATATTGGGGTTTATTTATCATATTTCAGAATTGGAAGAGATTTTACGCGAATATAATTTCTTTCTGAAATGTTATAGCTGACCATCCTCCCATTCCTCTTTCCTTTTTTTTCCCTCACAAAAATTATATTTCCACTGACTGGTATTAGCTTTAAATATCTACAATGATGGGGCATAGATTGTTCTTTGGAACTAAAAATCTAAAGCTCCATATACATATATATTGATCCAATGGTGTGAATAAAATCAGCACATTTTTGGTCCATCCCTTAACCTCTGAGCCAATTAGCTTCTGTCTCAGTTTTAATGTAAACAATTTTGAACTTGTACAGAATTTGAATTCCAGAAATTATACCAGACCCACAAGAAGCTACCGGCAAGCTTTCTCACATACCCACATTGGCAGAGCCCAAGACTTGAACACACGCAGATCGAGTTGATATATTAGTGATCCATAACAGGGAGTGCTTTAGACTACTTGGCTACAAATAATAATGTCTGTAGTTCCCAGTGAACATCCATTATGACCATCTTGGTAGCCATTTTGAATTTGTTTTGCTTCCTTCACCTGTAGAATGGGTGTTCATATTAACATGGTGTTTTCATCAGAAATCCTTCTTATGATATCTAATTGGTTCAGAATAGATATGGTACAGATCCTACATCCAGTTTGACTGCCATATTTTAATAACGCCTTTTACTACAAAGCTTCCTTTTTACAGAAATTTACACCCATATAAAAGGTTACTGCCTCAGATGCTTTAGTGAGACATGCAGTATGTGTCACATTTCCAGTGGCAGCATTGGCAGTGGCAGTGTTGTAAACAGTTTTTTGTAGGATGGATATAGGGATGAGAGAACAAGTTCTGCAAAACATTGATCTCAGTTCTCCTTGTTAAATGATGTACTTTTTATTCCACACCAGGAATGTTGATGAGGTATATATAGTTTTACTTACACAGTTAAACATTTATTTTCCATTAACACTCACATTAATTTTTTTTTGTTTATTTCCCAGATGGATGCAATATATAGAAATAATCCACAGTACAATAGCACAGTTGTGGAAGGGTTCAGGTAAGTGTGTGGTTATTTTATTTTTAATCTTTTGGGCTCACAAAAGTCCTTTTCTGTAGTTCATTAGAAATATCCTTCTAGTTCTCTCAAAAGAAAAATGAATCAAAATTCAATATGGTAATTACACAGCATTGAAAAATAAGGAGCCTAATTGTTAAGCATGGTACATGTTTTATCCACAGTGCTCTGCAGAATAGTGCCCATATCAACATGAAAAAATGTTTTTTTTTGCTGTCTTTTTACACCGCATTGTATGCTTACCATCACTGGCTACAAACCAAACTTTCAACCATAATTAAAATACATTTCTTAGCAAAACTGGGCTCTTCTGTTTTTAAGACCTTCGGTATGGTGAAGTGTTTATTTCTTAGAAAACCGGAAGTATGTATTTGTATTTACTTGATGCCGTTGAAATGGACATAAATGCTAAAGAATAATGTCTCTCTTTGCCTGCAGGTAGTACAGCACAGGGTTAGGTTTTATTGAACATCATTATTATATTGTCAAAAGTTTCATAATAATAAATAATAATAATAATAGGGACTTTGTATTGTGCCTAATCTTTAGAAACTATAAGCGCTTTAATGAAGTACTTTATGCACCCAACGCATCTCAAGATGGGTTATGAAGTATGAACCATGTCTGTCTGTTTTGTCCTATTGCATCAGGTCGATGACAAACTTCATTTTCAGTTAATAGCTTTCGAAGAACTAGATGTTTTGAAACAAAATCTTGTTTGAGGTTTTATATTAAGAAAACCTGGGTCAAGTTTAATTTTCTCCATTTTCCCTACAAACATTTATGAAGTTATGACTCCTGTTTAACTCTGTATTTCTAAACATCCAGTTCCCCCAAGCAATGCACCCTATAATATTTGTCCTCTGTGCACGGAATTTGGAAGCTGAGTGGCATATGTATTTGCTACCAAAACTTGTGCACAGAGTTTTGAAAATGCTTCATGTCATTTCCTAATAAGCTGCTCAGCCACACACCTTTGAGGGAACATCGCCCCCAACATTAATGGGTTTTGGTAGTTGCTGAATATCAAACTGTATCCTTGGCAAAAAGGTAGTGTTTGGAGTAAGATATTTGCAAACACTTCTTTAATAGTCTCTTTTGAAGGAATATTTTGATTTGAGGAATTTTTATAGCCCATTTTAGTCTTGAGCGAGATCTAGCAATCAATGAAAAAGTTATTATATTACAATTTATTCAGTAGAAATCACATATGCTTAGTTGCTGATAATGAAGTCATGTCATGTTGTTAAACTAACAACTCGTCAGGAGAAGTAACGGTTTGATGTTAATAACAAGTCACTGGACTCTCAACCAGAAAAAAAAAAAACAATAAACAAATCCTAGATATATTATGTTAAAAAATTGCATTTGTGCTAAATTCTGTGTATTGGTTATAAAAATGAAGTAATATTATAAAGATACTGGATAATAGTAATAAGAAGCACATAGTAATTAATAGCCATACTATACCCACTTCCCAACACATGCTCTTAAAGCTTTTGAAATCTTTTACTGTGCAAAGGCTAATCTTGCATTCAGTTTTTCAAAGCAGTAAATACTGGTAATATATGTAATATTTGTTATTACTGTTATTACTTTTGCCTTAAATTACAAATTTTGATCTACAAATGGATAATTACAACCAGTTACCAATGTTAATTCAAACACTCTCTATTCAGGCTTATTCCTGTAAAACATAAGGTACTCAATCTGTGGAGTAGTCATTCATAGATGTATCATTTTTATTAAAACTGATTTTCATTAAAAAAAGTATACTCAGGTTACTATGATTGTTATCTTGAGCTGAGATGCATCAGCTCCATTTGCAAATATCTTTCAGTTGATGCCACTAAAACGCTTGTGCGTTCATTAATACTTTTAAGACTGGACTACTGCAATTCAATTCTGTCTGGTTCGTCTCAATATCTACTCCAGAAACTTAAAATAGTTAAAAACAGAGCTGTTTCGATCATCTTTAGAGTACCATGATCAGAGCACACCTTCCTGCTGATCTGTACATTACACTGGCAGTATGCATTTGATCCAGAATCAAACACAAAATTTGTTCTCTGTGCTATGTTTCACTGACAGAATCCAGTCCGACATACCTATCTGGCCTCATCCATGTGTACACACCAGCAAACTACTTACACTCCTCATCTGACAATCGTATACTCATTATTCCCACTATGAAAACAAAGTCATATGGACAACGTTATTTTGCATACCAGGCCCCAGCAATGTGGAATGAATTGCCCATTGAAATAAGAGACAATTATCCCTTTCAAGAGTGCCATTAAAACTCAACTATTTTGACTGCTGGAACAAACTTAAGGACCTAATAACGATTCCTACCTTAAATATATTCAGCATTTTTTTGTTTTCTAATTTCATGGTGTTTGTTTTGTTTTTGTAGTCATATTATTATATAGCTTGTAAAGCACTTAGAGCTTCAAAAGATTAGGCCTATACAAAGTCCTTACTATTATTAAATGAAACAACCCTCATAAATTGTCATTGACTGTGGTAGAAATGCTGCCAGGATGTGTAAATGCATGGAATCATGTAAATTTTGTATGAATTGGTGCACTGAAGATCATTGATGATGAGATCTCCTGCAAATTTGTTTAAAGTCTCATAAAAATGTACTCTGTGCAATATAATTTTTTTTCTTCAACTGGGAACCCCTTAATGTACTTGTTGAGACATAACTCATGCCATGCCATTTCTTTATTCAGGTATGCAAATTATTTACAAATCTGGGTTCATTTTCCTTGATCTGAATGGTTATTAAACTTAATCTGGATTGCATGTTAGGCCAGGGACCAAGATTATATCATTTAAAATACGGGGTACTAAAATGGCTGATTCCCAGCATGGTTCATCTTCAGATGACATTTTCATTCATTGCCGATTTTAGGGATGGTTACATATATCTAATATTTATTTCTTAGTATTTGTTTTCCATGACTATATGTTATGTATAATTGTATTTTGTAATTGACCTTAGTCCAAAAATCAAGTTCACTGTGTACCTGACTTAAGAGACATTGAGTTTTTAAACAATAATACATAACTAATAATATATATATCTCTGAGTATAGATTTAATATTAGGATCATTGTTAATAGAGGTGAACATCTTTATCTAAGTCTAGGATATTCATATTCCCCCAAGGACAATACCAGTATGCTATGCTCTTTATTATAATTATTGAAAATTATTAAAGGTTTGGAAACTATAGTGTGTGGACAATGCAAGAGTTGAGATATTTACATTAAAGAAAGAACCTAATTTTAGGTTCAAGTTAAAGTTCACGGCTTGCATTTATAGTACATTACTGAGCTTATTAACACAGGAATATGCACCTTTTATACAAATTCCTTTCTGTGGAGTGAACAGTAAACAAGTTGATAGAACTCTGATTTCATGGTCTGAATTTTACATGCAGTGATTTGTGTACATACTAACTCAAAACAATAATAAATTGGTTTTTATATATCTCAGATTTGTGGCTAATAATGCTTGTAGTCCAAGGATGTTTATTTTTAAAAAAAATGTTAGAAAATATATTTGTAACTAAATATTGTGTGTTGGAGTTTTGCATGATTATCTTAGATGGTTTCAATACACAGCAGTTGAAAAGAGCTATAGAATGAAAGTTAACCAACTTATTTTGGTTTCGTACAAATACCTTTTTCACAGTGGAGCATCAGTATTTTCAAGGGACTTAATTTGTGTTGTTGAGGGTTAGACGCCACTTTTATATTTTCATAGAGGAAGAATCCAGGAGACTTGGGAAAAATCTCTAATATATTGGGAAGCTACTGGCTAGCTTTCTCACATTTCCTTGTTGGTTGATCATGAAATTTGAACCCAGGCGGAGAGGATGTCATGTCAGTTCATGATCCGTAAAGGTTAGCACCTTAGACTACTCAGTCACCACGGAAACCACCTGATTTTGTTTTTTGCATATCAATCATAGTCTTGCTGGAATATGTTTCAGTATAGACAAAATGGTAAAAATGGTTAACTGTAGACCTTTGCTTCAAAACAAAATTAAAACAAAGAAATTTTGTAATTATATATAAATTCATAATTATTGTTATCTTATTATCTTTTGGAATTCATCGATTTATGAGTTACTATGCTTGTTAATAGGAATCATCCAGGTATGTGTTAAATCTTGTATCTGGTGAGGTTTTCACTTTAAAATGTTTTGCTTTTTAATTATTTCTTTTTACAGGAATAGTTGACACCTAGAAATGTTTCGATTATCATTAATTTCTTTCACCATTTGTTCATTCATTTACTCATCCATTATTTATACTTTCTTTTTTAGGGATGGCAGTATTGTTGTTGAGTATAAAATGTACTTCATTGTCATAGTTCTTCAAAAAGTCAACAACTCTGCAAAATCTAATAATGGGCAACAAGGGCAGGTAGTTAATGAAGTTGAGACTAACCCAGTGGATACAGCAAAGCTAATGAAGCTTTTAGAGGATAACCTGTCCAAACAGATTGGAATCAATGTGAAACTCACCTCAAAATTAGAAGGTATTATGATCTTTTTTCTTGGCAATGGCTCCTTATTGCTTGATGCCAGTAAAATGTGGAGAATTTACAGCATGATGTTATTGACTTGTTTACGATTATGATTGAAAAGACTTTATCTCTTTACCAGAATTATCAGATCTATAAAATTTCTAGATTTTTTAACACTGTAAGTCCTAGCATTTTGTATAAAGTCAAAGATTTTCTCTGCAGTATTACCATTTTATTCAAGTGCACTGGTTGGATCTATTGCTTCTGACAAAGAAATCTTTTCAAAATGTTGCCTTTCAATATTGTTTTAAATGACATGGATTTCATTGAAGTGCTGATTATATCAGGAGCTTGTATTACAATTCTATTCCTGGTTGGTTGATGACACTGATTCATTCAAAGGGATGCCTAACATTAAAATGATATTTTGATAGATCAGAGTTTGACCATGTTCGCCTTTCAGTGAATGCTAATGATATTTGGCAACAGGTATTGATTGATTGTAAGCTGGTGTTAGGTAGGATGATTTTGAAGATTGTCAGTTGTTGCTTTTCAGTGAGATTATTAGCTACAAGAGACCATACACAGGAAATATAACTTGCATCTGTGGATGATATATGACTTAATATGTTGGTAGTGATCAGAAAATGGGACAGTTCATGTAAATTTATATATTTTAATGGGTATTAATTTATGGAATCTTTTTGAAAACCTACATTAACATTGATATTTTAAGTTGTGGATTAAGGAAAGGAAACTATTGTTTCTAAAAATTGATAATTGTTTGTTGGTTCTTTCAATTCATGGTTTGTAACAACCTTAAAAGAAATTCAGAGAAAAGTGGTAACATACGAAAAATGGTACAGTATTCAGACTAAATCTCATTGATGACTCTTACAATGTTGTCACTTGAGAGTGTGTGCCACCCAACAGACAGGTCATACACTCAATTTACATTTTTATTTTACAGAACAGAATATAATTGTTAAATCTTTCAATGAAATATAATTTAATGAGTGTATATTTCTATTTAGAATTAGTTAGTCAAGACAAAAACGATTACAAAATTTTTGATGATATGTACAACATTCCAAAGCATTGTACACTGAAGATTGTACCAAACTATTTAGTCATGTAACTTCCAAGGGAGTATGATTAATTTATTTTGTCATACTAGTTTTCCTCACAAAATGTTTATTGTATGGGTCTCGATTAAATTTGTATACTAAAGTGTATGAATAATTCCTTCATTTTTAAGGTACTCTGCTTTGGCTCTGTACATCATCAAAACCAAATTATTGTCTACTTTTACAGTGTCAGAGTTGTCTAATGGTACTCTGAAAAGTCAATTTGAAATATAATCCTTGGCCAGAATTATTGGATTGAATGAAATGCTTTATTTCTTCACGTAAGTTTGTCATAAATCTTCATTTAAGCATCACAATGTGTTAGTGAATCCTTAATTGTGAATTACAGTGGCACTTTAATCTGGTTTACATGATTTAGTACATTTGGATAGAAAAAAGAAGTGAAGAAAACAATTACTTTGACATTGTTCATTTTATTTATATTGTTCTTCTGTTCACAGAGGTGACAACAACCACAGCAGAACCAACAACTACTACTATACCAGCACATACAAATGGAACTACAGCTACTGCAGAAAAACCAGCCACTACTACCATAACTACATCCACTACAATTCAGCCAACAACAAGCACCACTCTAAAATCTACAATCACAACTATAACAACTACTAAAGAGCCAACCATTATTACCTCAGCAACACCCACTACACCAGAACCTACAACCACAACTACTACTACCAAAGAACCAGCCACTACTACCACAACTATACCTTCTACACTTCCACCAATAATCACAACTACAACTATAACCACAACACCAAAGCCAAGCACTACCACAACCACATCTACTACACCAGAGCCAACCACTACCACAATATCAACCAGCACTACACCAGTACATACAACCACAACTACATCCACTACCAAGGAACCAACCACTGCTACCACAACTAAACCTTCTACACTTCCACCAATAATCACAACTACAACTACAAGCACAACACCAAAGCCAAGCACTACCACAACCACATCTACTACACCAGAGCCAACCACTACCACAAGATCAACCAGCACTACACCAGTACATACAACTACAACTACATCCACTACCAAGGAACCAACCACTAGTACCACAACTATACCTTCTACATTTCCACCAATAATCACAATTACAACTACAACCACAACACAAAAGCCAAGCACTACCACAACCACATCTACTACACCAGAACCAACCACTACCACAAGATCAACCAGCACTACACCAGTACATACAACTACAACTACATCCACTACCAAAGAACCAAACATCACTGCTACAACTAAAGCATCTACACTTCCATTAACAATTACCACTTCAACTACAACTACAACACCAAAACCAACCACTACCATTACCACCTCTTCTACAACAGAGCCAACCACTACCACAAGATCAACCAGTACTACACCAAAACATACAACCACAACTACATCTACTACCAAGGAACCAACCACTACTTCTACAATTATAACATATCCACTTCCGTCAACAATTACCACTTCAGCTACAACTACTATACCAAAACCAAGCTCTACCACTAAAACAACAACTACACCACAATCTACAACAATATTAACCACATCTAAACCTACAACAAATATCACACCAGTTGAACCAACCACCAGACGTACCACAATACCACCAGAACCAACCATATCCACGACACATGGGCCAATGACAACACCAAATCCTTGTCTAATATCTTGTGAGTGTTATTAATCCAGTTTTTAAAAAGAATTTCTAAGTTATGTAAATCTGTCAATGTTGTTTGATGTGCTTACATTTCTTGTCTGGAAAAATGTCTTATTTTAGATCTTAAGGTAAAACATGTAGAACATTGAATAATAAATATATTTTCTCAAAATCAGAATAATATGCTTGAGATAATTTGTACAGACATTGCAACAAAATGCATTCACACCAATACTGATTTTGTTAGATGACTTAAAATAGTGCCAGTATGAATATTGCTCAAAAAGGACAAACTTTTGGGTCAATTGGTCAGCTGGTATGAATATACATAACTAAATGATAATTATCTGTTTTTGAATCAGAGATTTTGTCATAATTCAGTTTTTTTATTATATTAGACTTTGAAAGTTTTTTTTTTTTAGAGCATTAATCTGAATTTTGTTGTACATGTAATATTTGGGTTTTTACAGTGACTTCTATTGTCATTATATTTGTTTGGGTTTTACACACTTATCAATACCCAAGGATTTTCATACCTTTTGGAATTGCATCTGTATTAATGATGTAAACTTTATCACTGCTCTAGCAGCTATGCTTAGATTTTGATAACACTTGTCAAATGGGCTAATATTATCAAGGTGTTAGATGAGTATGAACACAAGCAAGAGCTATGTAAGTAAATGAGGTACATGATTTCCCATGTTTGTTACCATTATGGGGAGATAAAACATTTCAACTAGATGTTGTTCCAACTTGTTAAATAAGCTAATATTATCATTATTGTAGAGAGGTTCTATATTAAGTGAGTTCTGTGCATATTGATAAAAAAGATAGTCTCTTAATTTGTTAGAACTAGAGAGTATATTATGCTTAAATTTGGAAAAAGATGGACAGATTGAAATATATTTATTGACTAAATTGGTTATGAACAGAAATGATGTGTATTATATCTTTTATCTTGGAAAAACAAACCCATTTATAAACTTGATCAGTATTTTTGGTTTTGTTAAAAAATACTTTCGAGAGGGTTTTCATCAGATTATAGTAACATAGGTAAAATTTATATGACATTCAGATTGGGAGATGTTGGTTGTGTTACAATACTACATAAACCTACTTTGAACTGATCAATTGTTAAATTAGAAAAGCCTCCGGTGGCCTAGTGGTTAGAGTGTCCGCCACGGAAGCGGGAGGTCGTGGGTTCGATCCCTGGCCAAGTCATACCAAAGACTTACAAAAATGGTACTAACAGCTGCCTCGCTTGACGCTCAGCATTAAGAGGTTAGTGTTAGGACTGGTCGGCCTGGTGTCATGATAATGTGACTGGGTGGGACATCATGCTAAATGTCTGCGGCATGATGCCTCAGTACTAGACATCACTATAAATTACCTCACAGTAGACATCGTAGCGATATGACTGAAAAAAATTGTTAAAGCTACGTTAAAAATCCTAATCAAAACAAATTTTTTTTTTATAGAAAAGCCAAGTTAGTAACGTAATTGTTACATGATGTAAAACTGATGTTTAAATCATATTGTTAGCATAGCCAAAATGTGCCACAACATTGTCATATTCATCACTGACATGGTGATACATGAGCACTGATATCATTATTATCAGCAGCAACATGGTTGCCATTGTCATTGTCATTGTCCTCCTTCTCATCTGATCACACCATTAACATCACTGTATCATTATCATCACCACCACCACAATCATATTTGTTATGATCATAATTTGAAACAAAATTGTGTTTGTGCTGATCTTGTTATATATTTGTTCACTCCATTACTCACTAACAATAGAGTAAGAGTTTTAAATTATCAAATTATTCACAGTTTAATTTAGTCACATTCAGATTAATTGTATAATTATTTGTTTGATTTATTTAACTAATTCATGGTTTTCATTTTCAGCAAAAAGAGAACTGAGTGTCAGCCTTGCCTTCAAAGGCCTTGTATGGCATGACCAGCTAAAAAACTCCTCTTCACAAATGTTTCAGAACTATTCAACCATGGTGACAGAAGCAGTAAGCATTATTCATCCTTTTTCATTTGTAGTATTAATTCATGTTTTAAGACTTAGAGACAATATTTTAATTGGCATTATCTCTTATTTTGAATATCCTGCAGATATAATCTTTTTCTTTGTTCTTGATTTTTCTACATGCTGTGAATTTATGAATTTGTATGGTTGTCAACTTTTGTTGTTTGGCTGTTAATAAGAGGACATTTCTATCAGCATTTTAGTTTTTGGATTGGAAAGGAATCATTATTCATGGGGTTTTAAATCTTTGGTATGCAGAAACCCTTAAATCCATGTACCATAAATATGCACGTATAAGCTGAATAATTTAGGAGGAAAAAAAAGGTCTTGAAGAAGGGGGATCAGCTGATCCGTGATCAATGTCAAAACTTGACAGTTTTTAGGTCTTATTGTTGACTACTGTAATGAATGTAAATCTTAGAACATGAACAAATAATTTTTTATGTGTCCTAAGACATAGGCATGTAAAAACAGCTTTCTGTGACCTGACAATTATTAATCTGTTGTTATAATGTTTATAGCAAATTTGTCTTTCGTTTTGTGACAGCAGTACAGGACAGTTATTCAGTAAATCCCTAAAACTTGTGTTCAGAAGCCATTTTGACCTGCAATACATTGATATGTAGTTGCCTTTTTATTCCATTATATTAGAATGATTACCATAATAAATAAAATTGAGATTGAGACATAAAATTGGAAGTTTTTTGTGGCATTTTTAAAGTCTATTTTTCACTAAACATTGATAGATCGTCTTGGTTCAGTATGTGTGAAATTCACAAAAAGACCCACCATTTCACCCTTTGACATATTATTTTCCCCCAGGACAAGCTCTACTTTCATATTCTAGTCAGCTTTTGCTCAATAGCTAAAGATTAGTATTAAATAAACAAGCAACAAAGCCAGCGTGACTAATTAAAAGTTAATCCTTATCGATGCATGTATTTTGAGAAAACAACAGGCTCTCCATCATAATTCAAAGAAACCACATTCTACAATATTGTGTGTTATGCAAGCACTAGCAATTTATTGGCAAAAAATGGATTCCCAGTTTTGTTCTAAAGGTACCTAAATAGACAGCTTCATGGTAATGTACAAGTGGTGGCTATTTTTCCCTTGTATATTTGTCCTTATTCCTTTATTGTAAACTCATAAAGCATTTGGTATTGTTTACTTTAAAACATATATTCTGAATAAGTTTTGATGACACATTTGCTCTGTGGTATGTATTTTCATTCCTTTAAATTTAACGATGGTAGTTAACATTCTTATATACGATAAACAATTGCTCGTGTAAGTTTCTTACATGGGAATGGTGCTATGGAGTTACTGCATATGGAGTTACTGCATTCATATTGATCATTCTTGGGATTGAAATTAAATGTGTCTGATTTTGTTGTTGTGGTTTATTGTTTTATTTTTGTGCTGTTGTAGGGCTAAGAAAAATCATCAATTTATATGAATAATCTTTAAACTTAACATTCTTTTTAGTGAAGAAGTGAATTCTTTCTAGTAATCATTTAGTCACAGTATATCACAGGTGATACAACATAACTTGTAGCACTTTTCTTGTTAGAAGAAATGAAAATCAAAGACATAACATAATACTCAGGAGTTCTCTACTAAAATAGAAAGAGATTATGAAATCAGGATATAGGTGTGGAGCGACCTAACAAATTGGGAAGTCTTTTTTTCATTTCCGCCAGGAAAGTTTACAGGTATAGATTAAGGAAGTTTACATGAAAGCAAACTACAGCTCATCTTTTATGGTTTTAGCATAAATTTCGAAGCATTTTTTCTTTATTTAAGTTTAGTGCAATGGTGCCTATGATTCGACTCCAAGGGATGTACTTTATTCAGTGCACAATCAAACTGTATTGTTTGTAATAATGCATAAACAAACAATAATCAAGTCAAAAGGGAGAGGTAGTGTTACAGCAACTCATGATTGCTAAATTCTTGTCATGGGTCGATCAAATAATACACTAATCTAAATAAGGCAAAAACTATAAGAAAAAAAAAATATATTTTCGAACAAGTAAATACCATTCTTTTTAAATAACCATGCATGCCAACCTTGAGATAAGTATGTATGTATTATGTATTGTTTTTGAATATATGTTTGCCTAAATTAATGCATTTAGGACTTAACCTCTGCATCTTGAGATGTCCCGGAGTTGTTGGCCAGTCGGCTTATAATAATAATAATGAGGATTGTATAGCGTCTAATCTTTCAAAGCTCTGAGTGCTTTACACCATCAATAATGATATGACTGCACTACAGAACAACAAATGACAAAAACAATGAAATTGGAAAACATAAAAACATGCTGAAAACATATAAGATACAAAACATGATTAGGTCGCTAAGGTTGACCCTGCAGTCAAAACAGGTGAGTCTTGAGAGCACTCTTAAAAGGGACCACTGTGTCTTTGTGTCTAATTTCAATGGGCAATTCGTTCCACATCGCCTGGCCCTGGTGTGCAAACGAACGTTATTCATATGACCTTGTTTTCACCTTGGGAACAATGAGTATACGATTATCAGAAGAAGAGCGTAAGGATCTAGCTGGTATATACACAAGGGTGAGGCTTGATAGGTATGTTGGACTGGAGTCTGTCATTGAAATATAGCACAGAGAACAAATTTTGTGTTTGATTCTGTATCGAATTGATAGCCAGTGTACTGTATAGAGCAGTGGTGAGGTGTACTCTGATCGAGGCACTCTAAAGATGATCCGTGCAGCTGTGTTTTGAACTTTTTGAAGTTTCTGGAGTAAATATTGTGATGAACCAGACAGAATTGAGTTACAATAGTCCAGTCTTGAAAGTACTAATGAACACACAAGTGTTCTTGTGGCATCAACTGAAAGATATTTATGAATGGAACTGATGCATCTCAATTCAAGATATGCAGCCCTGCAGATGTTCATGACATGTTGGTGCAGTGTGAGTGTACTGTCTAGAGTAATGCCTAGATTCCATACTGACTGTGAGAATTTAATGTTGGTGTTGCTGATATTTATTGTCTGAGGTAAAGGATGTGAATGAGAAAGTCTTTGTGTTGTGATCAGAATAGCCTCAGTTTTATCATCATTCATCTGCAACTTGTTACATGTCATCCATGATTTCACATCCGAAATGCACTTCTCTACTCCATGGATGGTAGCATCAACTTCAGTTGGGTGGCTAGACTTGTATATTTGGGTGTCATCAGCGTACAATTGGTGCGACACTGGTAGATGATCTATGACACTTGAGAGCAGCTGAGTGTACAGAATGAAGAGAACAGGTCCAAGAACAGATCCCTGTGAAACACCACAACATACGTCAACTGGGCTGGAGTGTATTCCATTTGCAGATATAATTTGTGTCCTGTTGACTAAGTAGGACTTGAACCACTGTAAGGCTATATTCTGAATGTCAAATACATGCTGGAGACGGTGAAGTAATATATCATGGTCTATTGTGTCAAATGCTGCAGATAAATCTATGAGAGTGAGGACTGTAATCTTTCCACTATCCAAAGCGGAGAGAATGTCACTAAATACTTTCAGAAGAGTAGTTTCTGTATTGTGGCAAGGGCGATATGCAGACTGTACATTGCTAAAAAGACTGTTTGAATTCAAATGAGATACAAGTTGAGTTAGAACAACCTTTTCTAAGATTTTTGATATGAAAGGGAGATTAGAAACTGGGCGATAGTTCTTTAAATCGTTATGGTCCAGTGTTGGTTTCTTCAACAGTGGCTTTACGATGGCAGTTCTGAAAAATGATGGGAATTCCCCTGATGAGAGAGAGATATTAATAACATCAGTTAGTGAAGGCAATATTGGGTCTAAGCACTCAAACAGCAGTGATGTCGGAATTGGATCATGTTCACAAGACTTTGGTGCACTTTTCATCACGATTGTCCTTACTAAATCTATAGAAACAGGTTCAAATGCTCCTAACGGTTGTCGCTGAAATTCTGCATCATACCTGTATGGTGATGAATCAGTTGAAATTGTGCTGTCAAGTGAATCTCTAATGGTTTGAACTTTGTCATTGAAGAAATTTGCAAATTGGTCTGGTAGGTCTAGTGGAGAGAAGGTCGTTGGAAGTGGTGTACATTTGTTCCTTGACATTAGTTTGTTAGTTATCTCGAAGAGCTCTTTGCAGCTGGAACTCTCCGTGATTTTAGTACTGTAGTGGGATGAGTTGGCTAAATGGACTATGTTTGTGACGTTCTTCTTAGCGGCTTCATAGATTTGTTTATGAATAGTGAGTCTGGTGGAAAGCCAAAGCCTCTCTGCTTTGCGGGTCATGCAATTTTACGTGTTTATACCTGTTCTGTTTGTTGGATGTCAGCTTATACGCAAATGAGCTTATACACAAGTAAATGTATATACAGTAATATTGGTCTTTCAAAAAATAATGAATTAACATTACAGGTTAACCTCTTACAACACTATATGTGGAATCTGTTTTATATCTGGATGGTTGGAATTAAAGATAAGGTGGGTTTAGATATGAGATTAACCAAATTACATTAGTACACATTACTCTGATTTTGAAGGAACAGATTTGACCATTTTGACCATTTTGACCAACAGTTGATGTCAGGCTTAATTTTTGATAATTACTTCCTTTGTTAGTGATCCAAAATTGACTGCCAATTAGGCACATGGTCAGGTAACCCTAACCTATCAAAATTAACAGCAGATCTTGACCAAACTTTATATCTGTATGTCTGTTAAAACCCCATATCAAAGTTGTAAAAATCATGGATGTAGAATAGGTAACAATGATTTTAAAACCAGTAAGATCTAAATATATATATATATATATATATATATATATATATATATATATATATATATATATATATTTAATATATATATATATATATAAATGAAGTTTATATTACAAACAGAATAAATTAAAGTTTCTATTACACCAATAACAATCTAAAAAAAAAAATTTGGTGAAGAATTGACCGCTACGATGGATAAAAGTAAAATGTTCCAGTGTCTTTTTGAGGCATACATGCTGGCATATCCTGCAAATAGCAGAAAGATTTGCCAAGAAGAAATGGTTCAAAAGTGGAATGGTATAAAAAATGATGCAGATTTGCAAGTTAAAGTTGATTACTGGTTGCAAGAATTAAAAACAATTGCCACCACAAAAAGGATCAGTTCTGACACTTTTGGGCTAAACAAACATCATATGCTGATACAAAAACTCCAATAAAGGGCTTGTGACAAACCCCAGTAATTCTGTGTTCTACTACAAAGTTTCAAACTCCTTTTTGTTTAAGTTATAATTACTTTATTTGATAATTATTGGGAAATTTGAATACGATATTCTGAACATGTGCAGTTTTTGCTAGACGATAAATATTTTCAAAAGAATTTGATGCCAATTTCAGCTTTCCAATGCCTGTTGTTTAATACATTTTTTCTCCTACAATATCAGAGTGCGGTGCCACACTAAATACATACAAATAGGAAATACGACTTTTTCAGGGGAATGGGGGTGGGTGGGGGTGGAGCAGAGCTTTGTGATGTTATATTTAAGGGGAGTCTAACTTTTTGTGATGAAGGGGGAGGGGGTGGGTGGGTCAAAATCTGCCAAAATCGCGTGACATCATTTATGGATGACCCCAAAGTATCCTTTTTAGGTCAAGAGCCCCCACCATTTCTGCCGATGTACAATGCACCATGCTATTGGTTACCTAACATTATATATTAAGGGAGGCAACTCATGAAATCCAATAGATGTCACTAGGACAAAGATCCAGTTTATCTGTTCGATCCAAAGAGGTATAGATACAGTTGTCATATTGGAACCTTTGCTGGTTAAAGTTTGCTAGAAAAGATGGCCAATATCATTGATATACATGAAATTTTCACCATAATTTTCTATCAACATTGTTTTTGAGTGTTAACAAAAATTAAATCTGGTGAGGTTAAGAATAAATTAATTTGAGCCTTCTTTACTTGAAAACAATGAATATTTAGGTGATCTATGTGTTAACCACTACCAGAAACATAAAAATAATGAAATTTAAATCATAGAGACATTAATGGTATTACTATATTCACAGTGATCATTTTTGGAATTATCAGTATAGCCACTATATAAAACATCAGTTTTTCTTTCATTACACTAAGTTCTGTATGTCATCAGTTTTATTTCTCAGTCCTTTTATATTAATGTGGATTATATGAAATCATTTTCATCTCAAACTTAAACTGCCTCAAGAATTTTTATTTTAGTCACTTTGATCATTACCATGTCCTTGCACTATATTAAAAGCTATGTGTCCACATATGCCACTAGGGATTATATGAATCTTTATTATATTCTTTGGTAATAATTGTATTGTCATTTTTATTATACATGTATTACTTTTGTGGAAAATTGCAAAGGTGCTCAACATCATAAGACCAGGGTAAAAGATGATTTAATAATTTGTTGCTAATTTCCATCCTTCCAGCACTTTCATAATTATTGAAAAGCATGTGCTTGAGTCATTTATGACTACCTTAATTACCCATAAACATTGTGATAACAGACAATCTGGTTTTAAGCAAAATTATTCCTCTGCAACAGCACTAATGTCAGTGGTTAGGCATGGCTTCAGGCTTTATATAAAAGCAAAGTTGGTTGGGAACAGTATGGTTGATTTTCCAAATCATTTGATATTTGTAGATGTCATGGCATTTTCCTAGCAAAATTAAAACTTTAAATTGTCTCTAAATATACATTTTTTATGAAGAGATAAAAACTTGTGTGCCATAAATTATCTATACTTTGACCACTTTTTAAAATAATAATCTTCACTTGAAGATTTGAAATAGAATATGAACAAATATATATATCATATGATACTGCTGTTTTTGAACACTGCTGCAAAACTTAACTAAAAAGCAATCTTCAGATAACATTAAACAGTTAGAAATTAGGACAATTAAAGACAGATGGTTTGAGCTTTTTCTATTATAATGAAAAACTTAAAGTGGTGTCCAAGGACAAAATTTGTTTTCCAGTATTTCTTGATTTGATGCAAGTTTCATTACAACATTAAGAAATGTTCAATTTTTACATTCAGCCTCAATGTGACTGCTGTCAATAATATGGAAAAATAGGTCTGATGTCAGGCAGTTGATACTTTAAAAATCCTACCATTTCAACGACTTCACATTAAAAAGATATCGGTTAGGTCTGTCACAGTTTACTTGTAAAACACTTTTAAATGCAGAGGAACTAGCAACACCACAAACATTAGATAAATCGCAGCCCAAAATTTTCAGATACCAAAACTAAAGAATTAACTATTTATAAAAAACAGGCACTGGTATAAGTGATGCTGATATGCCATAACAAATGTTCACCGTTACAATAAAAAAGAAAAAACCCTCGATGAATACTTTTCAATAACAATTCCACAGAATTGGACTGAATATGACAGGATCTTTTAATCTAGTTCAGTTGGCCATCTCCACTTACATTAGGCTATTTAACAGATGTCAGCTAGTTGAGTGTTTTGTTTAGTTTCTATTTGGTTTTATTTATTATGATTAAATCTGCTTATTTGGACCTGTTAGTAAAAATTCATATTGTCTGGATTTCTTTTTGCATGAATAATCAAATTTCATTTGGGGCATACGCTGTTGGGGTATATAATGTGAGTGAGTAAATGGTGGTAGTTCATACAAGTTTAATAATCAGGATAATCAGTATCCATGTAATCTGTATTCTGCTGTGATTGTTTACTTTTGTTTCCTTGCTCCCCATTTTAAGCGCTTTTCATTCTTTTGATGTATCTGTATACTTAAAACTTCTTTAATTACAGATTAATGATGCTGTATCCCAGATCCCTGAGAGAGATGCCATTTGCCAAATAGAAGTGATAATGATGATGTAATGTCTTCAAACACACATTCTCTTTATATCTCTCTTCCTCAATCACAATTTCCTTTGCTGATTACTTTGTTTTGTGGCCTGAAACTAGACCGAATGAGAGATGCTTACTGATTATGCATTTAAAGTTTATATGAACACGTAATTGAATGCTGAGCTTGTAAACATGCATACATTTTGCATTAATTGTGTTTTGATTTGAGTTTACATTTAACTTAATGGACCTTACCATAGCATCAGTCATTATGGCCAATAGTACTTTAGTACATGTTAAACTCAGAAGACAGTGCTTTATTTTCTTTCCTGTATATGAATTGAATGTATATCCAGTGTAGAACACTGATGCAAGATAGCTCTCTCATAATGCACATGTGACCTTTATCCAGTTTTGTTTTTCCTTCTACTTTAAGCATAGTGCAAATAAAATAGCAAAAACTTCCCAATTTCAATCGTAACCAAAATCAAGATATAGATTTATTTCAGCACATTGACTAAAATGAGCAGTAGTTGAAGTTAAGTTTACCATAAACAGCATTTTGCACTGATTGACCTAGCTACACTGTACAGTGTTTTAGTCCAATATCATGTTGATAAAGATAATATCATAAGTGTTTTTTTTTATAAAAAATTCATATTCTCAGTGCTATTTTTAAAGGTAAAACAGTTCCAGATCAAAGTTGAATCAAGGACTTTTTCATTATTTTTTGCTTGGATTGCTCTTATGGATAAGTGTGGACATTTTTGTAATTGCACAAGCTGTCTGATGTACACAATTTAGATTATGTTGATTCCAATTACTATAGCTGCTTTAACCATTCTTGGAAATCCAAACTTTCATTGGTTCATATGATGTTTGAAACTTATCAGTATTGACATTATGCCATTTTGACTGTAACCCTCATATTTCATTCAGAACGATAAATATTTCCCAGTTTGATTTGTAATTTCCTTAATTTGTTAAAATCCTATCTTAAAGTGTTTTCTTCCTCATTGCAGGAATGGAAGTACCAGAGTTATTGGGAAAGTTGTTGTTTTGGCCAACTCGTATATATCAGCAGTTAGTGTACAAGAATTTTTCAGAAACGTCAGCAATGAGCAGCTTGCAAGAATGCAGTTAGATGCAGCTAATGTCAAAGCGGAAGGTACTTTTTTTTATCTCTAAACATTAAATGTTCTTTTCTTTATTTAGGCCTTCCAAATTAATTATCTCAAAGACAACATGTTGCAGAAAAGACATAAAAGCAGAAAATTATTGAAACATTATTGTCTGTCCTTCTGTCACTGGATTGTAATCAGTGGTTTTTACAACCTTTAAATCTCCTTGAACTAGAAAGATATGTTTTATCCTTCAAAAAGTTCTACAATTTATTGCCAGTTTGTTTTATCTCCTTGAGCTCACCAAAACTTTATTGTTTAAAATTTAAATAAAAACAAAAAGTTCAAACTGAATAAAATGTATCATCTCATATGCTTAAAATTTTTGTGGGCAATGATTTTCAATTCATTAGGATTAAATTGGGTTGGGTGGATCAAAAGATACCTGATACTGATAGTTACCAGATTGAGTGGTATCTCTTTTTTAAGTGGCATATAGTTATATATTTTTCTTCTATTTTTGTTTTTATGCAGTGATAAAATAATTAACTTCAGAAAGAAAATGCTACATTTCCAAAAGAAAAGTTACCTTAGAAAAACTTTGAAGATAAACCGAAAAACAAACTCTCAATTGATGCTGCTAAGGCGTGTGAATTTGTAGACTTGGAAAGCAGTTTGCATGAGAATGTCCATGACATTGTCTAAAGCCATGCATATGCAACATGTTATGTGCAGAACACACTTTTTATGTAACTATTGACCTTAAAATTGTTTGTTGTGACATAAGTCGCACCACTAGTAGGGGATCTTATTATATCAACTGTTGAAACTAGGGCTGTAAAAAAAACATGGAAAACTTACCTGGGTACCTGATGCGCTGTTTAACGGGTAGCCGTGTACTCATTGGAATATGAAAGACATGTACAACCCTAGACCAGCAAATTG
Source organism: Unio pictorum (assembly GCA_030141615.1). Lineage (NCBI taxonomy): Eukaryota > Metazoa > Mollusca > Bivalvia > Unionida > Unionidae > Unio > Unio pictorum. The sequence goes on from JARLTB010000057.1 coordinate 7,097,453, forward strand.
TTCAAATTGCCTTTTTTAAAAATATTTTGACTGGCGGCAGAGACCAACTGTGTAATGCACTACTCGGTCTGAAGTGTCTGCACCGTGGTATCTGCGAATGATCAGACTGCACGCTATTAATGAATGAATTTATTTAGAATAACCTTTGTACCCAGACACATACATGCCAACCATTATGATTATGCCCTAATCATTATGATTTTTTTCACTTTATTACACGTTATGTATAAATATATATGGATTTTGCTTTTTCGGTATATCCACCTTCCAAAAGTCTTGTTTTTATTAACATTCCATTAATCCCACAGACCGTATTTTAGAAAAGACTGTTTTACGTTACTACATTATAAGAGTACACTTGTCCGTGGACTTGCACTTTCCTAACAGTATAATGTTCTATTTATAGCAAACCTTGTTCTACATTCCCTTTAATTCTATTTATCGTATCTTTATGGCGTAATGAGGAGAGAACAGACTGGTTTTCTACTTTTAATCTTTATTCGCAGATTCTTTCTTCTAATTCAATATTTAGTGCAGACCAGTCTAAAGGTATTTGGTGCTAAAAAATATATTTTATTTTAGTCGATCTGTATATGAGAGCAAAAATATCTCCTTTCAAAAATGTCACAGATGGATTAGAAAAAGGCATCATAAGATAACAATCCTCTAAATATGAAGGGCACAAGTGCAGTTTCACGTGAGATCTCTTTCAGGCCGTGTGGAAAGAAATATTGTATTTGGCGCTAAAAGTCTTAAGATGGATTCTAGTCGATGTTTTTGTAAAACTGAATGTGCTACATATGAAAACTTGAAACAGTAAAGGATTTTAAAAGACGAGAGGGGCAAATAAATCGTTATTTATTGAAATTTTTTAGCCTGTTATATGTGGACTATGCTTTTTATGCCTGGATTCCGCAAACAGGGCTACAGCAACTGCGTGGTCACGTGGTGTCACTGGTAGTTGCTGAACTGACATGTTAACACGAGGTAATCTATATATTAGTTTTGTTTTGAACTGTGAAGCTGTTCACACAGCCCAGCATGCAGCAGCCATTTAGAAGTGAGCTGCTGATGCATAACAGGTGGTCCCACTCCTAAAAAAGTCGAGCTGCAACTTAGACCAGTGTGCTGTTGATGACATATGATATTGTGATAGTGTTGTCGATGACTTATTTTTTGTGAATGGGTACTCATCATTAATTTTTTGCCTGGTTTGTTTGCTACGGTCGGGTACCTGATTACCCAGGTACCCATTGACAGCCTTAGTTGTGTCGTCTTTTTTTCAGGATTGCAACTGTTGTACACATCAGGATACTTTTGATTGAAATGAAATGTTTTTAAACTAAGTTTGATTGGCACATTTGACTCTAGAACAAGCATTCTGTCCTAGTTTTAACCCAGCATTAATCATGAAACCGCATATCACTGTAAGGGTTAAAATAAATGGAATAAATAAGAACCTTAAAATGAAATTAATAATAAGGATATTTATTTGATCAAAATACCTCTGTCTGAGCCAGCATGCTATGGTATTGCTTGACTTAAAATTCTAAGGTCTCACTGGACAGTTTGTTTGGCAAACCAGATGATGACCTATTGCAGAAAAGTGTATGAAAAATATATTTATTTTATTAATGTACATTTAAATTTGCTACTTGTCTAGATCTGCAGTTAATTCTTGTGTCTCAAACCAGTGTTGATTTTAGTAATTGATACAAAGAGTATACACACCAATAAGAAATTGATAAATTTTTTATACATAACACTCACTTTAAGTTTAACTAAACTACACATCTACATTAACTTCCATGAATAGTTGTAAAGTCCACAAATGATGACTGTTGTATTATCCTTGACCTGCCATGGTTCATCCTTACAATGGTCCAGTGCAACATGTTTTTAAGTTTCAAAAAAATTCAGGAACAATCTGTCAAATTGGAGATTAAATTTTTGACATGGATGAGGATAAGCAATGCAGTAATAACAAAAATATTACATTTAAAAAAATCACTTCATCCCCACCACCCCCACCCTGCCAACCCCGCATGAGGTTTGGAACTGCAGACTGGAAGTTATTAAGGCTGAAAAAGCCTCTTGATACTCTTAGCTGAACATAATGTTGTCTTACTTGTGTCAGACTGCACTGTTGAACTTTTGAAATCATGTTTTCCAAGTTGACAATATTAGTACATTTTACTCCCTTTGCCTTCCTGTAAATTTTTCTTATTTACAGCAATATATTAACTGCCTTTCTGGGGTTTGTTCAGTGTTAGCAGATCTGTTATCTAAGAAACAGTCATACATTTTCTGTTTTCATGTAGCCATAGGTTCTATAACTTTGCTGTTTGCATTAACCCTTAAAGTGCTAGTCGCAACTTCAGTTGCATGGTTGGTTGATGTCTCATAATGCTTGTCGTGACTTAAGTCATTTTTTAGGTTAGCAACAATGTACACATCCTATTATTTCAACTAGCCATGACTGTTTGTAAAACTATATTTGATTGGTTTAAAAAGGTCTGTAACAAGCATTCCATTGTACTTTACTATACATTTATCGAAGAAGGTTTAGACGTCTGAATACGATGGTGATTTCTCTCAACAAATACTCACTTCTGATAGTGATGATGCTAATGATTTTGAAGAATTTGAGAAAGATGAAATTGGAGCAAGTAAAATATTGATGGAAATACACATGAACAATTTTGAGACAGGAATTGACATGGAAATGGAGTCTGATGTACATATTCACTTGACCTGAAAATATGGTGCAGCTGTCAACCACCATTCACTGGTAATTCATAGTTAAATGTAAGGATGGTGAATACTGAACCTATGGACTAGTTAATATTTTCTAGATGATGAATTCATGCATCTGATAGTAGATTAAACAAATTGTTATGCAGATCCGAGAGTTTATGGGGCAGACTTGAAGGAAAACAGTTGCATGAATAATTGGTGACCTAGCTGTCACACCTGAGAATTGAAAACTTTTTTGCATTGATTATATCAATGGGTTGATCATGATTCCTACTGGGATACTAATGATGTGATATCAACAGCATACTTAAGCCAAAAATGAGTATGGGATAGATTTCTAGCTATTAAAAGCAATATACACCTGGCAGACAATGATAACAATCCAGTTGACCCTTTACAAAATATCGGCCCGATGATTGAAGAAGAATGAAGCCTTTGCTGAGGATTAATCACCAAGTATGAACCTCTGTGTTGGTGATAGTAGAATAAAAAACAAGTGAAAGTTTTCATGAACATTAATTACTGACTTGGGATCTAAACTTACCTCTGACATTCATTTAGTGGATATTTACAAAACTGTCACCTTTTCTTTACCTGTGATTTTCACAATTTATATATAACATTATGACAGACATAACAGGTACATGGCTGAATTAATGAAGAATATAACATTTCTTAGATATATTTGAACTTTTTCATTAAAAAACAAACAAAAATACTGATGAAGTTCAATTGTAACTTGTCATTTTACCTATTTTTTGCAACCGTACATGCAAATATGTTAAACTTTCACATGTGTCTTGATGGTAATCTTAAAATTTAGACATCCACCATCATTTTTCATATAGCTTTTGTGTATGTATTGTCTATATCTATTGAAATCCATGCAAGTTAAAAACTGTACAGTTTTCTGTTTTTTTCTTCCTAAACAGTTCATCACTGAGGGATCTTGTACTGCAAAACAATGATGTAGCACTTTAATGGTTAAGACGTTTTAGCTATGTCATCTGGATTGGGGAATAGTCTCTGCATATTTTTCTAGCAACTAAATATAATTTCAAATTGATAAATATTATCATTCAAGTAGATTTTTTCAGGCTATATGAGTAACATAGTTTTATATATATTTGAAATATACACTTCTACTTTGCATTTCTCTTAATATCAGATGCCAGGCTGTGATGAAACTAATTTTGCCAATTGAAGGAAAATCATTGTTGTAATAGGTTGACAGTTTATAAAAGGTATGGCATGTTTGGATCAAGATGTATCTACCACATTTTTCAGCCAAAGATTAATTGAGAATGAATGATTTATTAAAGTAAAACTTCACATTTTATTTCCAGAAATCCCTCCAGGCTGTGATGTGGTTCAGCAAGTAGAATGCTATTCCATGGGATTTACTCACTCACAAACATCATTTGTTGCCCAGTTCACTAGTAATTTAACTAATGCATTATCCAGCTATGTAACAGATTCATGTACCATAGAGATGATAACATTTGCACTGTGTGATTCATATTATCCTAAGTGTGGACTATCTGGAAGCTCAAATCTACTGCCCATCTGTCGACGAAACTGTCTAGGTAAGAATAATAGATTGAATCAGTCTTTTGCACTGGGGAATACTAATAACCACTGCCACCAACTGCTTGTTATAACTTATGATATTCTGATGAGATTTAATATATATATATATATATATATATATATATATATATATATATATATATATATATATATATATATATATATAAAGACTTGTTCTTTGAATTATATCCATTATGAGCTGAAAAGTGTTGAAAAACATATTTACTGATATCAATGTACTAAGGAATACCAAAGTTTTCTTAAGGTCTTTTTGTGCTTTACATTGCTTTATATTGATCAAATCGCTTATGGTATAGATTTATAGAGCATTAACATTGCAGTAAAGAAGAGTGTTGTGAGGGGTTAGGGTTGTTTTTTTTTTTTTTTTTTAAAAATGAATGGTAGAGGAAAAATTGTCCCCCAAAAAATCCCTGGAAGAGCCACTGAACCAGGTAAAGCTCTTGGCAAGATTTGTTACATACATATAGTGGCTGAGCCTGAGACTTTAACCGACTGGGACAGAGGTGAGCTGTTTGTGATCTGTAAAAGTGAGTGCCTTAGACCACTCTGTCATGCATGGCCCCATCTCACCTATATAAGCAGAATTATAATTCTGTTAATAACAAAGAGTGGTTACCTTCTGTTGAACCCTTGTTTTGTTCATTCCCCATAATGTTAAGGTGTTTTCACATATTTTGACACGTTAGTCTTCTGATTAATTATATGATGTGTGGAAATAGCTTCTGATATATTAGTTGATTTCAAAAAGTTTTTTTATCTTTTTTTTTTCTTCAGAAATACAGAAATTCTGCCCAACACTGTTCCAGTTAGTAAGAGCTAATCCTTGCTTAGATGGAACCAAGGAATGTGTCCAAATGTATCCAGGTCTGCACGAAAATTATATATTTTTACCCATTCTCAATATTCATTTATTTTCATTGGTTTTCATTGTTAGATTTTCTGAAAAAAATGTTATATCATCAGCTTTTAAATTCATGGATTTATTATAAGGTTTGATTGTTTTCTCAAGAAAATCCTTATTTCTTGGGGATATTTAAATCTGCAGTTTTTAGACATCATGAAATAAGAAAAAATATTTTCTATAAAATTAGTGAATACACAAAACTTTCTGCAGATAATTGTTGCAAGTACAAATATGACTCAGTTATTGTTTCAAAACTTAATGATTTTATAGTAGTAATTCCATTTAATTTGGCTGTGTATACCATTTTCGGACGGGTTCAAGCATTAGAAATGAATAATAATTCTTAAGAATAAATATAAAAAATAGTATCAGACCCTATTCCAGCAGCAAAAAAGTGTCCCCCTTCACCATGGTAATTAAAATGGGACAGCCCAATGAACTTAAGCCAAACTAGAATGATACCAGTCATACCTATGGTGAAGAATTTTAGTATGTTGTTTTTTATAATTCCAAACATATATACATTCTCCCCGACCAAAATAATTGGGCAAATGTATTAAAGAATTCATTTGTTATTGACCTGAATTTTATAATGGGTTGAAATTTCAATTGCCGAAATCAAAATGGCAAGTGAAAATTTCTGGTTAAATGAATTATTTGTTTCCCTGGAAGTTTGTATTCCATTTGTTTTCATTAAGGGCAAATAAGCATTTTCCTGTCTTTACTGCTTAACAAGCATGTACCTTAGAGGGAGAGCAGACTGGTCCCCGTTTGTAAGTACTTGTAGCAGAGATGCTATGATGGCATGCAGTTTTGTGAATTTTACAGATTTATGTGCTTGGAGAGCAGTGATTTGTGAGAACTTCAGATTATTTTAAAGTCATGGATATCAAAATATAATCTCCCTCAAAGTGCTTGTTGTGACATAAGTCAAACCTATATTGACTTTGTAGTACTTGTTGTGACATCTGTATTTTCTCTCAGGTCAGCAACTGCATTACACTTTTTTGTTCATCAGCATGATATGTATGGTTGTTAAACTAAATTTGATTGGCACACTGTACCCTGGTACAAGCATTCTGTCTAAGTTTGAATCTTGCATCAAGAAAATTTTACAAATGCAAGTGTTTTGGACTGGTGGTGTGGTTATTGTTGTCTAGAGGATGATTTGACCTCTTTGTTATAACCTGGATAAAGTGAATAATACAAATATGAAAATTAATGGATGGAGTAAATGGAAATCTAATATAGATATTGAACAAAATGAGCCCTGGTATACAAAGAAGTCAATTTAATTAAGGAAATCAACAAAATAAATTTGTACAAGACACTTAAAGGATATACTTAATTTATTCAAAGATTTTTAAAAAATGCAATTGACGCTCGACTTATAGAGATATGATGAATTTCGTCATAAAATTGAGTGAGCGTTTGAACTTTATTGTTCAGGATGTCTGCATAACCTGATGTGGGGTTACTATCCACTCCAGATTTAATTTTAAGCTTGGTGGTTGGAGTTGACCTGTTCAGCATCACCCTGTTCCTTCTGATCTTTGCTCTTCATTCTGGCATTTAATCTTTAATCTGGTAGGGATCCTTTCTCTTCACTGATATACCCATGAATGATTTGAGCAAGACGATGGTATTAAGCATGAGTCTAATTTACATACTGGATGGATATTGACAGCAATATGGTCAAACTTGCTTAATATTTTGAATTAAATGTAACAAAGGCAGAACCACACCAAGTTTAGTTCAGATCAATTCTGGACTGCAACTTTCATTGCTATTCTTGGAAAGTTTAGCCGTGCAGGATCGTGTGCTACAATATTATTTTGCCCTATAAGGGTTTTAAAAAACTGAATATAAAAATGAAACAAAAAAGTAAAGATATTTATTTCATAAAAAAATTCTGTGAATATGCAAACTATTGCCAATTTTTTGCTTTAAAATAATTGGAATTAATTAAAAAATAACATCATTTAATTGCAGAATAGGACATCCTGTAGGACAAAGATATTAACTAAAACAGAACGGTATATACACATAAAGTTGACATAGAAGTCTTTCATGGGTAGGGTCAGAGTTTGAATCTTCTTTTATTTTCTTCTTTTTTTATTTTTTTATTTAGCTTACAGTCTTGAATGTGACTTTAATGAAGATATGTGTGGCTACCAAAACTCCATTCAATCCAGTGTCCAGTGGAGAAGAGAGGCAACCCCAGTCAATATGGGTGGATATTTCTTATTTGACCGTGGACCTTGTAAGTACACTTCATGGCAATAATCCTTACAATGTACATAAATGTCTGAAATGCATATTGTTCTCCCAAGAGAAACATAGATAAAATATACATATACTTTTTCCATTACTGTAGCTATTGTTGGCACTGGTGTCAACATTAGAGTTTTAGATTTATCTGTGTCACTGACGCTCTTACATGTACAGTCATGAAACATTGATAGTGGAGGGTAATGCTCATCACCGGCATAAGGAGATGACATTGACATATTTTTTTAGCATTCAGTTAAACCCCAGTAAAAGAACTTCCGACCCATGAGAAACTGGCAAGCTTTATCACATGCCCACATTAGCTGAATCTGAGACTCGAACACACACATACAGAGGTGAGATGGCAGTGATCCATAATGGAAAGCGCTTTAGACCACTCGGTTACTCAGGGCCCCTTATTATTGATGTAATTATAAGATAGCAGTAGATTTTAATGTTTTTCCCTGTAGTGTTTAGCATATTGTATTTATGTTTTATATCCATGCTGTATGCAACAAAATTATGATCTCTCTCAGTTCCAAAGTGTATTGTTCAGTTGTCTTCTGTAGTGATAATTTGAGTCTGTATCAGAATTCGCTATTGACAGAGAAAAATTATGATACATTGATGAAATCGAACTGCAAGTGTAAATGTTATCAGATTGTGTCATATCTGGCATCACTGGCATGGACAACAATATACAAGATAAAGAAAAATTTAGTATTTTCATTTACTTCTGATTCATGTACACAAGGTATCAAACAATTGGAACAACAGAGCCTAACAAATACTTTTTGTACCCATGCCATATACTGTGGAGATGTCATATTATGATACTTATATCTTGCTGTACATCCTATCCAGTCACATTATATTATGTCCATCATGAAATTAATTTCCACACATTAGCTTTTGAAGGAGATCACATATTGAAACCATGGTGAGAAGTTTCACACTTTATACTTTTACTTTTTTTTTTTACTAGATCATTTTGACAAAGTTTTGGGTCTATTTGACTTAGAACTGAGCTTTTGTATACTGAACCAAACTTTCTTCCATCGCATCATATTGGCAGGGAAATCTGTGTGATATAAACAGATTATTCAGTTCTTTGATACCTTTTCAATTTTAGTGCCTGGTTCTGATGGGTCAACCACTCCAACCTCAGTGCAAACTAATGGAATAATGTCACCCGCAGGAACAGAGACACAAGCAACAGCGACACCTTGGATATATTCAACCACTCGTGGTCTGAACACCATGGGATCAACAACATCAACCATGTCAAATGGTAACTATTGTTATGAAAGAGAACTTAACTCAAAATGTTTATGTTGCTAGTATTAATGTTAAAGGGTAAGTAAGACCTTTTTGTCTCGATTTTCAGCTAGAAAGTTCAAGCTTCAGCAGCTCAAAGTATAAAATCTTTGACATTCTGTAAGTTTTTAGAACCTTAAGAGTCTAGAGTCTTTGGTTACTCTGTTAAAATGCCATATTTATATACTGTAAACATACTCAGAATTTGGGAACTGTTGATATACCTACATAATTGGGCATTTGTTTGCTTACAAAACTGAGCTTGAGTTTTCTTTTTAAAAATTTCTTTTAAGAAATGGGACTGGAGCAGTGTTAAGTAATGGTAGGATTTGCTGTGGCAAATCGATATAACATTAGTGTTTTTCTGTTGATCTGAGTGGAGTCAGTATCGTCTTTATCTCATTCGGTCCTGAGCCTGTCAATTCGCATGACCTGGTTTCTGTGTTCAATAGCCAATCCCACCATTAGTCAAAGTTTGTTGACTGCATTTGGTGGCCAATCCAGTCTTTTGTTGCTTTGAATGTATGTTAGAGACAACATCTCTGACTGGTTACAATGGGTTTCTTTTCTCAACAATTTGACCAATATCGACCAATCAGAAATGATTTGACCTTTCTGTGGGCAAATTTGAATTGTTCAGAAACCAAGGGTTAGTAATTGAGAGCAGTTTCACTACACTTGTTTTGTTCATGAAAAATTGTAAATGATGGTGGATTATAGTACTAAAATATTGAGCAAAGAAAGGAAAAATATGCTTGGCAGTTGGATATTTTGCAAGATTTAGATTTGGACATTGAAGGTTCTGAGATTGAGTCAGAAGATGTCGATAGTGATGATGATAGAGTTCGTGCGAATCTAGCAGATTGTAGCGATCATGTTAATTTTGTAAATAGTGTATAAAAAAGATTGTGAAAGACTTGGACTAATAGAGAAAAAAATACTTCTTTGTGAAGACAAATTCATTTAGTTAAAAATGGTGAAAACTTTGTGGATTTTTATTGGGTATAAGAAGGAAAAATAAGGTAAGAATAAATGCATTTGCATGACATTTACAAAATTGTCTAAACAGGTAAAACTATATGGGGCACAAGCAGCTAGACACAGCTTAGTGCTTCTTGGGCAGGGCATCAATAATGCTGTTAACAGTGCTGGAGCTGAATGAGTTAAACATATGAGCAACATAATCAAAAAAAATTAAATGTACTCTTCTTTAATATGACACATTTTTAAGTGATTATTAAAATGGTGTTGGTTATTTTTTCAACAGTCCTGTCTTTTATTATGAGGATGTATTTAAATTAATTGTAATTAAATTAACTCTTCTTTAATATGGCACATTTTTAAGTGATTATTAAATTGGTGTTGGTTATTATTTCAACAGTCCTGAATTGTATTATGAGGATGTATTTTTTTGCTTATTTAGATGTATTTTTTTGCCAAAAAATGACCTTTTTGAAAAGTATTACTACAATTATCTCCAACTTTCTATCCTAGAGAGAGTCCGGTTTATGAGATTAGGAAAAGATGTTAGGCTATCTGATTGAGACTTGGTATGGAACAGAAGGGAGGTTTGATAATTACATTTGAGATAAAGAGAGTTTTATTATTTGGGTTAAAAGAAGCTGCAATGATAGTCAAACCTGCCCAAAGGGTTATTTCTATTATATAATGGTCTCTCATAAGCAGTCATTTGTTCAAGTTACTTAACACCAAACTGCATGAAAAATAAACTGCTGCTAAGCATTCACATATCTTAAGAGGGTACTTTTTCACTTGACTGTCCAGTACAGGTTTGACTCAGAGAGACAGGCTGACATAGACCCAGTTTACAGACATTATATTTTAGGGCAGTTTGAAAGTGGAATATTTGTTAATATGATTCTTGAAGACTTACACTCATCAGATGTCTAATTGGTTATGCTGGGACATCTTTGAATTTTGTACAAATAGTTCACAACAATTTAAATTTTTCAATAACAGCATAAAGATTGATTTCTTTTTCCCATAGAGGAAACATTTAATTTAAATAAATATTTTTAGCATGCATGAGTAGCATCTGTCAGAAAACATCATGATGAATGACATAATTTCTTGAAGCCATTGTATATTTAACCAGTACCTGGCTTTTCATTCTACTTCTAAACTTCTTTTGGTCAAGAAAAATTCCTAAGTTACCAGTCATACCCATGTTGTGGCATATGGCATGATTGGGGTTTGAGAAGTAATGATAAATGTATACAGTTGTTTTACTGAACATTGGTCAGCATCTGCTATCATAATTCATTGTTCGTAATTTTGTTTTCCAGGATACATTCTTGTTGTGAATGTGTTAGGGACACAAGAATACGCATACCTGTTCACGCCAAACTTTACCAGTGTTGGATATAATTGTTATCTGCACTTCTCTGCTGCGTTGGCTGTTGGATATGGTGGGAGTTTGAACACTCAACTGCACCTGTACAACAGCTATGGCTATGAAAAGACATTGCTTTCTGAATCCTATTCTGGCATCCTTTGGACAGGATGGGTTGACCAGATCTTTTACATTTCTCCAGGAGACTTCTATCTGGCATTGTATGTCAGTGGTAGTAACTTTCAAGCAGCTCTGGACAATGTTTACCAAACTGGCTGTAATGGTAAGTAAAAGACAATGTCTACATCTGTCAATTTGTCTTGCCAAAAAAAGCTTAATTTATACAGTGGTAATGCTTCCACTGTGATATTATTGTTATTCGATTTTATGAATTTTTAATTATGTATTTGACAGTATGGATAAAAGTTATAACTGGATAGGTATTGCAAACCTATGTGTTATAAATTGGAATAATGACCTCTTTTTTACATGACTTTGCAACGTTTTACTATCGTCTTTGAACATTTCACCAGGCAAATATAAATGGTAGATAATGTTGAAAACTGTAGTTACCAGCCTTTATGGACTAAAAGAAAATGTGTTAAGTATAATAAACCAGAATATAAAATCTATTTGATCAGTTCAGACCTTCACATCCAGTGTGATATTCTCTTCTTGAGATAATAAGAGGGTGCTCTGAACATTTAGGTATCATATCTGCATCATCCTAATGTTGTTCACAAATTAAACACTGATCTATGAATATGTTAATGATAAGCTGTTGTATATTAACCTGATTTCTTCAAAGCTGTTGTGATTATACTTTTAAGACTTAATGAGAGCAGATCAAGTCAGTGATTATTTAAATGAAGGTTAGAATTATCATTATGGATAATTAGGTAGATAAGGGTGCTGGATTCTGAAGAAGTCTTGTTAAGGGAAACATCAGCATGACTAAACATCCGAGGACTAAATTTTAATCTGGTCTGATCCCAGCTTAAGCATATTCTTTGCTTGGCTGAACCAAATATTAGAGTGTATTGGGATGATCCCTGAATTCAGCCAAATCTTTTATTATGTTACATAAATTGGAATATTTTATTTTTGCAAATATACTAGATGAAGTAATTATTTCAAGCATTTATTCATATCTTCCAGGAAGTACAAATACACCTAATCCAACTCCTTCCACATCTCTAGGTAATGTAAACAGTCTATTCATTTTATGAGATTCATGTTTCTTATATTTATATCAATATCTTCATTTTGGTTATGTTTCAAAACTGGAAGCCACACTGATATTTTTAAAAATATTGTTAGTATATTATGCCACATTTGGTTGCACAAAATCTGCCAGCATCTTATATCACAGATGCATGATATATACAGGTGAATATGGTTATTATTTATTTTGCTTGGTTTATGTAGCAGGAGATAATTCTCTCCATTAACAGTGTTTCCAGATTATGAGCCTAGAAAGTGTACTGTAGAATGCAAAATGGCATTTTATACTGAGGTATGTAGAATGCAAATGGATGCCATATTGGGATGTGTTCTATACATGGTCAGAGATTTTTAAGGTTCCTTAAATATTTAAAATTTCATCCTAGACATGTTTTTCCTAGTTGGTGTAATATAATTCCTATGATGATGGATGCAGGCCCACTTCCAGTCACCTAGAAAGCTTGGGTGGTCTACAAAGGACCATTAAAGTGAAGTACCACTGCAGACCTGCCAGTTTTTATGATTTTGACACAAATCTTATGAAAATTACCCTTAAAGTACAGACTTACGGCATACAAGCAAAAATTAAAAATGACGGGAAAATGATAGTTGCAGAAAAATCTTGATAACTAGTTCATCCATGTATGCATCAGGGTTACATATTAGGATTATTGACATAAGTCATGGAACCAGGCTAAGTTTACAGCAGCAGGCCAGATGCATTTAAACTGCACCGTTTTCTTCATGCAAAGTATCTGCATGATAAAACTGTTGATTTTAGAGTATTTTTAAAAAAATGGCATCCAGAAAGCAATACATTGTTTAAGACATAAGGATATAAGCTGCAAATAAAGTGTTAATAATCGACACAGAAGAATAAAAAAGTGTATTCAGATTCTACGTGAATAAAAGCTGGAAAAGACATAATTATGTTTGTTGGACATTACATGCCAATATACGCATGTCTTGTGGCGGGAGATATGATTACGGTAAAAAGAATTACATCAAGTTGAGAGATAGCAACAAGCCATCGAATTGCATAGGGTTTGGAACTTAAGTTGGTGCAACTGAATTAGTGGTAAATAAAATTACATCAACTTTACAAACATTTCATTTGAACGTAAAGTTTATCGCTGCTGCATCAAACTTTTAATTACGTTTTCCAGCTTTACAGTATTGATATTTTGTTACAGCTTTCTGAAAACTGGTTAATCTTATAGAAAAAAGTCAACTGCCTTATTGATATGGACTCATCAGGGTTGGCTGTTCTGCCACTGTGTTCTCATTAAATTAAAGAAACCAGAAGAAACCCCTGACTTTTAATCATTGACATCTGACTCTTTTGCACCCGGGTATTGAACCAAGGACTCTGTGTGAAATCTTTTTATTTTACACTTTAGTATGAAATGTAGAGGCTTACAGGTGAAATAATTTTCTTTTTTTTTCCATTCCTATATTTTCAGATATGAAAAATATATCCTTATATGTGACAATATAAGATTTCCCATCATGCCATGTAACGATTTACTGTGTGTCACCAAGATTTGTTCATGCAACAACAAAAATGAGTAATTTCATAGCTATAACAAACAAATATAAACTGCTTTTCATTTCCAGCATGGAAATTAATCTTTGATAAAGAAATTTGACCAGATGCCATTCACATCTTGCTGACGTTATGTCCCCTTACTAGACAGCAATTCAAACCTTCTTTGATGCATATTGCTGAATTGGACTTGCATTGTTTTCAGATAGGGTCAGATGGTTTACAAAATGGCAAAAATGTAATTTACTGTGACAGATTAAGTCAACCAAAATCCTCATTTTTAATTCATATATATTTATATGATCAGGTTATGAAAGAGGTGTATTTATGAAAAGGGGATGGGGTAAGGGTGTTTTGTTGAAGAGTGAGTTTCGTCTTGTAAACATTGATTCTTAAGCTAGTTTTTTGAATAATAAAAATAAAAGAAAATAAAATTTTCTTTTCCTTCATTAATGCTTGATGTATGTCATCTTTTGATACCAAAAACTATTTTAACATGTGACATAATTGTTGCTATCCCGGTAGTGGTGGCATAAATCAAAATCATGCAGCTTGAAATTTTAGGTTTCACTGCCTTTGATTTTTATTGGAAGTTATGTAATTGAGTTAACTTGAACTCACATTTTGCAAGTTTGTGAATGTTAAATATCTAGTGAGGCTCCATAAACTACTTAAATGTTCAGAAATAAGAAATATAAATGGATATTAGTAATTTCATGCAATTAACTGTAACACTATTTTTTTTGGCCATTTTTTAATTGAAACGTGTTGGGTTGTTGACAAATAATTTAATAAATTTTGTTGTCTGCACTAAAAATGAAATTAAAAACAATTTTATTACATTAACTTGAAATTTGCAAAAGTTGAAATCATACAAGTCGGTGGAACCTGCATAGTTTAAAACTTAATTAGATTTTCATTTGAGCTTGAATGTCCAATGCATCACTAATTTTCATATAGAAATCTTTGGCTCTAAAGCTCATATTGTAAATATCAGATTTTAAGAGCATACATAATTTTCTGTATATATGATATGTTTATGGCATCTTCATTAATTTTAGATCTTGAAATACGGTTGTCTAACCAGACATATAATTATGGTCGAGTTGAGATTAGGCGCAGAAATAGCGGTGATGAGTGGGGCACCATTTGTGATGACATGTGGGATGAACTGGATGCTAAAGTCGTATGCCGTAACCTTGGTTACCCGTAAGTATTCAGTGATACAAAATTGTTTATAGGTCTTGGGAATGAGTGTAGAAATCAAAAACGTTTTTAATATGTGTATAGAATTAGCAGTGCAAGGACCAGCATTTCTTGAAGAGGATATTTATTTTTCCACTTTCCATTTGTTTTTTTTAAAACATATTCTGAATTTCAGTTTGAGAGTCTCTTTTTTGTGCAGTCATCAGTTATAGTTAGTGAAATTAATATTTTTTTTCAAATCTGCATTTCATTTGTGTCTCCTTTACATTGATTCTGCATTTTATTTGTGTTTTGTTCACATTTCAATGCAAGTTGTCATTTTTCATTTTTGGTCTTAAAAAATGGGGTATGATTTTGCTTTGACGTTTTACATTTATTATTTTATTTTGTTTTGTTTCTATTGTGTTACATTGCACTTGCCAAATTATTTGCTTCTGTTTTTCAGTAGTTTGAAATCAAGATAGCTTTGTGACTTCTTTTAAATTTAGTCTTATCAAAAGTGTAATTAAATTAAATGGAAAATGAATTTAAATTCAAACAAAAAACATTGAGTTTATTACTAATTAATATATCATAATGACTGTAAAGTTAAAATAGAGTTGTTCAATATTTGTCAGCAAAGTAGAGTTCTTATTTCATTTTATTCAAATTAAAATTATGCATATACAAATAATAGTGATGATGTCTTCACATCTTTTGGAGTTCTTTGAACATTTTCACAGTTTAAAAGTAGGGAAATATGTCATTGTTAGTGTAAAGAATTGCATACCAGCATATCATGCAGAAGAGCCTTTGACTATGGAAGTACACATTGTGGCAGCCCAAAAGCTGCATACAAATTCATACGAGTACATTTCACAGCATGCATTTAAAAAAAAATGCAATATTGTATTTATCTTTCATTTACGTTACTTTGCTCTTTTCAGATTACTTTGATCATTTCATATGAATTAATTTATGCATTAGATCTTCATGTAATTGGTAAAAATACTCGTTTAAAATTTTATACAGTGTGACCACGCTATAACACAGTAGTTGGGGTCCATAGAACCCAACCATGTTATGGATTGAACCATGCTGTAACCAACCAAGTCAGTTTGCTGAAGAAAATTTTGCATTTACCTAAAATATTGCAGGCTGGGGAGGTGGGGTGGGGGAGGTAATGAAAGCAGTCACAAAAATATGAACTTTTGATTAAATGAAGACAAACTAGTCTGAAAAACACTTGTATGTTGACAACTTACATTTTTCTTGTACAATTCATAATCTATTAAGTACTGTACTTGTACGTAATAAATCCATGAATTAGAGTATATATTGCATGCTATGAACTTCCTATATGGCTTACATCCCATTAGAAAACACAAAGAACTCATATTTATAAAACCAAAAGTAATAGGCCTTGTTTTTATTTATATCTGGTTATAATTTAATAATTCACTGCAGTTGTTGTACCTAGCACATGGCCAATAGCTGTTTACATGCTACCTTTACATGTACTTAAATTGACCTAGATTTTGGTCAGCTGGATCATCTCTTCAAGTGTAATAACTATTATAAATAGATGATGCTGTATAGTTTTTTTATTAACTGGATTCTATCTTGTATTCCTATAATACAGTAAAGAATTGCTTCACTTAACTATTACTTTCATTTCTATTCTGTATTACCTTCAGTATAAAGGGTTTCGACATTCTGTGGAAATAACAAACTTTATGGTATTACATTATGAAAATTGTATTACTGTTATTACCTTTTTTGTTTCCTAGGGAGGACATAGAGGCATATTCATACAGGGGAGCTTTCTTTGGGCAAGGATATGGTCCCATATGGATTAATAGAGTGGACTGCAGTGGAAATGAGTCATCTCTTTCCAGCTGTATGTCCCAACGATGGGGGAACATTCATTGCACACATATACAGGATGCCGGTGTGTCGTGTGGTAAGTAAATTTTGAGTCATTTTGAGCTTGTGGCATATTTCTTGAAATTTAGCAAACTTTGATAAAACAACAACAGACAGTACATAATTAAAGTCTATATCCCAGACAGAGCAAGTCAATCAGGTGATGCTGAATCATACTGGAGTGATTGATCCTCGGCGCTGCTGAAATTAACTGTGTTTAAAACATGTGCATTGTTGTCAGTCTGGAAAGTGACTAAAAGTGGCCTTTATGAACATGTTGATTTATTGAAGGCTCACCGAACAGGGTAACTTAAGAGTTTTAGGATTTAAAAGAGACCTAGGATCATCAAGACAATTCTTATTAAAGACCTTTTTGTTTTTTGCTGTACTCAAAATAATTGGATAACTTGTACAATTTTACTGTATTTTATTATCATTGCCATATTTTTGTTGTTGCAGGTCAGTACATACCTACAACTGCAAGGCCATCTCCACCAACGTACACTACTTTGTGGCCAAATTACACCACATCTAGTCCACGTAAGTTACATTTTGTAACATCATGTAGCATGGTACATAGCCAGATAGAGGGAGAGATGGAGAGTAGAGTGAAAGTGGTAATTGTTATGCATAACATTACCATTAGACATATCATCTTTGTAAGCACTCAGAAGATGACATTGGTTCAGTAGAAGAAGTGATTTGCTTGTTTATACACCGATAGGAACATCATTTTCAGTGATAAATGCAGCATCTTTTGCTTTTTTGTTTTGAGAAAGATTTGTTTCATAAAAGTCATCATAACATTTGTTTTGCTAATTTTATGAGCTTAAAATATCATATGATTAGGAAGTTGGTATTAAGAATTCAATACAGAATCCCAGATGATGTTGAGGTGTGACATGATGGACAGGTAGTCAACAAATCTTGCATTAAACAGGTTAGAGGAAAACTGAATATGTTGCAGAATACTTATTATGTTTAATTTCTTTTTATTATTTTAGCTGGAGGACTGGCAGTACGTCTTGTAAATGGTGAAAACTGTATTACTGGTCGTGTAGAAATTTGGTATCAAGGACAGTGGGGGACCATATGTGATGATAGTTGGAGCTCTGCTGATGCTCAGGTCATCTGCAGAATGCTGGGATATAGGTAAGCACAGTATAGCTCTTAATGTCCATCTCTGATTTCTTGATCTTTTATATTTAGTTTTAGTGCTTTGGTTATGATACTATAAAATCTTACAGGATTCCTAGTTTCCTCATACTTAAAAGTTTTCATTAGAATAAAGTCATGCCTTCACAATAGGCATAGGAGCTGAATGTACTTTCCTCGTGAGACTCTTCAACCTAGAGCAGGAGTGTTCAACCCCTGACCCACAGGCCAGATGTAGCCCACAATGTTCTGTCCAGCCCACAGGCAAATAAAAAACAACACAGACTCGGGTCCATGAACAGTTTTTATATTAGATAAATTAGTGTTTTTGGTCCTCAATTGGTCTTAGAAAATGCAATCTGGCTCTAGGCCATAAAAGGTTGTGCACCCCTGCGTATACAAATACAGAATGTGTGGCAGAATTATATACTGCTCTACTTGCACCAAAACAAAAGTATCATCAGGAGATTTGGTTCACTGATATATGTCACTTTTACTTTGATTTCCAGCTTTAAAACATCTGTTCAGATTAATATTTTCAAACATTTCTATGCAACAGCACATTTGGAGCTATTGCGTATAGCAATGCAGCATATGGTCAAGGTACTGGTCCAATTCTTCTGGATCAAGTTTCGTGTAATGGCTGGGAATCATCTATCGCAGATTGCTCTCATAACCTCTGGGGACAGCATGACTGCAGCCACTCGGAAGATGCAGCAGTTAGATGTGGTAAGATTTTTAGGGACTCTTGAATAGTCTGATGTTATAAAGATATTAACTGTATTTGTCATGATGAGTAGCATGAAAGTGTGTTAAGCATAGCTGCCACACTGCAGGCTTTAGGATTTGGAATCCATTCAAACATGCCTTCCTGCATATTGTAAGAGGTAATTAATAGAGTCAGCATTTTGATGCAAAATGTGATGATGTTCATGCTGTTTAAGATTTTGAACTTTTTTAAAGACAAAAAAATGACTTAATGTTTTAGAGATTTTACACTTTCGGATTTATGTCTGATAGAGGTGTAAATCCAAAGCATTGGGAAACACCTTTCATTGTCCCAAGAAAGCAGTTTATTCCTCATATTTAAATTACCACATCACCTTCAGACATTAGTGATAGATTTTACTTAACAGTATATTTGCAGTTGTCACAAGTAATTTCCGAGGTACTGAGTAAGGTATGCAGTAGTTTGTATACTCTCTGGAACATGTCAGTCAACAGTATCATAATGTGATGTAAAGTTTCTAAATTTTTTTTTTATTGAATATGTACTTTTAACCCTTGAAATTCTAAAAATAACTAATGATTATAATGCAGGCTATGTACAACTCACTAATTCATGTACTACAGGCTGTTTGGAATGATTGTAAGTAAACCTTTCTTAGTTGATGGTGGACTCATCTTGTAAAATGACATATTATTATAGCTTTATGATAAGACAGAAGAAGAAAAAAAATTAAATCATTTACTTAATCAGGTGCTTCTATTTGGAATGAACTCCAAATTAATATTTAAGTCCAACATACAAGTTCAAAGTTCTTGTTGAGCCCATCTTGGAGGTAGCTTGGCATCAGTGTATATGTCTTTACACCTACATGTATCAGTCCACACCTTGATTGAACTTAATGTTAAATGTCTTTTTTCACTTTTCTCTGTATGCATGCCTTTTCTTGCTGAATTAAAATTAGGTCTCTTGGTGAACATTAGGTGCAGAAGCAGATCATATTGTAATTTTGATTCAAGAGTATTCATCATCATTGTTTCCCTAGATTGCAGTGTTTATTTCTTGAGTCTGTTAGAGTGTATATATGTATCTGGCTATATTTGTGCATATACATGTAAAGACTAAGAATATTTTAAGATTTTATTAGTTCACCTGGCTCAAAGGCCATGTGAGTATATGTTAGAGTCCTGTGTTCATGTCAATTGTCAGTCAAGTAACATTTGCTTGTTACTACACTGGATGCCATGTTTTTTTATCTGATTTGATCAAACTTGGAATATAGGGCTGTATCATCAATATCTTGGATGAGTTCATATATTAACAAGATCAGTGTAAATGAATCAGGTCGTCTTGTATCCAATTGGATAATCTTGTAAATCAGTCATAGGGTCACATTTCTGATCTGATTTTGATCAAACTGAATATTTGCTAATGCCTTCGAGATCTCAAACAATTTCAGTACTGAACAAGATACTCACTTATTATAAGGTGATGTGCTGAGCTTCTCACCATCCTGGAAGCCATATTTTTCATCCAGTTTTTATCATACTATGAATATGCAATATGGGCTTATGTCATTGTATTTTTGAATATGTTTCAGTGATGAATGAGATCAATATATATTAATGAGTTGATCTTGTGTCTTATTGGTTGAGCTTGAGAATACTCAAGATGCTATATTTCTGTTCAGATTTCAATCCGACATAGTGTATAGACTTTCAAGATTAAGATCTCGCATGATTTTGATGAATGGTAAGTTCTACACATATTTAAATGCAGCAAATTTTCATCACATTAGTTCAAGATGTTACTGCTCTAGAGACAATGTTTATTTTTATATCAGATTTTGAGTAAACTTAATAAGAAGGCTTATTAAATCATCAATATGTCAAGAGTTTGATTATGATACAATCTATTTATTAGCTGTCAAGTAATATGACCATGACATTACATTATTTGAATTAGAACTAAATGTAAGACATGATTAAAAACCAATAAATTTTTGCCGTTTACAACCTTGCTAAGTAGAGTTGGTAAATTTAATTTAAATTTATAAATTATAAAAGATAAAATGATATCAATGCTCAATTAAAAAATATAATTTAAATAAGTTCTTGGTTTTGGTGCATTAAAGTACTTTATGATACATAAGCACTAATAACATTAATATATAAAGATTCCACATTTAGGTTGACTCAAAGCAGATTCACTAAGCTCACTTTTTATACACATGCTTATAAGGTCAGAAATTGATTAGTGCAGGTATTCTGCATAGTTGTCCATTTTGTTCTCAGCACATAAGTGGTTATGTAGTGCCAAAAAAAGGTGAAATTCTAAAATTGTAAAATAATTCCACAGAAATTTAGAAAGATAGTCTTCCAAATATAGCATATAAAATACCACATGTAGAGATGTTAACATATTGCAAAATGTATATAAAGGTACAAATAAAGGTAACATAATTCTTAGATAATTCATAAAACATGATAAGAATTTCTGGTATAAACTGTTTTTTTAAAATGTCCAAGCTTACAAATAGCTCAGTATTATGTTTATTTCATTTGTTTTATAAATAAGCATTTAAATAATTTTTTAAATGTAATGAACTAACTTGTAAGATATTGTTGCTTTCTCCTTTGTATTCAGGAGGGACTGAAGACCAGTGTTTTGCTCAGGAGACTGTGGATTGTGATTTTGAAAGGAGCAATTGTGGTTACACCATGGCTGCAGTTTCTGGTAGTGAAGTTTGGAGAATCCAATATGTCCAAGGAATTCCTCCTTTGCCTTCAACATCCACCAACAACTCCTCCATAGGAGGTAGATGATCTAATTACAGAAAACTATATTCTGTATTTGCTGTGTATATTGGCACACAAAATTATTTTAAAATAATATTCTTTAAATTTACCATTGAAAGTTTCCAGTTGTCTAATAGATTTAAATAATGCTTTATCACCTTGATGTGATAATAATGTGTGAGAATTTACTTAGTTGTATTATTTTGAGTTTAATTTATCACCACTCTTCACAGTCCCTATATCTTTTGTCATCCTTACTGTTTTCATTTAGGTCAGTCATATAAGCCCTAATATGCAACAGTTTTAGTCCAAATGTGATTATATTTGAAAGAGAACCAATAAGTTAAACAAAATGATCATTTCATTGCTTGAGCACTGATTTTTAGACAAAGCTGCTTACATCAGTGAAAATAGTTATTTAGCTATTAGAAAAGATACTGACTGCTGTGACAAGTAGAATAGTCATAAAAATAAATATCAAACATTAAACATTTTAATTCACAAAGTGATCTTAAGCTTGAAATAATACATTTTGAGGAAGTAGTTTTCCAACAAAGCACTAGCAAAATCATTGACTCTTAATATCTCCATTGATGGGAGCAAGACCCACATTTTCTGTTGACCTTTTGGATTCCTTCTGTCGTTGGTCTCTTTTGTTCAGCCACAGAGAGAAACAAATCAAAGAAAGCAGAATTTAAGTTTTGACGACAGTTTGATTGAAGGTTGTACCACTATTTAAGGATGTCTACAGCCTAGAGGGTGATACAATATTTTTTGACAAATATTTCAAGTGCACTTTTTGGCTCCATTTTACAAAACCATATTTACAATACCCTTTAACCGCTCCTGTGGCCTAGTGGTTAGAGCATCTGCCATGGAAGTGAAAGGTCATGGGTTCTATCCCTGGCCGAGTAGTACCAAAGACTTACAAAAATGGTACTAACAGCAGTCTGGCTTGACGCTCAGCTTTAAGTGGTTAGTGTTAGGACTGGTTGGCCAGGTGTCAGGATAATGTGACAGGGTGGGTCATGATGCTACATGTCTGCAGCATGATACCTCAGTGCAAGACATCACTATAAACTGCCTAACTGCAGACTTCATAGTGATATGATTGAAAAATTGTTAAAGCTACATTAAAAATCCTAATCAAACAAGCAAACAAACAATACCCTTTAGATAGCCTTATGTCTCTATTGGTTGCCTCACTAATTTGATCTCATCTGCCAAATCTTGTCCTCAGATAATTGTCAGCTGGAATAATTGACCTAGCTAGAGCTGTAGCTTGTTGAATTGGCATGTGACTATCACTGCAAAGCCATGTGGTTCTTGGTTATTGGTTATCATATTTAAAACTGGAAGGAATTGTTTATTCATTTGGTATTAATTGATAGTGGAATATAGTATTGCCCTTGTGCACAAATAAAATCAGAATCATTAGTTTAAACTGAACAATACAGATCACAATTATCCTGAAACCTCTCTCTTCTTTTCTGTCATATTGGTGTACATATATTGTATTATCATGAGGTGCAAGAAGAAAAATGTGATATCTCTGTCATTGTCATGGTTATTCATGATCAAACATGGCTAAACTGATACAAATATATGTAATGAAATTTAAAGAACATAATATTAGCAATGATTGCAGATTTAGCACATTTACATCTGATGCCCATGAATTAATGTAATCATTTTAAAATCATCCTAAATGTTGGGACTAATATTTTATCTTTCATGACCTATTCATAAAAATGGTAATTTTATTCAAATTATTTTTCATACTTTGGAAAACAATATCCACCTTTTCTTTCATGTGAAAATTAACTGATATGATAAAGTGATTAATAATTTGATGTGGAGTTTAAGACAAAGCCCAGATTTCCTTGTCAGTATTGACTTATAGGCCAGCAAATATTGTAGAAACTTTCATTATGTACATTAGATTTTCATTAGGTTAAGTTGGATCATTGCATATATGCAACTTTGAATTGAAACATACTTATGGTTGCCAGTTTCATTGATTTTATGATTCATGTTTGAGTTCACTTTCATCATAAACACTTTTGCAAATTTGATTCTCACAAAAGCCAATAAATTCACAGAACATTAAAACCTGATTTTAAAGGTGTCTCAGTGGAGAAAAGCAGTAAAGGCCACAATGACCTTTCTTAAATGCAAAAATGAATTAAATAATGTAATAATCTTTTGAAAGATCTGTCTTTCAAGATCACTCTTTGTATCATGATTGTTTCTATTCATTTGGTATCATATTTGTTATTAATATCTCATTTTTATCTTCAACAGGCAACAGAGTTGCATACTATAGTAACATAAATGGAGTAGAGACAGATGAGGCATATTTGAAGTCTCCAGCTTTCACAATGAACACAAGTACCAATATTTTGGAGTTTTATTACTTGATGAATGCTTCCACTTTGGGGGCACTAAGACTAGAAGGAGATGGAATGGAGCTATGGGAAAGTCCAGTATTACGATCTGAAGAAGAGAACAAATGGATGTACCAGTGTGCTAGTCTTAATCAACTCATGCCAGGCATCGAACAAACAGGTATGGCAATAAATATAGTTGAGGTTTTCAAGACCACTTATCTAAATATGTAATGATGCTGCAGTATATTGTGAGAAGATAAATTTTTTAATGACAGAAGGAATCTATATATTACTGTCACTCTTATATTGGAATGCACACAGAAACAACATGATAACTTAATTGTTGTGATCTAACCAGTTAGAAATATAAAGTACATAGTAAGATGAAATAATTTGATGTGTTGACTGCTAAATTGCTCTGAGATTCATAGTTTTTTTTATTCCTCAGCCAATAAAGTTGTGAAGAGATGCAGCCTGTTGCTATTTGGTAGGCTGGCTTATTCATTGGCTCATTTGCTAATTCATTAAATATTTGTCAGATTTTCTGTATCTTGGATCCAGTTTCACCTACTCTAATTATATTATTTGGATATTGTGGATGCCTTTCAGGTTTTGTAACTAAGCCTTACTAAATTAGGTCACTTATGTTTTTTCATACACAAATTTTTCAATTATTTCTCTTAACACCTTCATTATCTTGGAACCAATAACACTTACCTTCCTCAGCTTTGTATGTGGATTCATCTTAGGTTGAAGAAATTCAGCTTAAGTTAAATTGGGTATTTCTGAAATTTAGAATTGAGATCTTTCACTCAAAATATTATTTAACAATATAGCATAAGTAATTAAATGCTCCGGTTTCCTAGTGGTTAGAGTGTCTGCCACAGAAGCTGGAGGTCATGAGTTAGATCCCTGGCAGAGTCATACAGAAGACTTACAAAAATGGTACTAACAGCTGCCTCACTTGGTGCTCAGCATTAAGAGATAAGTGTTAGGACTGGTCGGCTTGGTGTCAGGATAATGACTGGGTGGGATATCATGCTACATGATTGCAGCATAATGCCTCAGTGCTAGACATTACTATAAACTGCCTCACTGCAAACATTTTTCATCCTGCTCTGATGTCTAACATAATCATCTGTGAAAAAATGACAGGTAATATCTAACCTTCTGAGCATTTACATGAGACATACAGAGTGGTGTCCTAAAAGTCATTCACATTGAATGGACGGTGGATTTTCAGCTCAAAAATATGTTTAGCTACTCAATATTGGTATGATAAATACCTGCTATTAACCTAGTCTGTTTAGATCTCTTTGGAGGGATATTTGTTTCCAAAACACATTATTTTATATCACATTTTCTTAACATTTTAATTCAGCAGCAAGTTGCACATTCCCAGATTTGTCTTTGCATACTGATTTCTGTCCTTGCTTGTTAGATACCATGCCAACAGATTTGTGTCCTTGCTTATTAGGAGTAACCGGTATAACAAAATATAGACCCTGACCTTCCAATGCACTATGAAATGACAGGTCAGGGTCTATGTTTGCAGTACGACTAGATTTATAAGCAAGTACATGGTACTTACCTTTGTATTTACAGTGTCCTTTTATGCCAAGAAAGGACCAATCAGCTTCCGAGTTATTGCTGTAGACAGCATTGAGTTGAGTGAAGGAACTTGCCAATGTAAGTTTTTTTTGCACTGTCACTTTGCAGTACGGTAATTACTAAAAGTCTTAGGACAGGAAACACAAGACGATTGTTCTTTGAAAATATGAAAACATTATTCCCATTGAGTATTCTTGTGTAACAGTTTACTTTTCTATAAAAGTGGAAAACTATACAATTAATTTTACATTGTACTTCAAGATAATATTAAATAGATTGGGAAACAAATAAAAATTGTCCCTCTCTAAAAGACAGAAATTGAAAACAAAAACAAAATTATGAATGAAAATCTTGTGCTGCTAAAATAATTCATTTTTGAGGGACATCTGATATATAGTAGGTATTTGCAGTACATACTGGCAATGTATTTTCTAAATTAAGTCTAACTGCTAATGAAATGTTGGAGTATTTAACCTTCTTAAAACAAATTATATTTTTCCACATTTGTATTGGGCCAAGAAATCTAAGCTCTCCTAAAAATGTATAGGTTGTTCTACGCTTTATAGTGCTACGCTTACTTGACTCTTTATCCTCAAGTAAAGTCATTTTATAGACATGATAGACGAGTGTGGGGGAAAAAGTTACCTGCCACTAATTATCCATTAAATATTAGCTTAACGAGTGTTTAAAAATTCATCAGACTCATACAGAACGAATTTCATTCTGTAAAATACAAACAAAGAAAAGTTTGCATTGGTGAGGGAATTTTTCAGTTTGATACAGTTATTGAGATCACATCAATTTATTGTGACAGACAGCCTACATGATGATTACTATGGCAGGATATAAATATTTATGATCTCCCACACTAGTCACTTTCTTTTTTTTAGTTACACAGTAATGTTATTTACGATTATCAAAATTTTATAATAATTAAAAAAATTGAATCATTTATTAAGAGACTGATGTCACAACTATATCATTTTACATTCAATCTCTCTTAGAGTATATATTGCTTCGATGCACATTAGTAACAAGGAACATCATCTTAATGATGTCATAATGCAATTAACTCATCATTTTCATTTGTGCAGTAAACATTACTTTTGTAACAGCTGATTACTCTAATGTTCATCCTTTATTTTATACAGCAGCAGCAAATTTAGTTATGTGCATGCTGATTTACTTGTATGCTCATCTTTCTGTGTATGTCTGTTCTCAGCTATATTTATTAGTTTAATTAAACCTAAATTATATACGTAGGGCTAGGGATATTTCCACAATTTATATAAACGAGAGCTCACCATAAGCTTATCATTGGAGAAACATGTTACTTCAATTTATTCATGGGGAAGCGGATTCTATTGTTTTCTAGGATGGATCAATGTACATTGCATTTAGGAGCAACAACAGAATTTACAAACCATTTTTTCACACGAATAATGGAGATTTATTTTCTTCATTATTTATTCCATGATAAAACCAAGGGTCCAGCCTAATAAATTCATTTTATAGTAGAGTAATGTCATATTATCAATGAAATATTCTTTTTGTAACCATCTGGCAAAATTTTGATAAAATATACCTGGTTTTATGGTTTTCACTCTTCATGTTAAAGCTTGAGTTATGCAAGTTTTAATCTAAAATTAAATTTCAGCAATGAAAGTAATATTTATAAAAATCAATAGTCAATGAATGGTGCAGTTCATTTGCAAACATAGAACTATCTTTTTCACCAGAAACTTTGTAATTGTTTTGTTTATTTTTGATCTGAAATACTGTTTTTATGACTGAATCAGCAGAAGTATTAGTATGAATGTTTCAGAACGTAATTTTTATGAATTTTACAGATGGACTAAAAGATGCCACGTGTGATTTTGAGCGCCCAAGTGTTCATGGCTACACTATCAATTGTACATACTGTAAGACTAAAATACCAAAGTTCCGTTGGTACTGGGGTAATGGCAGCACTCCATCTGAAGGAACAGGGCCATATGTGGATCATACTTACGGCACTAACAATGGTAACATTAAGCTAGGTTAGCTGTTTGACAAAAAGTTTATCTTGCTAGTCTTGATCCTGTTCAATCTTTTACTTTAGTCACAAGTAAAGGGCACTAATCCAGCTATCGCATAATTGGATGAGAGAGACAGAGAGACATGGAGTTATGGGTGGGGTTGCCAAGAGTTGGCTCGTTTTTTTTAATATATGCTGCCAAGTATTGAAAAATAAACATGGTCCATTTGATTCACAGTTGATTTGACCCAGAATTTTTTAATACTTTATAATCCTCGTGTAAAAAATATAATATACTGGTTCATACATAAATATAGAATGATATAGGTATGTATTTTGAAGAAAAAAAACTGAAAGGCAAATTCAATATATTTATACAGACACCAGATGTATCAAATAAATAAAATGTCAGAATTGGGTTGGTTATACAGCTTTTAATAGAAATTAGCCTTCCTGTTAATTGCATCACGACCCCTTTCCACTTGTTTTTATTTGGATGGCATAAAGAGGGTCTGTATTTGCTGCTGGCATGCAATAGGAGAGGTAGCTGTAGAAATACACGTTTGAAAGTGGGCGTAATTAAAAACATGCAGCATATGAGATGACTTTGACAAGTATACTATAAAAAAATAAGATATAAAAATAACCAGCCTTCATTTATTTGGTATTTAGCACAAAGTCATTGCAATTTTCATTGCTGACAAGTTTGATTTTCAAGATCTGTTTTAGTGTGGTAGTGATTCAAGTTTTTGCTTTAACATGAAATCTAACAATATGTTTCTTTTCAAGCATGAATTCAGTGATGTGAACCAATGGTATTACTTTGCCAAACAGTGCCAGTGGGGCTGAAGCATCAATGTCAAGATCTCATTGTCATGTACAAAATGTTATGTTTACATTGTCAACCTTTGTTACTTATATGACATGCTGCTAATAGAACATTACTATTCTTAACAACTATATGCGTCATGTGTTTTACTTCCATGTTATTGGATTTCTAAATATCTAATGACAATTTGTTATTTAATCAGAGGATATTATTCCCTATTGTATTGTCACTTGTGGAAACTTGTTTTATTCTTAAAATATTATTTTTCTTATCCCTATGCTCTCAACAGCAGTAGACAAAATTTTAGAAGGAATTGTACTGAATCAGATGTATTGGCCAACTGCTTTTACATTTATATCAGTTATAACAAACCAACATTCTCATATCTTTTGCACTAAAGAATCTAAGCACATTTTGTTTTTCAATTATAGGTCACTACATGTATGCTGAGGCTTCTTATGGAGAAGAAGGAGATGCAACAGCCTTGACTTTCCCCATTGTATCCACAAAGATGACCTTCAGGGCTGTGCAGTTTTATTATAATATGTAT
This sequence comes from Unio pictorum, assembly GCA_030141615.1. Taxonomy (NCBI): domain Eukaryota; kingdom Metazoa; phylum Mollusca; class Bivalvia; order Unionida; family Unionidae; genus Unio; species Unio pictorum. Next base: position 7,126,624 of record JARLTB010000057.1, read on the forward strand.
GGAAGGGATATTGGATCATTACGAGTATGTTTCATTTTTTTCCTGCATCATGAATAAACAACACAAGTATATTATCCTTGCTATAATGTAGGATAATATTCAATTGTGTATTCTCTTTAGAGCTGCACTTATATGCCAGTTTGACAACCAGTTGCATTGTTATATTCATTATGGTTTTGTATTGTTGTTATTTCTGAATTTATAAGATTTAATTTGATGAAAAGAGTGTTGTATTTATCCTTTAACATTTTTGTTTGAGGAGAAATTATAGAATCTTTGCTTGCCAAGGTTCTGATAACTCTATCTACACCTTGGCAGATTAAACAGATATGTTGGTGTTTTGTCCTAGCAACACCTATTGGATTTCATTTGTTGGCTCCCTTAGTACGTAATGCCAACTAACAAACATTGAAAGTATGACTATGTACACGAGCAAAGCTATTACAGGTGTATTGGATTGAAAGGTATTTGTGCAAACATGGACTGGCATTGATAAATTGCTTTTTTATCAGTTCATTCAAGTTGTGTGCTCCTGTTGTCTCGATCATGTAGGAACAGTGTTTAAAAAATTTAACAACTTAATTTTGATTGGATGTGATGGCTTGCTGCTGCATTCAATGAAATTCACAGACCTGAAACACATAAATATCTGCTTGAATCTGGCCAGGTCTAGATATGGTTATTGGAGCCTTGACATACGAATTCAAAATTATAGTGGAATAATATAATCTAATTAACTGGTAGCTTAGTCATCATGTAGTAAATATTGGGCTCTTGTATTTGTGTTTTTTAAGTCAAATTTTCTTTTCTTTACTGTTTTCTCTTTAAAAACTGCATGCAGTATATATTCATACCATTCCAGTTGTAACTATTGGACTTTGCTTTTGTGCATAAGCACCAAAATATATCCTCATTAGCATGTTCATTCACACAACTTTTCCTTGTTCTATGTTTTATTTAACATGTATGTATGTATGTATGTATGTATGTATGTATGTATGTATGTATGTATGTATGTATGTATGTATGTATGTATGTATGTATGTATGTATGTATGGTATGTATGTATGTATGTATGGTATGTATGTATGTATGTATGTATGTATGTATGGTATGTATGGTATGTATGGTATGTATGTATGTATGTATGTATGTATCACATCATGGGTCCACTTTTTCAAAAGAATTGATTCCTTATTATACGCCTTTCCTATGCACTGCTTGGTTAAGGTTTTTCATTTAGGTGGGTTTTTTTTTGTAGGGCACTTGTATACTATGAACACATTTCTGGTTATAAGAATTTTGGACTTGGGTCAGGGGTGTTTTTTGCTATTTTTGACATGTACGAGCATTTTGTATATGTTAGCTTGCAAGTTCTCATCTTTTAATAGTGAAAAATAAGTTCAGTTTACTTTAATTAATTATGTTTTGATTTTAGGTGATGTTGGAGTACAATGGTCAGAAGATAGTAGTTTGGGAGAAGACTGGTAATAATGGAAACCTGTGGACAAAAGCATGCACCATGCTTCCAGAAAATTCAAATGTGACAATTGGTTTTATAGCAGTTAGAGGCCCAGGTCCATTTGGTGACATTGCAGTTGATGACATAGAGCTGATTACGGAGAATTGTCCACGTAGGTGAAATATGTTTATATCCATATCAGATTTTTGGGATCACTTAACATTTACAAGTAATGGTGTCAAAGGTAAATATTTCCACTATTCATTTGGTCTTTAAATTTATGGTATTTTGAGGAAATGAAATCTACATCAAATTTAAAGTGACAAATAGATTGTTATTTGAAAACAAGATTTTTTTACTCAATTTTTGTTATAGGCATATGAGAAATGAAATTTAATGTGATTTCTTGTAACTAAATAATGTGTTTATGTGTTTATATGCACTGTTATGAAACATGCATTTAACAGTGTAGCCTGAAGTATTAACGTTTCTCATTTTTATGGCTTCTATCAACAGCATTATCAAAAAAGAAGCATTGTATATCATATTAAGGTGCTCAGAGTTATGAAAAGAGGGCATTGTATATCATATAGTGGCAGCCAGCATTATCAAAAGAAGCATTGTACATCATCAACTGGTGCCCAATGTTACAAACAGCATTGTACATCATAGACTTTCCCCATCAACAGTAGCATTGTATAACATAGTATTGTGTCTGGATGAGACCATTTTGGTCAGCATTCTCCTGAAATGTTTAATTATATTTCATGATATATTATCCTAATAGGCCTAGGTCTCATTCCTCAGAAAAAAGAAAAGCTTTTGTCATCATCACTAATCTTTACAGAAAGGATTCTTTCAGACTCCCTTTATGAACCTCTGGCATCATTTTAATATTGGCACAAAAACAAAATTCAAAGAGCCCCAAACAACTGTTCTATAAATTACAACATTTCTGTGTCATGTATTTCTTGTGCATTTAGCAGAAATGCTCTTCTTACTCCCACTAACTTCCACTCTCAAAAAGGCACTCACACAAAACATGCACATAAAAAATTATTAATACATTATGCATTCACTTCAGCTAAGTATGATCCTTTTGTTTACATGTAAATATTAAACAGTCAGCACAGAGTGCACTTGTCTTTGGCTGTCCTGATTCTGATTCAGCAAAATAGAATATGCCACAACCATACTTATAGCAGTTAAAAGCAATTACTTGAACACTTTATTGAGAAACATGAACAAGATTATAGCCATGTGTCATTGTAACCAATGAAGTTACCGCTTGTATGAAATATTCCTAATAATTACTTGAACTGTTTAATGTATGCTACAATTAATCAGTCAGTTGCAAGAAAACATTTTCAATTCAGGTAGAGAGAAAAGTTTGACAGCAATTTTAATTATGCTTAATAAAATTATGAGTCATGTTATTTAATTGATGATATTTGAATCATATTAATTTTAAACAATTAGAGCATTGTATTATATCATCAAGCAGTTTCAAATTTATTGATGCATTCAGTTTTTTTGTTGCATGAGCTTTATTAAGACATTGGAAATGCATGTGGTAGTTCATTACTTTTTTGTTGGTAATTTGTAAATAATTGATTTTCTAAGTAATATGGAGATTAATTATGAAACATGTTTTGCTATGTGCAAAATTTGGAACACTCATAAAAAAACTTTCAACCCTAAATCTTTGCCCTTGAGCTAACACTCATTCCTCATGTAGTACTGCATCTAGTACATGAGTACCTGAATATAGGTCAGGTGCTGCATTTTAAACTTTAGTCCAAATTTAGGACATAAGTATTGAAAAAAAGAGGAGACACCTCTCACTGACATTTTGGAACACATGTTTAATTATGATTTTTCTTGTACTAAAGTTTAATTTGCTTTATCAAATCCAATGGTGTGATTTTTCTTTCTTGTACTACATTTTATGATGAATATTTTAAGTCTATTCTGGTAGAAACACAAAGGAAAACAATTATTAAGCATTAATGTTTATTATTACAGATCTGATCACCTGCAAGGAAGATTTTCAGCAATGTGAATACACCAGAAGTAGTGCAAGCAGAAAATACATGTGGGATTGGAATGGTGACATACATGGTAGGAACTAAAATATCATCTTTCTTGCTACATTAGGCCAGATTATTGCACCCACAGGGTTCGTACGGTCTTTGAAGGTCTTTGAGAGTTTGGGAAAACTGAGGTAGCATTTTCAAGGCCTTGAAAGTTTGGGAAAATCGAGCATATTACCCTGAGGTCTTTAAAAGTCTTTGAAAATTGAAATAAACCCCAAAATTTTAATTTCTTTCCAGAATCACAAATGAAATTATCCGAGGTCGTTAGATTCGGATGTAATCTAGTTATCCTGGTTTCTTTCTTATGATGACCCGTTCAGTTTCATTGCCGCCACAACAACAAAAGAGGCTTTGTTTGGCCATCCAAAGTTGGCCTCCGCGGCGACTTGAATAACCACTCTTCATCAAAGCAAGACGGCTACACACTTCATCAAAGGAAGTCACAAATAAAATTGCCTAAGGTCGTTAGCTTCAGATGTAGCTGGTTTTCCTGGCTTCTTTCTATTGACGAATCGTTCAATTTGATTGGACGAGCCCATCTTTGGCCATTGAAAATATTCTTTACACTAATTCACTCTATGTAGAAAGTGCGCGAAAGTATAACACGCTCGAGGATTAAAAATTTTGTTCTACATAATAATGTTCCTTGGTTTAATATAGAAACATCCATTTTAATAAATCCAATTCACTGATAAACAGTTTCAAAGTGCGCATGTGTACACTATAGTAGAGTTAAGCAAGAGTTGTTGTTCTTGAATTGCGAGTATATATATATATAAAGAAAAAAAAAAAACTTGTGCTGTGAAGCTTTAATGTTAGGAAGTCAAGTCATTTGATTAGGCAAGTAAAAAAAATAAAAAATTAAAAAACGTATTTTCCGTTGACGGAATGTCCCCGTTTCTCATTGCCGACCCTCGACTTTTTCCCCAATGATATAATTTTTTTTAAAATTGCATTGCTGAAATTGATCTGTGTATCTATAGTCTGACTATACATCTCCGTTTGTTTGTACCCCTATCGATTTCAATAACGAAAATAATTAAATGGTAAAATGTGCACAGAACTAAGTCAACTGAATCATTGATGTATAATTTCTAACCTGAATGTGACCAGAATGGCACTAATACTGCCATCTCCTGCACATTTCATGATTAACGGACTTCAGACTATAATTGAGCCAGTTTTGCCCAGTACTTTGAAGTGCTTGAGATATTACTAGATTTATAGATAATGTTTATTTAAAAAAATGGAGAAAATACTGCTTAACCTTGATGAAGTGTTTTATTCTGTCCTTTCCAAAAGAAAGGAATATGTTGAACTTTGGAATGTTCTCCAGAAAATGTTGTTGTCACATGGGCAGGCAACAGTGGAGACAGGATTTTCTGTCAACAAACAGGTATCTGGTGAGAACCTCAGCCGAGAAAGCCTCAGAGCTCAAAGGCTAATCATTGACACAAGGAGAAAAGCAGGTGGACCATTGGAACTCATCATTAGCAATGAAATGATGACATATGGTTCCTCTGAAAGACATAAGTACCATGCCTATCTGGATAAGAAGAAGAAAGAGAAGGATGAGAGAAAAACCAAAAAGGAAAAAAACGAGAGTTATCCTTGGATGAAGAGGAAGAACTTGAAGCCAAAAAGCTGCTTTTTGAAGCTAACATTGCCAGCCTACATGCTTCCTTTGTACAGAAAGCAGAAGAGGCAGAGTTAAAAGGACTCATTGTGCTTGTCACAGAGTCAAATGCTCTTAGGAGAAAAGCAGAGGAAAAGATGAGAGTGGTGGAGGCTCTTTCCAAAATGATTGAAGAGAAAAAAAGCAAATATAATAATGCATTTAAAGCAATGCTGATGTCTGTTAAGAGAACAATTTATTTTTTATTAAATCTGACATGTATGTTACATATTTATGAAAGAACAACGAATGTTAACCTATCTTCCAGATAATTATAATACAATTTTAGGAAATTAATTATAGTTTGACTTTAATCAGTAATCAATATTGTAGTATTTGGCATTCATTGTTTTCTCAAATAACCTGTATACACAGTATTAGCAAAAATAGGTCTTGGAAATCTTTGTTTGTTGTCTTTGAAAGTTTGGGAAAAGTCTTTGAATTTATCATTCATAGTTCAGTATCAACCCTGACCCAGTGTTTTGATATCCAGTAGAATCAGAATATTAACAAATAAAATATTTATCCATGAATACTGTGTCATTGGGTTCAAAACATTGTGATGCACTAATTTTAATGATTGTCCATAACTGTTCACTTTCTTCCTGAAGTTTTATACATGAGCAATCCGCTACAATAGGATGGTCCATAATCATTGCTCTGGAATCACTTAAGTGTGTGCAGCTAAAATATTAAACCTCCCAAACTCACGTTTGTATAGATAACTAACACCTAAGTCACACTTCAGTGGGGATATAATGTAGCCATGAATGGTTTTAAATTTGAAAATTTTCAGAGAAATCATTACTGCCAGTTTTAACATTAGCTTAATTCACCTGCCAGGCTGTAAGGCAAAGTGAGTTTTGGGTCCAGCCTATGTTGCCATGCATCTTGCATTGTGTGTTATCTGTTATCTGTCAAGATGTGCTGGTTACTAAGCTGAATACTATATTTCTGATCTACCTCTTTAATACATCATTTTGATCACTTGTTGTTCGTCTGTCAATTCTATGAGGACCACTCTAGTCATCTGAGGTTTTGAGGGGCTGGTTCTGTTCTGTGTGTGCGCAAATGGCTGATGACGCCAACCCCTGCACAGAATGTTTGCTTGCAAAATGGACACAGGATGAGTGGGAAATCTCGAGGGTTGATGGCACTTGCTTTTCTGGCTTGCCTTTTTAGCTCTGCAGCTGCTGTCCTGCTAGATTTGCACAACTTGGAGCCTTTGTCATGATCACTTCCAAGTTTGATAAAGAGCAAGATCCACTAAAAATGATACGCCTTTATCTTTCAAGATAATTTTGAAATGTCTGCCATAAGGCAGAGCATTTTATATTATGATGTTAACCATCAATCCATCTATTCCCTACTTCATTTCCACACAATAACTAAAACTTTTCACCATTCTACAGCTATGGTGTCAAAATGTCAACGGTTTTAGCTCACATTTACTCAATAAAAAAACTGGTTTCTTTGTAATGACTTTAGTTTTTCATACAAACCTGAATCAAATTGTGTGGATGGCTTGTACTTAAGGTAAGAAAGAAATTTTAATAAGTTAGGGTCAATAAGAGAATGCCTGATCACATCTCATTATTAGGTGAATCTCAGTAAACAATAAAACTCTCAAAGCCAACAAATCTTATTTGGTCCCCAGAAATTCTGATACTCAGCTATATTGTCCAAAACTTTCTTTATATATATTTTGATTTCCTAACACGTGATTGTTAACAAAAAATATACACATCTTTTAAGCATTTCTTTTCCTTTCTTTACTAAGGTGACCTCTTGGGATGCAATTTTGAAGCAGATGATTGCCCTTACAACTCTAGCACTTGGCAGCAAGTGGAATCAAGTAGAATATCACAGTTAGGCTATATTATTCTTGATCCAGTATATGGAGAGAAAGGTGGGTCTAGTTATGTTTAAAATCATGATAGTATTGTTTTCCTTGAAATCCAAGTAATATACACCTTTGGATAATAAATTTAATATTTATTGTTTTTAAACCTAATTGAATGCTCATATCTCAGAATTTATGTTGAATTAATGTCTATGATATAAGCAATGAATTAAAAATTATTCAGAATTATAATGTTTACTGATAATACTTAGGGCCAAATCACAAATGTTTGGTTACATAAAAAGGTTCATATTTTTTTCCCAGGCATAATTTTTACTTATTCCATTTTATCCAGTTTGTCATCAACTTTCTTTGAGTGACTCCACCTTTGATGCATATAAAAGTACAAAATTGCCTGTCAAAAAATGTTTTTATTGATTTTATATGCGCTTGGCATTTTAATAAGCTAATGAAATGCTTCGATATGTGTCTTAAAATTAGAGGCAGTTTTGTTATTGTTCAACTAACTGATATATCTTTATTTTCTATTTCAGGCCATTATATATACACTTCGGTCGCAAAATATGCCTCTTCCTATTTTTCTTCACCATGGTTCATAACAGAGACTGGAAGCAGGTGTCAGCTGTCTTTCATGTACAAGTGTAATGTGAATTCAAGTTATATGGACATTTATGTTAGCTTGTTTGGAAAGAAATATGGGTGGTATGGGACTCTTTTTTACAGAAGTCACTATTCATCCATAGACTGGACGACTATATCAATCAACATACCAATTGCGGATGAGGCACAACTTACATTTGAAGTTTATGGAAGCAATTTTGAAATTGCTTTGGATGAAATTAGTTCGAATTGTGGTAGGTTCTTTATACTCAAACATATGTACCTTACAAAGAAACCTTTTCAGGGTCACTTAATTGTGCTGTTACATATACATTAATCATAATATTTAAGAATTGTAACATATTTTGTTACAATTATTCATAGTCCTTGAATGTGGATTCCCTTTTTGCAGGTTAGAAATACTGTTCTTTTTAACCTGTGTCACAAGTTTTCAGTTGTTGATTGTCCATTTGTGTAATTGTCCTTGATGTTGTGCCTGAAGAAAATGTAAGACATATCATATTTCCTGATATTACACAATTCTCATAAGAGAAGGTTCTTCATGGATGTGATGTACAATATTTCTTCATGTTACATGGCAATTCAACATGTCCCATAGTCATTATGTTATTGACTTTTTATGTTATAACATTAGTTATATGCATCATTCTGTTGAATTGTCATTTGTATAATTTGGAAACAAATTAAATTACCATTTTTTTCAAGCTAACATTGCCTTGAAATAAGCTTGATATAGTGCACATTTGCATCATTGTGAATGATCTTCCATAATTAAAGAATTACCTCATTATTAAAGTTTTGTATGTCAGTTCTTATGTCAGATGCCAGCATCTATGGTTTCATTGAATTGTCTTTAATTGTTTCAAACTGGAATATTTGCATTATGAATTGTGATTGTCATCTCCAATTCTTATCATATCAGTTAACATTAAAATAGTCAGTTTCATAACTGGTAGGCTTGTAAAAAAAAATGGTAGCCAAAGAAATGCCAGGAAAAAACAGATTTCAAGTCACAATCAATAGTATGTTGAAGACGTTTTCATTATGTTTCATATGTTCTCTAGGTCATGAGATTTTGCAAGATCTACGCATGTGACATAAGTTTAGCACATGGAGCAAAATTTTATCAAGTGAAGCACTTGAACTAAAGAAATCATGCAGGTCTTGCAATGCATGTATGGAGAAGTAAACAATTCTAAATTATAGACACAGCACAACAATTTATCAATTATTAAACTCAATCTTCAATGTCACTGATATCGGTTATATCATACCAATATTTCTGTCTCATTTAACAAAATGACATAGTAATATGTCCATCCCATAGAAGAGCAACATTTACACATAGTAAAACTAAATCTGTTGATTATTTAATAATAATAATATTAATAATTCATATAATACTACTATGACTAATTCTGCTAATGATAATGGTATTTGGTGCATGATGTTTGTTCATAAACCAAGCTTAAATGGTGAACCTGCATATATAGATCTCCTGTGTATGAAGGTTAGTTTGGCCTTTTCCCATGGATGGCTACCACCAACAGGTTGGTTAAAATATAGCAGATGCCATTCTTGACGTCACTGCATCAAGGGAGAGTCATTACATCATTGGCATAAAAATATACTGAGCATATTTTAGATTTCTCTGCCAAATTTTGACATTCAACCAATTTGTAAGTGATGTACACAGCTGTGTAAATAATATGTTTGCATTTATTAGGAGCTGTGATGGTTTATTGGTCAGGTCATTTTTTTACTATTGAATCAGACTGCTCAAAGCCATGCTGTGTTTTGGGCAAGGCACATTACTCCATGTGACTGAACACTGAATTATGTACTTGCATTGTTTTGGTGTAAAACATCAAAACAGATCAATTTATTTTCAAGGTGGATTAGGTCCTGATGTTGAGGGCCAGATGGCAGTATTGAGGTCACCAGTTTTCCAAAACAAGCACGAGGCTCAGTACCTGATCTTCTACCATCGGATACCCACCACAGATACCATAAAGGTAGGATTGGCGATGGTGATGACTTTGATGAAAATGTTGATGATGCTGACAGCTATGATAACCATGGCAAAGACAACAATTTTACATCTAATTTTACCACAGATTCCATTTGTGTGTAGTATTTGCAATGTTTTAATGTTTTAAAACAGACGTGTCAGCAGCCAGTTACAGAATGCTTAAAATGTTGCATTTGTTTAGAATGTTTGTTTGTTTACCAGTCAGTAATATGATTACATGCTATATGATTATTAAAGCACTCATGCATCACAATGATATTCATGATAATGCAATTTGTGATATGTTGAAGTCACACTATTGATCTCATTTAAAATATAAAAAGTATTTTAAAACTTGTTGAATTTCCCAACATTTATCAGCTTAAAAACAGACCTGACAACTCTTACGATTGTACTGTAAGTCTTTTGAAAATTATCCTTAGAATATGGACTTACGGCATAATAGCGAAAACTACGGAGAAATGATCGTTGCCAAAAAACATGGATAGGTCATTCGTTATTGTTTTATTTGGATCCGTGTTTCATCTTAGTATTAATGAAATTCGGGAACCAGACTAACTTTACAGCAGCACCACAGACACTTTAAAGTTTACCTATTTGCGAACCGTCTGCATGATCAAACTGTTGATTATAGAACTTTTAAAAATGGCATCCAGAAAGTGATGCATGTATAAGATGAAAATGAAAATAATCTTCTAGAAAAGGGTTAACACAGAATAAAAAAAGGAATAGATTCTTGTAAATAAATGCTGGAAAGGACACAATTACGTTTATTGGACATTGCATAGCCACTTTGAATATCTCTCATGGCAGGAGATATAACTACCTTTGTCATGTGAAATGGAAAAGAATTTCCAAGAATTATGTCAAAATGAGAGATAGCAGCAATCCATTGAGTTGCATAGGGTTAGGAACTAAAGTTTGTGCATCTGTACAAGTGGTAAATAAAGTCTATGCGTACTTTAAAACCTTTTCAGTTGAACATAATATGTTTATCGTTGCTGCGTCAAACATTTAATTACGTTTTCCAGCTTTACATTGGTAGTTATTGATATTTTGTTACACCTTACTGAAAACTGGTCAATCTTACAGAACAAAATCAACTGCCTGACTGAAATGAACTTGTCAGGGTTGTCAGGTCTGTAAAGATGGATAATTTATACCTCTGCTTTGGCTGTAAATAATAATCATAATAATAATAATAATAATAATAATAATAATAATAATAATAATAATAATAATAATAACTTTATGAAAAGAAGACACTCATTTGATTAAATGACCGATCTGTCACAAGGCCTTCAACAGTTATTTGTGTATACATATATGATATGCAAGATGAGGTATCTTTAGACAACAAAGGCTAGGTCAGTCCTTCTTGTCCAGGCTGTAACTCTTATGCTATTTTTCCTATGGGCATAACACATTCACTGTGGGTGCACTTGGGATAACATGTGCCATGCACCTGAATTGTGACCTAATGTATAGGATTAATAATAATTTCTTAAAGATCATATAAAGGCCATATTTTAATTACCATTTCAACCAGACTTGCACTGGCATAGGGCAGGCATGGATGGATGGACATGCACAAGGAACAGTGGTCACTACATTAAATCTTCTGCCAAAGTAGTCTTGGCATTGGTAATTATCTGTCCTGCAGTAAGATGAATGTAAAATATTTACAAAATGTCTCAAAATTAAACCTTCAAACCATCAACTATTGGTAGTGGGTGTGAAGATAATGCAAGTGTCATCTGAGACTAGTTGGTACTCCTGTTCAAGTTTCATTGATTTTGTGAGGAAATCCTGGTCAGAACTAAGCTAATTCTTGCAAACCAGTGCAGTTTAACCACAAGACATGGTTGTCTGTATTGAACAAAAGAAAAATATAATCACATAAAGGACTGACCATTTCATTTTGTGTTGGGGTGGTAGGCATAATTGTTTTATAAAAACTTTTAATGAGGGACTTACAGTTGATTTACAAATACAGCAGTAACAAACCTGTCTGTATGAACACAAATCAGCTGCATAAACCTGAGCATGTTGTGTCTTTGGCACACATTTCTCTGATTTACCTAATTTCAAAGAAATTTGATTATTCCACTTTTTATCTTTCTCTTATTCTAATTATCCTAATAGGCTCCCCCAGCTCAGTGTTCAAAGGACTTGACATCGCCCAAGCTATTTATAGCCATTTGAGTAATAATGTGAAATTGTGATTGTTTATTTATCACTGTCTTTTGCTTCAGTTGCTTAGCTTTATAAACTGCTGCGAGGATTAGGTTTTTTTAAGCAGGAATGTTTAATGTTTATGCATACTACATGTTATCGATATACATGGATTTATTTTGAAGCATGACACTAGTTCTTTTATGACAGGTATGCTAATATTTGGTTTTCTTTGAAATATATGGAGATAAATGCACATTTGACACCTAACCACCCCCAATTAAATCCACATATTAAAAGAAATCAGTTTGGAAATTGATATTAGTTTGGAAATAAAGCAGTAAGCCTTCCTGTTATTTTCATATTAATTTTTTTAATTCTTCCATCCAGCTTGCACTCATTGATCTCTCAAAAAACTAGTTTTTATATGGGACAATTGACACCTAGTGGGTATTTGCTATTTCTTGAATAATGCTAGTCATTATAATGACGGACTTTATAACAATTTCTCTTACAGGTGGTGTTCCAGAATCATGATGATGGCACAAAAACAGTGTTGTCCAGTCTATCTTCCATCACTGACAGTCTAGAGTTGGTTTGTATCAACCTTCCCAGAGTCGCAGCAGACACATCCATATCATTTGTGGCCATTAGGGGAGACAACTCTATAAAATCATCAAATTCTACAGCAATTAGAAGCGTTGAAATTAAAGATGGGCTTTGTCCAGGTAGGTCAGAATACCAGACTTTAATGTCGATTTACATCATTAGCACCAAATTTGTGCTTAAAGTACAATTTTAATAACCCCTAATTTCATTAATTCCACTCAGAGTTAGTGTTACCTGTATTTTAGAATTAGCTTAATATTGATCCACATAATGTATAAGGGCAGATTTCATCATTGTTAAATGTAGATGGGGTGATTGAATAATAATGATTAATTAATGAGCATGTATAAATGTATTCCCTGGCATAAGGTAGGTAGCAGTTAGACCTAAAGGATATAAAGCAAACAGTCAAGTACAAATACAATCAAGAATTACAATAACAACCTTCACATAATTAGTATGCAATGCAAATATCATCCATAGTTATAAATTATTTACAATCCTTACAAAAAAAAGACAAGTGTAATAACTAGCTTATATTTCTTGTAAAAGAAATATATATGTACAGTTAATTATTATACAAGTATTATTGTACATATGTTAGTTTCACAGCTGCTCTTGATGATGCCTTTTCCTTTTGATAGACTTTCTGAAAGAAGAATAGGGTGGGGTTAGTAATATATGCCAAAATGCAATGCATGTGCTATTATGGTGAACATTGTTATTCTTTCATTCATTCCACTGATCTACCTACTTACATATACATTCTACAGGGTGTTTCGAGACAACCTCTACAAACATGTTATAATGAATACAGTAATGCAGTCTGTAAACATATATAGAAAAGACAATACATACAACATATATAATAGTTGCGTCCAATTTAACACTGGCTACTTAAATTTTGTGAATTTCATATTCTGGAAACTTTTGTTTCTTCACTGCTCTTGATTTTGGAGTAACCTAATGGCAATTTGTGAGGTATTATCAGACCTGCCAACTTTTATAATTTTGCTACAAGTCTTACGAAAATTGCCTGTAAAATGTGAACATATGGCATACTAGCAAAAAGGTCAGAAAATTGATAGTTGCAGAAAAATCACGATAATTGGTTCATCCGCGTTTTGTTTGGATCTGGGTTTCATCTTAGAATTAATGAAATTAGGGAACCAGAATAACTTTACAGCAGCACCCAGATGTTTTAAACCGCACCTGTTTGTTCATGCAAAGTGTCTGCATGAACAGAATCATATTAAATTGACCTGTGCATTTATTCAGATCTGATCAGACTCTATGTATGATGATCATAGCCCTCATAAAGGAATTTCATACTCACATGTGATTTTCAGACCACCAACAAATCTTTACTTTTGTGAATAAGTTTTGAAAGGCAGACTTGACTGACCTTCGGGTAAAGTCAAAGGTAAATGCTTGCTTTTGAATACTTTGTAAATATAGAAGTGAATTTTTACGAGACTTTGTGTACACTTGCATTTCATGACACAAGTTGATAGCACTCTGACATTGATTTTAAGGTCAAAGGTCTTGATGCAAGTCTTTATCTGTACTGGCTTGTAAGCATGATAATTCACCAAGTATAGATGGATTTTTATAATTTAATTCAGTTTGTAGATACATATAAAGAACACCTTAATTAATATCAAATCAATAAAATGACCCACTTTCCCGCAGTGTTACGTATAGATTTACTCAAAACGTATCATGTAGATCTGACACTGTCTGGAACAAGTTTGATGCTCTTCTTTCCATGATTTCAGTTTCAAAGCTTGAGGCCATAACAAAGAATTTTATAGTGCACAATATATTACCTTAGACATTAGAAAATAGATATGTTAGAATTCCTCCAGAATATCATCTTGGTTTCAAACCCATCATTTAAAAAGAAGGAAAAAAAAACAGACTTGCTTTCCTGGAATTTCATTAGAGCATTAGTCCCATGAATAGACATTTGCTTTACTATTTAATATGACATTATATTGTGTAGCAATTTGTATGATAAAATTCATGTTTCAGACACACTAGATGTACACAATTGTACTTTTGAGAGTGATGATACTCTGTGTGGACGAAATATTACATCATCTGTTGCCCCAAGCTGTGATCTGCCAGTATACATGTGGGTGCGCCACAGTGGAGCCACCTGGACTGCTGGAACGGGGCCTGATTTTGACCACACCTTCAGTATGGATGCCATGAAACTCACATATGGAAACCTGACAGGTTGTGATATATTATTAAACATGGAAATATAAGTTTTTATTTTTAAAAATTAAACATTATCGTGAAAGTATTATATCATCTTTAATGACACATTGATACATTATCCCAATAATATAGATCTTAGTTTCCCTGACAATATATTAGGGAAAATTGTAATTCTCATTATATGACCAATAGATATGTAATTATTTTTCATACTTTGGATATTTAGGCCATTAGTGATAGTTTCTCATGCCTGTAATATTTCAGTGTTTGTATTTTAAAGCTTTTGAAATTTGTGAATTTAGATTTGTCTCTGTGTGAATGCATATATTTCTGTGAACCCCTTTTTTAAATTCATATTTGTATTGTGGTAGCCTTGATCCTTACATACGTTCTTCCTGCTGTAACTGTCTGCTTGAGGTATGTTGACATATGCTCTTTGTAGTCCCTTTGATGTATTTGCAAATTTTACAAAATGTTTTTTTACAATAACATTAAAAAAATTGTCATACTAGATTCAGTATATGCAAATCATAGTGAATGTCAACATGTCATCATTTGCATTAAGAACTATAAGTCATTGTTGTCTGGGTGTTGTGGACAAGTATGAAACGGGGTGTGAGGGTCGAATTAGGCCAATTGAAAGTGTGGTAATCTGTATTGGTGGACCATTGCAGCTGCTCTGCATTATTGGTGGTATTTTTGCAATAAAACCTTGAAGACATTTTTATCCAAGTGTTTTTACAGGAATCCACGAGAAAATAGGAAACCCACCTACGCTTAAGTTCACAGTAGTCATTTTCTTGATGTATTTTTACTTTGTGTCTTATTACAGGTAAAGGACATTTCATGTATGCTGAAGCATCAGTTGGCAATCCGGGAGACACAACAACATTAACATTGAAGGATTTTCTTATTGGCAAGTTCTGCTCCCTCCAGTTCTTTTACCACATGTATGGCAACTCAACACCAGTTTTTCGTGTAAGAGAAAACAGAGGAGCTGTTGAGAAGGTGTTGCCCTCTCTTAATTTGAATGCATGGATTCCTAGTTGCCTAGAATTAAAAAATGACTGTACTGTCCAAGAGTCAACAGTAAGATCTGTGTCATTTGTGGCAGAAAGAGGAAATGGTCCATGGGGAGATATTGCTATTGATGATGTCAGTCTCTCCATAGAGAAATGTCCATGTAAGTTTATGCATTAATTATAGGGGAATATGATAAAAATCTGTATGCAGTTAGAAGTCCAACACTGTTTTTTGTAAATTTATAGCATGAGGGACAGTCTTGTGCTGCATTTTTTTTGTATGTTCTTAACATTAATTAATGTGCAATCCTTGCAAACCTGTTTTAGCATGATTAACTGTTGCCTTCATTTTTCTTATGAGGAACTCTTGTTTGTATATATAACCCCCCAAACAAAGTTTCGTGGTGTATACTGCAGTTAGCCTGTCTATCCATCTGTCACAGTATTATTAAGTTTTTTATGCTTTCACTGTATCACATTCATATAGGAATGAGAGAAAATGTAATGTATTCTCAATTGCAAGGTGACCATGTAAATTACAGTGGGACCCCGCTATAACCCGAATTCGGATATAACCCGGTTGTGGCATGGCTCCCGAAATTTTGGGTAATTTATTACAGGTATTTTTCTCAAAGACCCAAAAAAAAAAATTTAAGTATGAAAAAAAAAATTTAAGAGTTTAATTATCATTCTCATATTCGTCTAAACAGTGCGAAAAAGAACGTGTAGAAAATGTATTATCAAATTTCTTCTAGTTTTGTGCCAAAATAAACGTCGGAAATACGAACCAATTGCTGGGCCTACTGAGAACTTTGATCTTTGTTTATTGTTGAAAAATTACAGCTCATAAGTGTCAATATTATAATTACTGATTCCTGAGTAATGAAGCCATCGTGTCTACTTTGTGTTTGTCTTGAATGCATTCCGAATACAATTGTTGCTCAAATAATCTCTGATATATGTTCTATTAATTCCATACACAACTAAGCAACAGCCAATGCGGCGGTTGATAAAAGATTCTCACCAGAATCAATTAATTTAAGTACATTGTTTATCATCAAAGTGAACTGCCGAGCCAAACAGTGACATAATTCAGTTTTTAAAATACAGCCAGTTCTGCCTGCTGTATTTATTAGAGTACATTAAAAGAACATGACGCAATAACTGGGCGGCAAGTTCAAAGGACTTTGACTAGCAGCTTCGGTGGGAAAATGTGCTAAAATTTACAATGACTGAATTCAGAGACAGAAAGATCCTGAGATGTACATGTAGTTATTATAAGAATACACTTTAGCTTCCATTATTTAATCTATGGACATGTACTATTTCATCATTCATTACGTACACCCGTTACGTAATTTTTGTTTTTTTCTTTTCATTGAATTCAGTTACATAATGATCTGTGACAAAATTATTGAATATTTTACATCCGTGTGTGGATATTTTCGACTGGTGAGTACACAGTGTTGATACTCTTTTCATGCAATAGATTATACATATATACATAAATTAGACACGTGTATGTACCAATGCATGGTTCTCTGAATAAAGTAATATATTATATCTGCAATTTCTGTTACCACAACGAATGTTTTTCTCATTTAATATATATTGATCAAAAATGGTAATTGTGCCATGCATTTTCGCACCCATCTTTATGTAAACCCCCCCCCAAATTAAATCCAAAAATGTGTTGGTATTGTACATGGTTGCTTATAACATGGTTCGGTTCATAGCCCGGTCGGATTCTATGGCTCCCAACTACCGTGTTATAGCGGGGTCCCACTGTATTTATTAAAATAGTTGATTCTGATGTTCATAATGAAACAATATTAGTGGATTGACTGCCAACATTGTTAGAGAAATAAATGTGCATTTTAAAATTTTGTTTCAGATGCTAGTATAAATTGCACATTTACGGATGGTATGTGTGGTTATGTTGCAGAACAAGGCTGGGAACTCAACCAAATTGAAGATGGTAAATTGAATCCTTTAGTCAGATCTCTCTTGTAGTCTTACTTTCCCTTTTATAACCCTGTGTAGTACACAGTCTTTGCCTTCTAAGAATTGTTAGATTTTGAAGTACATTTAGTTCGAATATGAAGATAACAGGATAGATATTCATTTTATTTCTCAATTATAGCATTCATTGTGAAAAGAAAAGATAATAATGACAATGATACTCAGTTTATTTAATCAAAAAGGCACAAAGATACTCAGTTTATTTAGTGGAATAATAACAAAGAGGCTAAGTTTATTTTGTCCAGTAATCACAAAGATGCTCAGATTATTTAGTCCAATAATTGCATAGATGCTCAGATTATTTAGTCCAATAATTGCATAAATGCTCAGTTTATTTAGTCCAATAATTGCATAGATGCTCAGTTTATTTAGTCCAATAATTGCATAGATGCTCAGTTTATTTGGTCTAAGAGCAATGATGTTGTATGTACCATATAATGGACTGACAATATTTTGGAAAATTGAGAATATTTGCATATGTCATTTCCAGTGATCCATAAGAATTTTCTTTTGCCATATTATTAAATGAAAATCAGTTGCTAAACATTATTGCTTAAAATCCTATATATGGTGTGTACAGATTCATAAAAAGTTTTGTTTACAAATTTTCTTCACTTTGATCAGTTGAACTGCAATTATCTTGGGAAGGTTTTATCATGGTATCATAGGTATTGCTTTAAGGGAACAGAAAATGAGATGTTAGGTAAAAACTGTTTGCAAGCAAGTTTGTTATATACTTACAATATTCAATCCAACATGCAACAGTTACACAAGTTTGGTTCTTAGCACTCCTGTAATGAGAGAGATCCAATGTGATTGCAAAAACTGATTAAGTGTACCGTATTTTCCGGGGTATAAGTCGCTACTTTTTTTCGTTTTTTTTCTTTTAAATGACGTGTGCGACTTATACGCAGGAGCGACTTATACGATAAATAATTTTTTTAACGACTGATATGACTGATGCGCAGTGATGCTGTGTTATAGCGAAATATATCATTCTACGGTATACCGGCAAGCCAATTGCTCGAAACTTACATACACGTAAGTATTAGACTACAAGAATATCAAATTAAATAATCAAATAATATTTAGCTATAATATATATGTGTTAAAATTTGTTGTTATTAATAAAAAAAAATATTGAAATTACGATTGCCATTGTTTTTCTTTTATTATTCACCACGTGCTTCAAGCAAAGTGTTGGTCAGATGTCGCTACAATATATGTATTTAAATGTACCGGTAGCGCTTCATAATTTACTTCAATAGTTTTTAAAAACTCTGGATTAACCCGAGACTGGCTTCATGGAGAGAACTCCAAAGTAATTAATAAAAATAACTGGAAGGCTGGCGAACAATTTCAGTTGTCGTATAAAATGCCTTTGAAGTTCGCTCTGGGTGTGAAATTGACCGGAATACCGAGACTGGCTTCACTGAGAGAACTTCAAAGTAATTAATAAAAAAAAACTGGAAGACTGGCGGACAACTTCAATTGTTTTATAAAGTGCCTTTGAAGTTCACTCGGGTTGTGGAAATTGACCGGAATACCGAGACTGGCTTCATTGAGAGAACTTCAAAGTAATTAATAAAAAAAATGGAAGGCTGGCGGACAACTTCAATTGTTTTATAAAGTTCCTTTGAAGTTTGCTCGGGTTGTGGAAATTGACCGGAATACCGAGACTGGCTTCATTGAGAGAACTTCAAAGTAATTAATAAAAAAAACTGGAAGGCTGGCGAACAATTTCAATTGTTTTATAAAGTGCCTTTGAAGTTCGCTCGGGTTGTGGAATTGACCGGTATATAAATACATACCGTTCATACCATGGAGCATCAAAAAAAGATAGTTTCACAATAACGTTGTATGATTTGAAATTGTTATATTAGCGTAAGTCAATACAGTTTAATCACGGCACCTACAACTACCACGCGAAAAAGTTATGATGCAGAATTTAAGTTAAACGTCGTAGCATTTGCGAAAGAAAACGGAAATCGTTCAGCAGTAAGAAAATTCAACGTAAGCGAGAAGCTTGTGCGTGACTGGCGTAAAAAAAGAAGACGAGTGGCGCTATTATTTACTTAATAAACATTATTTATAAATCTTATTTGCTTATATTTCTATTTTTAAAATTTCAAACAAGAATATACGTACACGTTGTTGGAAATTACCAATTCGTATGCAATGGCTGGCGGTATCAAAAACGTGATTATGGTTAGTGCGCAGGAGCGACTTATACGCAGGAGCGACTTATCTGTTGAATTTTCCAAAATATTCTGGATTTCCCCCTCCTGCGACTTATACCCAGGAGCGACTTATAGGGCGGAAAATACGGTAAATACAGAAGAACAGTAATGTCATGGTATGTGGATTCTGCCATGCTATTTACTCTAATGTTTTGATGACAGATGGAGAAAGTATGGAGAAAGCATTAATTTTTCCCTTTTATTTTCAAGCCCATAGCAATTGTATATACACACATATAAATAGTTGAGGTTATGGGTAAGATTTTCCTTTCGCTGAAAATTATAATAAATCCTAAATAGATGTTTAGTATACTTGGCGTGGATCATTATGGAGCTATTATTATGGAACAAATTCATTTACCTCCTTCACCTTATTTAAACCTGAGATGAGTCATTAAAAGGTAAGATAGGTCTGAGAGTCAATTGTTTGCCATTTTAACCCTGGGATCAAGGACACAGTCATAGAATATGTGCATTAAGATTTGGGTTAAAAGGTTTTATATTAGCTTATTTTTTATTATATTTTCTAGCTTGTAACAAATCATTATGAATTTTTATCCATTCTGCAATGCCAGAAACCAAAAAGCTAATTATTTAAATTTTGAGATCACTTCCATAAGGTACAACTCTTTGTCAGGTACTAATTTTTGTAAAAACCATGGCATTGCTTTGGTTTGAGCTGTTGTCATCCGTTAGTCTCTAGAGACAATGGAAGTACACACATGAGATATGTCCTGGTTGGTGGTTGTGCATCGTAGCCCAACATGGTAGTGGCAATCCTTGTTGCACTTGAAAGTTGAGTCTGGTGTCAGTTGAAGCTGCTTCCTCTTCCTCCAAGATCGCTTTTCATCAGCTTGCAAGCATAGCTTGTGCTAGCCAGCTTTCAAACCAGTGATCAGAGCTTGTTGCCAGCTGGGCCTGCCTAGAGTAAGCTCTTTCCTGGTGTTGATATTGATTTCAAGGGCTTTCATGTAGCACTTGCAGACATTCTTGAAGTTTAGATGTGGTGGTCTGATTGACCGTTTTGCCAGAGGCATGTTCCTAATAAAGAAGGTCATAGGGGATCCTTCCGTTATCCATCCGACATACATGGCCCAGCCATCTGATGCGACGTTGGTGGAGAGTCTTTTCTCTTTTGATGTGTACAGAGTCCAGATTTCACTGGCATACAGGAGAGTTCATGCTTAGCATGCAGGCACGGTACATGGAGATCTTAGTGTTCAGGGTCAGCATGTTTTTGTTCCATGCTCTCAGCAACAACCTGGAGAGAGTTGTTGATGCCTTTCCAATCTGCATGTTGAGCTCAGCATCAAGTGATATTCTGTTGGTGATGGTAGAGCCGAGAAATGTGAACTGACTACCTCAAGTTTGTAGTTGTTGATGATGATACTTGGGAGTCTGCAATTTGAGCCATCACATTTGTTTTCTTTAGGCCTATGGTTAGCCCAAAACAAGCAGTTCATCAGGTGCTGTAACTCAGCTTCTGTGTGAGTGGCTAGGGCAGCATCCTCAGCAAAGAGCATGTCCCTGATGGTTACTTCATGAACTTTGCTCCTTGCCTTTAGTTGTGCCATGTTGAACAGTTTGCTGTCTAATCGTGTGTGCAGGTAGATACCTTCTGTGGATGTCCAAAAGGCATGCTTGAGGAGGACAGCAAAAAAGATGCCGAAGAGCTTGGGAGCTAGGATGCAACCATGTTTCACTCTGCTGTGGATGTTGAAGGGCTGGATGTTGAGCCATCGTGCTGCACTGTGTCTTTCTTGTCACTATGGACTGAATGATGTTTAGCAGCTTTGGAGGGAATCCAGTGTTTACCAGGGTTGTGATTGTGAAGAATCTGTTTCTGTTTACCGGATTGAACACTTTTTTTATGGTCTATAAAGGCCAGGAAGAGGCGTTTGTGTTGTCCTCTGTAGTTCTCCTGCAGTTGCCTGACAGAGAAGATTATGTCAGTTGTGAACCTCTCTGTATGGATTCTGCACTGCGACTCAGGCTACACTGTGTCAGCAATCGTCTGCAGTCTGTTTAGGATGATGAGTGTGAAAACTTTACCTACAATGCTGAGAAGGGATATGCCCCTGCAGTTGCAGTCGCTTCTGTCACCTTTGTCATGTACAGGGTTATGATGTTGATGTCATTGATGTCCTGAGGCACTGCACCATCTGTACTTCCCATTTCGGTCATTATTGTTGTCTCAATCATTGTTGTTGATCTGATTGAGAAATTACTCTGTCTATTACACATGCACAAATGAGCACAAACACATTCATTTCCTAAGAAGAAGAAGATTAAGAAGTAAAAGAATTATTATTATTATTATTATTATTATTATTATTATTATTATTTTTTTTTTTCAGGTGGACACTTGGCTGTAAGAAGTGGAGAGTCAGGAAAATTGATTTCTCCAAGTGTAAGGGGACCAGGGTGCATAACATTGTATTACAACAGTACAAATGAGTACAGTTATGCTTTCTTGTCCACCATAAATCTAACAATAGGAAATGAAGTGTACCCAATATTGATGGATGGACAAACAAGGATGATAACTGTGCCTGTCAACACAACAGAACCGTATAACCTGGTGATGCAGCTGTCAGCATTCTATGGTGGAGCATTTTATCTGTACAATGTAACATTTTCTTCTGAATGCCCAATGATAGGTAAGATATAAATACTAGATCCCCTCCCAATACTTATAAGGCAGGCATATGCAACTTTTTAGAACTGCTGCACCAGGTTTGCTTAATGATATGCCAAGCCATATTTGTCTATTGAAGTTAAACTAATACACAGTGTAAAATGATTATCATACTCAGGGTTGATGAAATTTCTGCTCTTCAAGCATTTTGTATTTTTATTGAAAAAAAAATAAGATGCAGTAGAAACAGTTGCCTGAAAATAAGTAACTATACAAAATTTAATATATTAATATTATTTTTCAAGCAGCTTAAATCTAATAAATAATAACTAGTGCACAAATATATACAGACCATGTATCTAGCCTACAAGTTGTTAATAAACTTCAGAAGCATGCAGATTACAGTACATATATTTTCTATTTTCAGAATGTCAGGAGCATGACTTTGCCTGCAAACACTTCTGCATCTCTGCAGTAAACACCTGTGATGGACATACTAGTCATTGCAGTGATGGTAGTGATGAAGCAGATAACCTCTGTCGTATGTATACTAATATAGTAATTGTTCTTCATTTTATTGTTGCTACTTAAATCAAGGAGTCCAATATTACAGACTTGATTTGCATATTATAAAAGGAAAATCCTAAAACAATTGTATTTGCAAGATATGACAGAATACAGAGTTCAAATTACTGTTTGCAACCTAAACATGTCAGAGATCGGACATTAGGACTCCTCATAATTATATATTGTTGTTGTTGGCTATTGCTCGGTAAGTTGTTCTAGTTATAAAGCACAAAACAAAAGAAATTTGAAAGTTTATCTCTTTAACTTTTTAAAATCATACAATTTAAAGATTGCTTCACAATGCTCTGTGCTGTACCATATAGAAAATGTGCCATTTTTGTTGCAACAACAAAATAAAACTAAATGATTAATGGAAACTTATGGAAGTTGCTGATATACAGCTTATTATTATACAGCTTACAACAGAGTGAAATCCATCTTTATAGGACACTCAGAGCGACATAAAATGTTGTCCTTTTTTTCAACAGGCTTCCCTGTTTTATAGGTATAACAAGAAAGTAAAGGGATTATCCTTGATATGCAACTAAAACAACTTTCAATTGTAACCTGAGCATCAGAGTATACCATTACTATTATGCTCCTTTGATTTTATGCTTTTTTGCTTAATCATGACATCCAAACCTGTGTGAGTTTCCTTTTTTTTCAATCATGGCATAACAACATGTGTGTTTTTTCTTTCTTGCAGCACCTTCCATCGAATGTGACTTCAATAAAATGTATGCTTGCAACTACACCTTTACAAATGCTCATTTAACTGGATATTACTACAATATGACAACAGGTAAGTTTCTGTTTTGTGTCAGAGTATTGCATACTCATTAACCTTACATGATTGATCTGGCATTTGACACATATGTGGTTCTGTATTGCACATCCAGACTGGAAGTAATGAAGCATATTCACTGATATCACTGGGTCATTATTTTCAGATGCACCCAAGAAATGTTATAAACAATTTGAGCCTAATTCAAAAGTTACAAAATAAATACAAAACCACATGCATGTTCTGCGCCAAGTTGGGAAAAAAAAGACATATAGCTTATCGGTATCTCAAATCTATCTGGCATATCCTTAGTCACCATATCAAAACTATGGAATTAAACACGCGAGGAGCTCTAGTATTATGAGAGAAAAGACAGCATGACATAGTTGCATCCAACAATATGATGCAGTTGAAGGTAAAGTGTGTAGTCAGATAGAGACCATACCTTCATGACGTTTTGACAAAAGATAGTGAAGATAGAACCTACTTTAAGTCTTCTGAATATATCTTGGTTTGGACTTCACCTTCATGTACAAAAAATGCAAGGGTTTAATTTAGGGCCAAACAAATGTTACCTGCAGATTTAAGTGTCTTTTGATGGTTATTTTTGGCCCAACCCAGCATAAATTCATTATAAACAGTTTGATAGTATATTAATCTGTATTCAGGTTTTGTTTTTCTTTCCCATTTCAGCAACAGCAAAAAATGTGATATACACAATTACATCCAACCTTCTGTTTTGTATACTTTCTTTCCTACTATGTAATATTAATGCCATGTGAGATATATTTATTAAATTCCGTAATATAAGGTATGTTATATACTACAGTTCGAGTCCTCACTTTTAGGTCATTGGCAAATATAAATATTTCAATCCGCTTTTTACTATATAAATTTACAACAGTATGAGACAAAAAAGTGAAATGTAAAAAAATGTTGGCTAGTTTTATTTTCCTTAAGTTTACCTCTAACATCTAGGAAATAACATTTACAAAGCAGATCTGGCAGTATTTTGAGAGCTGCACATCTGAAGGCCAAGATGTACACTTTATAACTAAAGTTACACCAATTGGTCGTACACCAATACAACGGATTTAGGTTTTTTTACATTAAGATATATCTCTTTAAATAACCAGGATAACCAGTGACGAAGAACTAGGAAATTCTTTTTCTTTAAAATTTCACCCTATTGAAAGTATAAAAATTATAGAGCAGAAACTAAGCACATTTCTCATTGTTTGGTAATAGGTATTAGTTTGTAATTGCATGTATATACCTTGTATTTCTAAACAGAATGTTAATGGGTTTAAACATTTTGCTTGCTTGCTGCTTTCCTACTAGATTGGTTCCCAAGACCTTTCCCTTGATCTTGTTCTGTTCTTTTTTTTTTTGTTAGATGAGCTCATAATCCAGTGGATAAAAGTGCTGTGGTTTTATGAATATAGTATATTATTTTTTTCAAAGTAAAGGTAACAAATTACAATATTCTTTTGTTTAAACTGGTAAAATGTGTACAGTTTTGTGATGATTTCATTTTAGATTTTTATAGTTTTATTTATATACAAGTTAAGCATAATTGGATTGGTATGTACATTTTTTCCTGCATCCCATTTGCAGCTTGTGTGTTCAGTGAGAAAATTCATATTTTCCAGATTAGTGAAAATTTAATTACCAGCAATTAGTATTGGGTTTGTAGGAATAACCTAAAATTATGATACTTTTTTATGCTTTGTTTTATTTCTGAGCCTTCATGAAAACATCTCAGTTGCCATATTTTGAAAGCAGCATCATTGGGTAGTTTTTAAGATTGTGAGGACTTGTCTCAGAACTAATGCAGAATTGCCTATGATTAATGTCTAATAAATACATTTTTAGCATTCTGTTTTTGAATCATTCCTGATCTTTGATGATACCCCGAGGCAAGTTTACAAGTTAAACAAGCATGTCTTTCACAACACAAATTATCAACTCATGAATTTCAGTTGATCAACAGTTGCAACAGGTTACAAATGGCATCAGCCAATCTTATTATCCATTCGAGGTCCATTCATTAAACATTTACTATGGACTGCTCTTTATTTTTTCAATGTTAGCAAAGGTTGCTGATCCAGTCTTCACATTGCAGCAAATACATTGTACTTGTGTAAATAGATCCGACACTGAGTTGTTGTAAAGTCTAAATGCATTGTTGTCCAATGCTATATGTACAGTGAAACTACAATGAACATTATTTCTTCAAAATGATAAACATGTCTCAGATCACCTTAACTTGTTATTATCACCAAAATTTACAGTATGTATGTATGTATGTATGTATGTATGTATGTATGTATGTATGTATGTATGTATGTATGTATGTATGTATGTATGTACCAAGCAGTTTTTGCAAAAGGAGATTTTATTTACTTAATAGGGTCCATACTGTCTTCTATTATAGGAATTGTAGATTACTCAGTCCAACTGAACTCTTTACTGTCCTTCGTGGAAAGCCCAGTTGGTGTCTTTCACAGCATGTCCTGCCTGCAGTACAAGTATACCCAGTATGGAGAGGGAAGACACAGGCTGGTGTCCAATACATCTGATTTCCTCAAGAATTTATACATATTTGATGGCCTCAAGGCTCAAGGCATTCCTGTGACTCTCAAAGCCAGTCTTCCAAGTAGCAATTACAGCATCATTTTTGAGTTCCAGACCATCAATATGACTGGATCCTATGCACTAATTGATGATGTGGAAGTTCATACTGGAAGCTGTCCTAATTGTAAGTTTATACTAAAGGGAAATCTTCAAATGATTTATGTATAAATTTTTGAAATCTGATCAGAAGGTATTGGCTTTCAGGTCTGTCCTTTTCCATATTTCTTAAGCTTAAAGTTATTCTCCATGTCTTCTGTTTTTATAGTGTATGACATTCAACTATTAGGTGGGCTATTTTGTGCTAAAACAATATCTAAGATTACAACCAAAATAGCATGTTTTTTATGGTGCTTGTAGTATTGTCAAAATGTTGATGAAGGGTGATCACATCAGAAAAAAACATTAGTTTTAAATGACTAAACTGTCATTGTATTAATTCATAGGTTAATGTTGATTTTGTTGCACCAGGATCTAGAAAATATGTGTTCCAAAGACAAGAATAATTACATAAGAAGATATGGGAAAATATATCCTGGTTCAATATATTCTTAAATGCTAATATTAGCTTGTTTAAAATCTTATATTCACTAATTGCAGATCTTATATATGGTGAACTTGATTTATTATGAAATCAGATGTGAACAAATGACATACTATGAAGCACATTTCAAGTTCCCTTCTAGTGTGTTAAATAATTAACATCACCTTACAAACAAATTCATATATAATGATGCATCCATTGTACCTCATTAGGTTTGGAGATTTCTGTATTTCTCACTCTCTCTTTGCACTTGTTAGTAAGATGGCCATCCTAGAGGGGTACTTTTGAACACAAAATGGTTAGTGCCAAGGGATTCTGGCATTAAAATGTGTGTGGCTGTTTGTTGTTGTTTGTTGGTGTGGTGTCATTTAAGAGGGGGACTACTATAATTGAGAATTATTTTATAACAAGGTCAAGAGTAAGAAAGTTTATTACTTTGCATATGTGACTTAAACAGATTGAACCGAAAGTCACTCTACCTTATTTGTGTACAATACTCACCACAATTTTGTCAACCAGAGTCTACCTTTGCATTAATCAGGTCAGGTTTGCAATATCTGTTCTTTTGTCAACTTTAGTAAAACAATGTAGACCCTTATCTACTAATTCATTGTATTTGCTGTTGATCATTTGCCTTTTTATGATTGTATGCATATACATTTCTAGTCATTCTTTTTTTTATATTTTAGATTCAGTTTCATGTAATTTAGACGAGGAATTCCTTTGCCAGAATCTCATGTGGAATGGAGATATACTTGAGATCTGTCTTCCAAATGCAAACAGATGTAATCGTCATGTTGACTGTTCAGATGGAAGTGATGAAATGGACTGTTGTAAGTATATTTGACAAACCATCAAAATACCAGGTTTGACTCAGCTGCAAATAAAGCCTTGATGGTTTATATGTTGGTGGATTGTTTATCATCCAGACACAATTATTGTTTCCAACTTTTTTTCAAAAACTGCTTGTCTAATTTGCAAATGACGTTCCAGAAAGCATTTTGGCATCAAGCCGTTTCAATATTGCCACAATCATTAAAAAGAGAAAAAAAACTTTAAATCACTTCTTAAAAACTCATGAAGAGAAATTTTACCAAATGTTACAGAACACATCTTAGCAGAAGGTACATCTTTCAAAATTGTTAAAGCAATTCTAATCCGCCATCAGATATGACCACTATTGTTAAAAATATAAAATCCTGAAAACTACTTAATATTAATAGCTCAACAGAATTTGACCAAATTCATTTTGGAAAAGAGGGTATTCGTATTGAGACAAACTTTGTTGATCCACCATAGAATTTGACTAAATTTAACATATAGCAGCTTGGCATGAAGGTCTTAAGATATACCATATACACTCGCTTATAAGTTGATCTCCCATTTTTAGGACCTTTTATAAGCCAATTTCTTCCATAAGTACATTGCCTGATCATAATATGTTGAGATGTATAAGTACTTTGCAAATCCTGCCTTCCCGGATTACAATGTTTAGCTGTAGAAACTAAAAGTTATCTGTTCACGTTTGAGATGGAGTAATCTCCATGTGACACATGGATTGACAGTAGATCCCATATATATATCTCAATTGGTGCCTCTGCTCATGCTAGGTTGCATTTTGTTGAGAGAGAAGCCTTGCGAAATCTATTAACAATTTCTGATATCTTGTTAATATACCAAATCTTACGGAAATATGATCTGCACTGATAAATAAATTGCATAATGTTGGTTGTCTTGTAACATTGATGTTAATGCAAAAATAAAACATTGGTTGGTCAAAGATGTCATGCAGCCATCCAATTCATGAAATACTCCATATACTACCTTAGATATTTTATAAATTGGCATGTTCTTTTTACTTGGCAAGATATGTGGACTGAAGGTGCTACAGACTGACTTTTGAATATGTAACCCATCATTGGAGAGTTACCCATGTTAAAATAGAATGTTTAATTGGTTCTGAATAAAAATGCAGATCTGACCACCAACCTGTCTGCACTTTTGAAAACTTTAATTAGTTCTGAATAAAAATGCAGATCTGACCACCAACATGTCTGTACTTTTACAAACCAGATCTAAATTAAGTTAAGTCAGAGTTCATTTTTTGCATTATTTTTAACTTCATTGATATTAAGAATACAATGACTAGAACATATACAAGTGTGATAGTCAGCACTCTGACTTTCATTTTAAGGTAAACGTTCTAACCTTTACTGGCTTGCAAAAGTTATAACACAAGCAGTATGAATGTGTTTCTGACATTGGTTATATGATGAAAGGTCATGCCTCATTTTTTTAATCTGTACCAACTTGTGAATATTATAACACAAACAGTATGAATGGGTTTCTGACATTGATTACCGGATAAAAGGTCATGCCTCAGTTTTTAAGCTGTACCGACTTGTGAATATTATAACACAAACAGTATGAATGGGTTTCTGACATTGATTACAGGATAAAAGGTCATGCCTCATTTTTTAAGCTGTACTGTGTACTGAATTGTGAATATTATAACACAAACAGTATGACTAGGTCTTTAACAAACTCTCTTAGCAGATATAAATAATGCCACATCAATGAATTATTTTTTCTTACCAAAAATATTAATTATAAAATGAACCCTAATGGTCTAGTCCACTTAATATTTCCAGTGAACTGTTTACTTCCTGATTTATGTGAAGGCACATAATGCTACAACATATTTGGCTACTTGTGACTTAAGAGCAAATTTCGGATAACTTATTTTCAGTTGATTCACTATATTCAGGTGATCTTGCACTTGGGGCTGATTGTATTGTTGAATAAATTTTAATTGTATGAAACTCATCTAGTTTTATTTTTCAACTATTTACCAATGAATTGTTAATGTCTTACAGTGTAATTCTGAGAGTAACATACATTTATGAGACACATACACTAGGAAGTTTGTTAATTGATAAAATCTATTACATCCTTGGTTAATTATTATAGGGCTATATTAATTATTTAAGCTGGTATTGTATTTATCTATGTATTAGAAGAGAAGATATGTTTTCCTATAATTCTCAAAATTATCTTGATAAATTTAATAAAACTTTTTTGACTGCAGGGACAAGCTTAGAGACCAAATAATGTTTTGTATCTTATATGTTTTCAGCATGTTTTTATGTGTTCCAATTTCATTGTTTTTGTCATTTGTTTTTCTTTAGTGTTGTCATATCATTATAGATAGTGTAAAGCGCTTAGAGTTTCTAAAGATTAGGCGCTATGCAAAACCCTCATTATTATTATTATTATATGTCCATGATAGAGGAGGACATCTTTATTTACTGTTAAATTTAGGGGCTGTGATTCCTGTTAAATAATCGCCCATTTGTGATGAAAATTTTGGAAATCTATTACACATTAAATGTTGCAAAGGAATGTGCTTCTAGAATGGATATATGGCCATGATTTAATTATAGAGTTTAGGTTTTCGTGCGTTATGGTATGTGGACTTGGATTATATAAAGGTCTGCAATTAACAGTCAGTCCATATATTTAGTTTTAAAAAGGCCTTCAGGGAATGATGTCTATGAAGTCTGCTAGAATCTTTTATAGCTTACTATGGTGAAAGTTTGCAGGGAGTCAACATGTAGAACTAGAAGCATTTTAATTAAAAGTTGGAGAAACAAAAACTGAGCAAAGCGTAGTTGCAACAGATTAGGTGCAGCAAGAGAATTCTGTGCTGAAAATGGAAAGTTTCTAAAATTTTGAGATTTGCACTAATATAAAATTGACATCATTTTATGGCAGAATAGTACATCCTATGGGACCAAAGATATATACATAAAGTAATCATATCATTCATTGGTGGGTAAGCGTTCCATTGTTTGCTGAATCTTTTTCATTTTTTTTC
Source organism: Unio pictorum (assembly GCA_030141615.1). Classification (NCBI taxonomy): domain Eukaryota; kingdom Metazoa; phylum Mollusca; class Bivalvia; order Unionida; family Unionidae; genus Unio; species Unio pictorum. Next base: position 7,157,712 of record JARLTB010000057.1, read on the forward strand.
CTTTGTTGTTTTAGCTTATAGTCTTGAATGTGACTTCAATGAACATATGTGTGGCTATCAAAACTACCTTATGACCAATGTCCAGTGGAGAAGACAGGCAGCCCCTGTTAATATGGGAGGATATTCCTTATTTGACCGTGGACCTTGTAAGTATAATTTGATAGCAATAACCTTTACTACTAAATGGTCTGAGTTCATTTTGTTTTCCCTGAGAAACAGTTGTAATATTGTATCCTTTGTCCAAAGATGTCGTCATTGTTAACATTAGTGTCCACATTCAAGTTTTGCTTGAGTTCAGATCTAACCAGTTTTCTTAATGTGTCATTTATTTTGAATTTGGATGGAGATTCATTTACATTTATATTTTACTCTGTGATTATTTGCAAAACAAACCTGAACAGTAAACCTAAAATCCTGCTGAAGTCTGCTGATTCATTCTGTTGTACAGAAATGGTATATCTTGCTTTTGCCGGTATGATTCAGCATACATAAATAAAAAAGAGTTTGCTTGCTATGAGTGAATAATGTATATATGTGTTGTCACCCACTTAATGAAATATGTCCATTAATCACTCATTTATGGTAAATATAGCATCTCATTTCTGTATCTTGTACAAGATACTCGTACATTTAGTATTTTCTTGGAATTCTCGCTCTTATACATAAGCATTGGAAACAACTGGAAGAACAATGCCTAAACCTTGCTTTTTGCTACCAATGCCATACTATGTGGAGATGGAATATATATATATATATATATATATATATATATATATATATATATATATATATATATATATATATATATATATATATATATATATATATATATATATTCAATGTTTTTTTATTTATTTAAATTTTCAGGAAGTCATGAGCCTTATTTGACTTTGAACATAGTTTTTGCACACTGAGCCAAACTTTCTTTGATTGCACTGTATTGGCAGAGATGTTTGTTTGATATAAATACAAGTTTTAGTTCTTTGATACCTTGATATTTTAGTGCCTGGTTCAGATGGGTCATCTACTCCAACCCCAGCACGATCTTATGGAACTTTGCCATCTGTAGGAACAGGAACCCAAACAACAGGGACACACTGGATATACTCAACCACTAGGCCAGACACCATGGGCTCAACAACATCAACCATGTCAACTGGTAACTATTTATGAAAGAGATTTTATCACAAAACACTTTATGTTAAAACTGTTATTATAAAAGGAGACTTTCAGAGAATAAAAGTCAAGCTTTAATAGCTATGAGGCCAAAATCTGTGAATTTCTGTAAGCTTGTTTAGAATAAAGTAAGATTCATAGAACTTGTAAAACCTAGAAACCTTGATTACTCCACTATTAAGCAAAATTTAAATCAATCATATTCAAAATTTCAAAATATCACATCATTTTAGGGAGGTATATATCAGCCTGTATAATTGGGTGTTTGTATGATTATATAATTTGATGTTTGTATGCCTGTAAAATTGAACATCATTTTTCTTCAAAATTTCTTTACAGAAATAGAGTCAAAGAATTTAGAGCAAGTAGGGTATGCTCTCATTAAGCAAGATAAAAACTGTTGGTCTAGAATGAATATTGCTCTCAAACATGTGGATTACTATTACATGATACAACAATAATGAGGTCTACACAACTCTAAGCTGCGTAGTCACTAACAGTTGCATAAACAAAAATAACTAATTAAAAGTACACTTTAAAAATGTGTCAACATTTCAGTGATTGTTAAAATGCTGTTGAATGTTATTTCAGCTTCTATCTTTCATTATGAGATTCCATTTTGTTGTGCTTTATTTGCTTTAATTTGCTGGAAATTAAGATTTGAAAACTGAGCAAGTTGTGAATTGTCTCTTTGATTACCTCAAAGTATATTTCCGAGAGTCAAATTATTTGTATAACTTCAGAAAGAGATGTTAGATTTTCTAATTATGACTTAGTTTAGATCAGAGGTCAGTTTGATAATTTGAGTTCAGATAAAGAAAATTATATTATTTACAATGGGTAAACATAAGCTGCAATGCTATTCAGAGGTTATCTCTATTATACAAACACCTCTGATAAACAATCCCTTTTTTTTAAGACGCTGTTCATAAAACTGCAGAAAAATTAAACTTTTATTAAGTATTCTCATATCTCGATAAACTACTTTTTTCACTTCACTGAGATGACTGCCCAATACAGTTTTTATGAATTACATAATTTCTGCAAACTATTGCAGGTTTAATCGGTACCTGGATTTTCATTCAGCTTGTAAATTTGTTGTGGATCAACAGAAGTTTTTTAAGATACCAGTCACACCCAAGTTGCATCATATGGACTACCAATTGTGCAAATGCTTCCTCAAAATTCAAGATTTCCAGCAGAACATTTAATCATATGTGGGCATAATCATGCAAAAAATAAGAATTGTGCACTTTTTTGGTGGTGTGAATTATTATTATTGTTTACTGTAAAACTTTCAGTTGTCACTCGCAGTGATATGTTGTCCTTGTATGGTTGTAAATATGTCATATATTTCTGTGTGTCCTGTGTTCAATTATGATTGATTAATAAGAAAGGTCAGAAGAGCACATTCGATAGAGTTTGGCTTGGTGGAACAGTGTGTTAAATGGCAGAACTTTAATTTCAGCTTCAACTGTTATATTATAGTATACAGAAGACAAGATATGCATTTAAGGTACTTATTATGCTTCCTATTGCTCCTTTTGAATACAATGTTTTTTTTAAAAAACTTAACTTGAAGGCCCCCCTCCCCCACCCTCCTCGTTATGGCTACGTTGCTCCACCTTTTTTCAGATTCAGTAGGGACAACTACCCACATTTATCAAATCCTAGATGCAACCTTATGATGAATTGGATTGAGGCAGTAAATATTGGAAGGAAAAAATTGTACAGTTTTGATTAATATTGACCATCTTATGCTATCCAAATCATTGTCTAATTTTTTTTCCAGGATACATTCTTGTTGTGAATGTGTCATTGACACAAGAATGGGCGCTTCTGTACTCACCAAACTTTACCAGCGCTGGATATAATTGTTATCTGCACTTCTCTGCTGCTTTGGCTCTTGGATACAGGGGGAGTTTGTACACTCAAGTGGACCTGTACAACAGTAATATCTATGCCAGGAGACTGTTTTCTCAGTCTTACTATGACAGCCTTTGGACAGGATGGGTTGACCAGGAGTTTTACATTTCTCCAGGAGACTTCTATCTGGCATTTTATGTCAGTGGTAGTAACTTTCAAGTAGCTCTGGACAATGTTTACTTATCTGGCTGCAATGGTAAGTAACGTACAATGCGTACATCTGTCAATTTGTCTTGCTAGAAGAACTTAATTGATACAGTGGTAATGCTTCCACTATGATGTTATTGTTGGTGTGACATGGATATTGCTCTTTTGATGGGCACCCTTAACAATATTATGGTACAGGCAGCATCAACAATGTTAACCTACCTACCTACCTACCTACCTACCTACCTACCTACCTATGAATGAAACTTAGATTCAGTACAGTTTTAGTATGTGCCAAACTTTGTTCCTCACATACCAGAATCCCATTTGTTCATTCTACTTTGACCCTAATCCATGATTGTATTAATATATGTAAATTTTCTCCAAATGCAGGCTACCCATATATCCATTACTGTGTTGTAAACCAAGAACATATATCACTGAGATCCTGATTTTACTAAGTGGATACTAAAGTGATATTTTATGGTTAGAGTAATGAATATGAATAAAAGTTAAAGCTTGATAGGGGAATGCAAACTTGGTTGTCATAAAGTCAGACAATTACCTTTTCAGGACATGACTTTACAAATAACATTGGGGCATATTTGTAGTATTATCTTAGAACAGTTCACCTGTCTATTGCAAATAGCCAATATCTTTGTTGTAAACTGTGATAACTACTTAGCATGGGCCAGAAAAGAAAATGTGTTTGGTGTATTAAATAAAAAAATAATGGTAGGAAACTTTGATTTAATGACAGGTTTTGACAGTCACATCCAAGGCGATATTCTTTCTTTTTTCAGAAATCAGAGGTATTTTGAGCATTTGGGTACCTTCCTTGCATCCTCTCAATGTTTTTTGAAGTTGAGACACTGAACTATGAAACAATTTTTTTTTCTCAAGATGACATTGTTAAGCTGCTCAATTTAGCCTGATTTCTTGTCCACACTGCTAGCAGACAAAGTCACATTGACCTGCTCTTTTGATAATGGTTAGAATTATGGTTAAGGATCATTTGATAGATGTTGGTGCAAAGTATGGATGTATTTTGAGGAAATGATAATGGAAATGTCAGCATGGATTCTTTGAATCTATATTTGTCTCCTCCTACATAATAATTATGACCATATTTAAAGATGAAGCTGATAATACCAAGCATGCTTGCATGATGGTCCCATAATTTGTATACTGATGATATGTTGCCAAATAAGGCCATTGTATCGAAAACTCGAAATACCTTTAGTTGACTTCTTATCAAACAATGCTTAACCACATTGGACAGATATGAAGTCTTTTGATAGTTTTAAAAATGATTCTGGTTTGCCATCATGTTTGGTAATATACAAACCTAAAAAGACTTTTCAAAAACGATTGATTGACCATGAGTATGGATGCCATTACAACAAAATACATGAATGTCAAAATTATTACTGTAATCAAAATTTATATGCCAAGTGCCTTCATATTTATATTTTAGGTATTTGTCAGTCAGATAATTATATCAGGCTCATATGGATGAAATTTGAACAGTATATTTTGTGAAAACATCATATGACACCAGACTTATTAGCCTTAATTATTAAAATGTTTTTCTTGGCTTTTAGAATACATTAAATGTCTTAATGACCAAGACAGATTCAAGAATATTGAATTATCTGGAAGTGTTCTCACCATGATGTAATACTTTAATTTGAAGCATGCACTTAATATTCAAAACTTGTCCTGATCACATGGTTTATATTGATTGAATGCACATAATAAAGAAAATACTTACAGCAGGGGAAATATGCTCCAAACTTTGGATGACATTAACATTAAACTACTGTGCATATGTACAAAATAAGCAAATTCTGTGTACATTTTAGTCCAGTATTGGTAAAGAAATATGCAGATATTCTGTTTACTAGTCTGTTTGATAAAAAAAAACAATTTCAGGCCAAGAATTAACAATGATGACATCACAACATGGTAATTATACTTTTTCCATATATGTCAATAATTTTGGACAAGGATAGCTTGATAACATTTTCTCTAAATCAATCAGTATTCAGTCTATGAAAATGATGTTCTCATGTACATATTGTCTCAAGATATTTAAGTTTTATGACTTTAGTGAAAATATTTTGTGCAAAGCAATATTACTTTTTACTCAAAAACAGCCAAATTGATTTCACCAAATTACACAGGAAGCTTTTTTCTTTTCTGTTCCAGGGTTAACAACCACCACATCTCGAACAACACCAGGTATGTCTCAAGACTTTTTGGTGACATAATATTTGTATTTACTGTGCAACTCGAATTGGTCTTACTGTAGTTTTATGATAATATTGATATCTTGATCTATTTGAGATTTGGTTCACTTTCTAGATACTGTAAAAAATATTGAGACTGAAAAATATCACCTGGGAACAATGTACAACCTTCAGCAAGGAAGGGCTGTTGACCCAGATCTGTCATCACATAATGTACTGGCAAATCGCTGTTGTCTGCCAGATATACAAAGAAGTTAACTATGGACCAAATCAACATATTGTATTTGATGTGTGCTGTTTGCTGGGAATCAAAAGTTGAATGGGCAGCTTGATCCAAGTATATTTAATTTATAGGCAGATCTTTGTACTGTAAGTTTGGTATAAAATTAAATATTACTGCAATAGTTCATGATTATAATGCACATATTGGAATAAAATTAAATATTACTGCAGTAGTTCATGATTATAATGCACATATTGGAGGGCTTCAAGCTATATTAGTTCTTCGGAGTTAAGTTTGAATAAAGGCATTTTTATCATCTTTATCAACATTTTCTTTTAAAGGTGGAATTTTCCCTGATTCTCAAGTTCGACTGGTTGGTGGACAGAACCAATATGAGGGAAGAGTGGAGGTCTATTACAGTGGCTCATGGGGCACCATATGTGATGACTCTTGGGATAATAATGATGCTGCAGTGGTCTGCAGAATGCTTGGATATAGGTAAAGAATGAAACAATCAAGCCTTTTGGAGTTAAGTAACTTCCTCAGTATTATCATGCCCATATTTGAAGATGATCTATTTCTCCCCAGTTTTAGACTCGTAAAAATTGTAAAAGAAAACTTTGCCAAAAGGACATCTTTAGTCCCCTTTCTATAAGTGTTTTTTTTTTAGGCCACAAGAGATTATCCTGGGTAAAATACTGATTGTTAAATCATTAGATAAAATTTGAATTGTTATGGTTATTCATTAATATCATTTTAAGCAGAAGCATTATTGACTTTTGGGGATGCTTTGCTGCATATGTGTTCTTTTTAAACATTTTCTTATATTTCCAATTTCCTGGAAAGCTTGGTATTGGCAGTATTACTGTTACAATTAAGAAACAAACCATATGAAACTTGGATGTCCATACCAAACACGATTGGCCCTGGTATAGCTTGATAGGTTTTAAATGTGATTTTATTTTGTCATACCTTTATTGGAAGAAAACTGCAAGGCTTTGTGAGAATGATGTCATCCACTGGTGTTGGTGGCATGAATTCATTGTTACAAATGTAATTTTTGTTTAGTAATAATTTTATTGCATAATTTTAATTAAACAGAATTAAGTAAAAGTAAAATATTAATTTTGGTCATCACTTTACAAAGCAATTTTAATTAAAAACAGAATAAAATTTATTTAGCAAATAGCTAAGGGTATGTTGATGTCAGTAGATGCACATTTTAATGAATAAAAAAAACCAGTTTTAAGAAATTAAATGTTTTTCGTATCATGGCATTTTTTAAATTCTTTTTATGTTTATGTTTAATTTTATATAGCTTTTACAGAAGATTATTGTCTTTGAACTTTTGTCTTGTTACATTATTTATTTAGATGGCTTTATAGTCCTAAACTTGGTCGTCTATTTGCAATTATTTATCAATACAGTTTTAGAACCTATTTTTAGTTGTGAATATGTTTCTGATGTGACATTAAAGCCATACATATTGGCTTAAAAACCTCTCTGCAGAAGATTCTGAACTGCAATCAAATGACTAATTACAAAAGATAAAATAGCCTTAGATTCACCATCATCATCAGATTATTTCATCTCCCAAAAAAAAATTTCTTCCACTCAAAACAAGCCAAAAAAGAACTTGAAAATTGGTAAATATATCTTGTTTTCTTTCTTAAAACCAGACTAGAATTTCGCTATGAAAAAACCACTTTAATAACCATCTTAAGGTTAATGTAAACTAAAAGTAAAATGTTTTCATCCAAACTCTTATTTCATCTTTTTTCACTTTTTTATGTACAGCACTTTTGGAGCATCTGCAGTATGCTGTGCTGGATTTGGCTTCAACTCAAATCTGGGCATTTTCTTGGATGATGTTATGTGTAGAGGAAATGAAAGTTCTATATACAACTGTAGCCATAATCCATGGTACTCTCACAATTGTGGGCACTCAGAAGATGCTGGTGTACGTTGTGGTTGGTATAGTTTTGTATTCACATTCTTTAAATTTAATATGATACATGTATATGTAGACAGAGATAAGTAAGTTATCAATTTTTTTTTGCCCAACTTGCCAAATCACCCATATACTTAAAGGCTTACTATATTAGATACTTTGCGTACTTTAATCACAGTGACTAACTGAAACTACCTCTCAATAGATATTTCAGAGTAAGCAGGGTGAGGAATAGGTATCACTTTTCCAGCAGCAGTGATAGCATCATTAATTGTCTGTTCAAAATCTTCTTTTTAATGCTTTTGCAAGTCAGATAGATCATGTGTGTGTGCAATATTGCTCAACAGATGCATGTGAGACAAAGTTGAAAAAAACCCAAATAATTAATCTTTTGTTTCTGTACCTGCTTCTGCTATTTTTCTGATACATTTGGAACATATATATCTTGCAATTGCAGCTTTCACAACTAAAACAGATATAAGCCACATCTTCTAACTTCTTTTAGAAATAAATGTGCCAATGATACAGATCTGTTATCAAATATGGCTTATGATGATAGTCAATAATCAAAATTGTATAATATTCAGTAAAAAATACTTTTCTTTTTTTATTTCTCATACCTCCTATTTGGTAAACCGCGGCCTTGTTGCACATTATAATATCCACCATCTGTTCCTTCAGTACTCTTTTCAGCCCATAACCTTTTTTAGCTGTTGGTTGACTTTTATTAATTGGAAGTGATCGCTCTTAGAAAATACTTTCTGTTTACTTGTTGTGATTGTGATGACAGGAATCAGTTGTTCTGCCTTTAAAAATGAACGTAGAATTTAAATATGCCCATATCAATGTAGAGTTAGATTTGGGTCTTCATTGTTTCTTTTGGTGAGAGGTATATGGGACAAGTATGTTGCATCTTTTTTTTTTTTTGTTAAGGTAATCAAGTTCGACTGGTTGCTGGACAGAACCAATATGAAGGAAGAGTGGAGGTTTATTACAATGGTTCATGGGGTACATTATGTGATGATTCCTGGGATAATAATAATTGCACTTAGAATATAATGTGTGTTTGCTTGTTGTGCCTGTGATGACTGGAATCAGACGTTTTGCCTTTAAACATGAACCTAGAATTTAAATATGCCCTGGTAAATGCTGAGTTAGATTTGGGTCTACATTGCTTCTCTCAGTGAGAGTTATATGGGACAAGTATGTTGCATCTTTTGTTAATGTATTGTGACATTCTTTTAAGGTAATAGTTTCATCAGTTCTAAAGTTCGACTGGATGGTGGACAGAACCAATATGAGGGAAGAGTGGAGGTTTATTACAATGGTTCATGGGGCACCATATGTGATGATTCCTGGGATAATAATGATGCTGCAGTGGTCTGCAGAATGCTTGGATACAGGTAAGGAAAAAAGTCAAGCCTTTCTGAGGTAACTAACTTTCTCAGTATGATCACTTCTCATATTAGTCTCTTGAATTTGAAGATTAAACCTATTCAACACAATTTTACAGGTTTGGAACACTTTCTATGCCAGACCACCTTGGCTTATCTTAGGAGAAGTGCCATATGTTAAAGATTTGTTTATTAATACGAAGGTTATTTGTATTTAGTAATTTATTTATAATCATCTTTACATTCTGAGTCATTTTTGATATTTAGCATAATGTACAGATCTTAAAAATATTGTAATATATACTGAAATTTTTAATAAATAAATAAGTCCCAGTTTAAGATGTTAACTATAATTCTTATCATGGTAAAATCATATCTATTGATTCTCTAATAGTCTTCTTAAAGCAAATGGAAATGTATTTCTCTGGCAAAAATATCGGAACAATGTGAAGTATTAATTTTAGAAGAGAATGATCAGCTAAATTTTTAATATCAATTATCTTTTTCATATTAATTTAATGTCTGTTTTGAGATTTAAATATTTTATCGTCATATTAGTGTCTTGATTTGTTGATAAGCCAGAATTTGAAGATTAAACCTATTCCTCACAATTTAACAGGTTTGGAAAATTTTCTCAGACCACCTTGGCTTATCTTAGAAGAAATGCCATATGTTAAAGATTTATGTATCTATATGAAGATTATTTTTATTGAGCGATTAATTTACTAAACACATTTAAATTACAAGTCTTTATTGATATTTAGTATAAACTCTTGTTATTTCATCTTTTTTCACTTTTTATGTACAGCGCTATTGGAGCATCTGCAGTATGCTGTGCTGGATTTGGCTCCAACTCAAATCTGAGCATTTTCTTGGATGATGTTATGTGTAGAGGAAATGAAAGTTCTATATACAACTGTAGCCATAATCCATGGTACTCTCACAATTGTGGGCACTCAGAAGATGCTGGTGTACGTTGTGGTTGGTATAGTTTTGTATTCACATTCTTTAAATTTAACATGATACATATGTATGTAGACAGAGATAAGTAAGTTATCAATTATCTTTTGTCCAGCTTACCATATACTTAAAGACTTACTATATTAGATACTTTGAGTATTTTAATCTCAGTGACTAACTGAAACTACCTCTCAATATGTATTGTTTCATCAGTGTAAGCAGGGTGAGGAATAGGTATCACTTTTCCAGCAGCAGTGATAGCATCATTAATTGTCTGTTCAAAATCTTCTTTTTAATGCTTTTGCAAGTCAGATAGATCATGTGTGTGTGCAATATTGCTCAACAGATGCATGAGAGACAAAGTTTTAAAAAACCCAAATAATTAATCTTTTGTTTCTGTACCTGCTTCTGCTATTTTTCTGATACATTCGAAAAATATATATCTTGCAAATGCAGCTTTCACAACTAAAACAGATATAAGCCACATCTTCTAACTTCTTTTAGAAATAAATGTGCCAATGATGCAGATCTATTATCAGATATGGCTTATGATGATAGTCAATAATCAGAATGCCAAAATCTTGAATCCAAAGGCCTGGGCAGTTGATGCTCCATGTATAGACCGGAATGGCCAAATGTATGCACTTCCCTTACACATCAAACTCAGATGATAATGAAAAAAGCAAAACAATTGGAGTGTCTCCTCTATGTGCTTATTCTTCTGAAATGGCAAATCTTGGATCAATTAATCTGAAGGTCGTCTACAGGACCCATTGCAAGCTCAGAAGTGGTACTTGAGGATTACAAGGTTCTATCAAAGGGAGGTAATGCCTGTTACCCAACACAGTCTTGGATAATGTTTAGTTTTCTTTCTGCATAGGTGAGGATGAATCAGATTTGGTTAACAGTTATGAAAATAAGGGTAGTGTGTTTGAACTTTTGTTTACATTTGGGAATTATGATGTCCATGCTCCACCACAAATATTTGTTCTTGGATTCTAATATGTATTGATATTAGATCTAAGAAAGTGATATAAAGTTAATAAATTGATGAGACACTTTTAGTATAAATTAAGTTAACATGGAGTATGCAGTTTCATGTATCTGTTGAACTGAATCATAAAGCCAATATGGTTTTTGATATGCCGTTTTGTATGGCATATAATTAAAAGTTATAAACATGGCCACTGTTTTTAATGTGAAAAAGAAAACCTCACAGTTACTTGTCAAATCTGCTGAACTGATATATTCAAGTTTCACAGAAAGCATACAGTGCTTACAGATATTTCAAATGTTTGTCAATTGTAATATTACTTTTGTTACAAGAAAGTAGTTAAAACCTTTAATTAATTTTTCATAATCCACAGGGGAAAATTTTACCAAATTTGACAAATTATTGTAGCGAGATATACATTCAAATTTGTACTATATTGCTGATTTGTAATCGAATTTGACTGTTTTTACTTAGAACATTAAAAAGCATGATACAGCTTCTGGAAAGCAGAACTAAACCAGACTGAAACATCCTGTGATGAAGATCTGTACAACTTGTACAGATGATGCCAGTATTTATGTATTTTGACAGGTTCTGCATGTCACAGATAAAGGAAAATCATATCAAACCGCATGTCTTGTGGCTTTGAATATGCCATGGTTGAACAAACAAGACATTGTATTCTGCAAAAATTGTATTGTTTTTACTTTTAGCATGCAGAATGTCAGCTATTTCTTTTCTTGTTGCAGGTTCATCAACCAATACATCAGGAACAACACCGGGTATGAATTATGACTCTTTGTTGACACTGTTATTTACTGTGCAACTTAACTGATGTTACTACATTTTTATAATAGCATTGATAATGTCTTGTTCAATTTGAGATTTTGTTCACTTACTAGATACTGTGAAAATTATGTAGACTGATAAATATCACCTGGGAGAAATGTACAACCTTCAGCAAGGGGTGTTGACCCATATCTGTCATCACATAATGTACTGACTGGATCTCTCTGTTTTCTGCCAGAAATTACAAACAATTAATGCATGGACCAAATCAACATATTGTGCTTGCCAATCTATGTTTTTGCTGTTTGCTGAAAAACAAAAGTCAGATAAATAGCACGAGCTAAATGTGTTGAATTTTCTGGCAGATATTTGTACTGTAAATATGCTGAAAAATTAAAACTTAATACTGTAATATTTTCTTTTTTCTCTAAATTGTTGCTATAAAAAGGATAATATATATACTGATAATGTATCTAATATTATAGGAGGTAACCTTATACAAAGGTAGGTTCAATATTATAATTGCATTCAACCCCAAATTTGATCATTGACCATATGTGTTTTTTATGGGATGGTGCTATACTAAGTTGTTCTAAAGTGAGGGACTATTGTACTAATTGAGAAACTCAAATCAAACCAAAGTGAGTGTGAAATCAATTGAAATTGCAAGCAATTCTGCACTGACTTTAAATCGCTCCTTACTCCTTTTTAAGGATATCGTAGGAGACAAAAAATTACTGGACCAAGGAGATATTTTTCATAGAGTTAGCAGTAGAAAGATCTGCACTTAATTGCTTTCTACGTATAGACCTTTGTATTATTTAGCGAAATTTCTAATGTTTTGTCTTCAATGACAAATTCACATCCATGTTTGACATATCCTGGGCCAGCTAATGTAGTGGCAGACTGATCACACAATAATAAACCAATGAATACAAACACAATGGTCTTTTTATCCCTTGGTTTTCACTCAGTAACTGCCTAAGATATGCTATGAAATACCAAAATCTTGAATCCAAAGACCTGGGCAGTTGATGCTCCATGTATAGACCGGAATGGCCAAATGTATGCATTTCCCTCCCTTACACATCGATAATGAAAAAAGCAAAAGAATTGGAGTGTCTCCTCGATGTGCTTATTCTCCTGAAATGGGAAATCTTGGATCAATTAATCTGAAGGTCGTCTACAGGACCCATTGCAAGCTCAGAAGTGGTACTTAAGGATTACAAGGTTCTATCAAGGGAGGTAATGCCTGTTACCCAACACAGTCTTGGATAATGTTTAGTTTTCTTTCTGCATAGGTGAGGATGAGTTAGATTTGGTTAACAGTTATGAAAATAAGGGTAGTGTGTTTGAACTTTTGTTTGCATTAGGGTATTAGGATGTCCATGCTCCACCACAAATATTTGTTCTTGGATTCTGATATGTATTGATATTAGATCTAAGAAAGTGATATAAAGTTAATAAATTGATGAGACACTTTTTTGTATAAATTAAGTTAACATGGAGTATGCAGTTTCATGTATCTGTTGAACTGAATCATAAAGCCAATATGGTTTTTGGTATGCTGTTTTGTATGGCGTATATTAACAGTTATCTATCATCTTTCAACATTTGCCATGCATCCTATTTAAACCTAATTTGGCAGAGCGTATTATGATATGAAGAGTTATCTGATTCTTACAAATGATGCTTATCTGTTTTTAAACATGGCCACTGTTTTTAAATGTGAAAAAGAAAACCTCACAGTTACTCATCAAATCTGCTGAACTGATCTATTCAAATTTCACAGAAAGCATTCAGTGCTTACAGATATTTCAAATTTTTGTCAATTGTAATATTACTTTTGTTACAAGAAAGTAGTTAAAACCTATAATTAGATTTTCATAATCCACAGGGGAAAATTTTACCAAATTTGACAAATTATTGTAGCGAGATATACATTAAAATTCGTACAATATTGCTGATTTGTAATTGAATTTGACTGTTTTTACTTAGAACATTAAAAAGCATGATACAGCTTCTGAAAAGCAGAACTAAACCAGACTGAAACATCCTATGATGAAGATCTGTACAACTTGTATAGATGATGCCAGTATTCATGTATTTTGGCAGGTTCTGCATGTCACAGATAAAGGAAAATCATATCAAACCGCATGTCTCGTGGCTTTGAATATGCCATGGTTGATCAAACAAGACATTGTATTCTGCAAAAATTGTATTGTTTTTACTTTTAGCATGCAGAATGTCAGCAATTTTTTTTTCCTGTTGCAGGCTCATCAACCAATACTACAGGAACAACACCGGGTATGAATTATGACTCTTTGTTGACACTGTTATTTACTGTGCAACTTAACTGATGTTACTACATTTTTATAATAGCATTGATAATGTCTTGATCTATTTGAGATTTTGTTCACTTGCTAGATACTGTGAAAATTATGTAGACTGATAAATATCACCTGGGAGAAATGTACAACCTTCAGCAAGAGGTGTTGACTCGTATCTGTCATCACATAATGTACTGACTGGATCTCTCTGTTTTCTGCCAGAAATTACAAACAATGCATGGACCAAATCAACATATTGTGCTTGGATCTATGTTTTTGCTGTTTGCTGAAAAACAAAAGTCAGATAAATAGCACAAGCTAAATGTGTTGAATTTTCTGGCAGATAAATGTACAGTAAATATGCTAAAAAATTGAAACTTAATACTGTAATATTTCCTTTTTTTCTCTAAATTGTTGCTATAAAAAGGATAATATATATACTGATAATGTATCTAATATTAATAGGAGGTAACCTTATACAAAGGTAGATTCAATATTATAATTGCATTCATCCCCAAAATGGGATCATTGACCATATGTTTTTTTTTATGGGATGGTGCTATACTAAGTTGTTCTAAAGTGAGGGACTATTGTACTAATTGAGAAGCTCAAATCAAACCCTAGTGACAGTGTGAAATCAATTGAAATTGCAAGCAATTCTGCACTGACTTTAAATCGCTCCTTACTCCTTTTTAAGGATATCGTAGGAGACAAAAAATTACTGGACCAAGGAGATATTTTTTGTAGAGTTAGCAGTAGAAAGATCTGCACTTAATGGCTTTCTAAATATTTGGTTATTACATTATAATCATTCTTGTGATCACCTTTGATTTCCCAAATAGTCTTTGAAGACATGACTAGTGTTCTTTCTCTGCAGGTTTGTGAGCCGCTAAAGTATTACATTTTAATTTTGGTCACATTTGATAGCAGTCTCTTTAACTTTAACACATGTTTTAGTCTGTTTTGTAATTAACTTGCAGTGATATTTTCTCCACAAACCATGTTCTTGCTAATATGTTGAGGCTCATAATTTTGCAAGACAAATGGCTTACCACAAAAATCAACCCAGATATCCGTTCAGAGAATTTTGTTTGACATGCTGAGCATGATGGGCACTGTTTTGAAAAAGTTGCTTGTTTTTACTGTACCTGCTTTACCACCTGTCAGAATGAGCATTAATATTTTTCTTGTTTCTTTTGTTTCTTTCAGGAGGTTATGCTCCATATATTTCATATATTGATGCCCAAAGGAATGGCACATATGCAAATATCACTTGCATTGCCAATGGATACCCTAACCCCAATATTTCGTACTATATTTCTGCTGGATCAAGATTTGTTGATGGAAACGTCACGGGTCATACTATCGTTGGTAACAGCATGATAGTGAACTACAACTACACCTGGTCTGGATATTATTGCATGGCTAGGAATGCATTTGGATATTACCTTTCTTATTTCAGCAGTAAGTGGTTCATTTCAGGCTGAATACAGATTATTATATAATAAGTGATTCCGTTTTGACTAATTACTGCAACATATTCTGCAATAAGTAATGTATTTCAGGCTAATTGCTACATGTCATTCAATATTAAGTAAATAATTGCTGGCTAACTACAGACCATTCTGCTGTAAGTGATTCATTTCATTATGTTTAGTTGTTCCATTTAGGCAATGATCTCTTTGCATTGGGTAGTTTATGAAATAGTCATAAAAGCAATCAACTGTTGAAGCATAATTCATCAAAGAGCTTTGTTTCCACTAGGGTTTCTCCTGACTTGACCTGTCTTATTCACAGAGACTAACCTGTTAGATAAATCTTTGTGAAGATGTTCAGGGCTTATAGTTTAATCAAATCCTGCACACCCCTAAGAAATGATAATGAATAATTCATGAACTGGCATGATCTGTTCTTTAACATTTGAACACTAGTATATTTGAAGTGATACTTTTCTTGGACGATTCATGCACCTGGGTTCATGAAACATTAATGAAAGTTCATCAAAATGTACATAAAGCATTCATGAATGTGGATGAACTGAACATGGGCTTTTCACAAAAGTATGAATACATGAAACATTCATGAACCAACACCTTACAAGCTGTTCTTGAACAGTTCATGAATATTCATGAAATGAACAGTTAATAAAAAGTTCACAAATTGGATCATCATCATTCATGAACATGAACTATGATGAACAAAAGTTTATCATGAATGATTCATGTCTCCATGAACAGTTTCTATTAAAAAAAAAATTGATTATCTTACAAACTCACAAATAACTATTTAATTCAGAATCCTTAGATAACCTTAGATATGGGTTTTTTAAAAGAATGAAATGCAACATATTATCTAACTATCAAAACGGTATTTTATTTCAGATAAATTTCTAATATTTAAGGAAGAACATGTAAATTGACAAGCGATATTTATTCTCTTACTTATGGCAATACTTGTACGTTTTGTAATTTTTTTTAAAGAAACAAATATTGAAAATATTCTCATCTGTCCATTCTGCAAAAGTCCACAGCTTTTGATCATGGTTTTATAATTGCTATAGCACCATTTGCATGGTCTTTTGTTTGTGGGGGAAAAGGACGCTCAGCTGCTGAAATCTCACATGTATATTAACTCATAATATATTAAAGTTTTTACTGCATATTGGCAACCAGTGACTAGGTCAATATAATATGCAGTTTATGACAGAAATGGACAAAAATGTTAGAACAAATTAGTCATTGAAAGCTTTTATAGCAATCACATTTTTTTACATGCTGGCCAGAATATATGTTCCCATATTAATCAAGAAGTATTCAGATTAAGTACACAAGTATTGAATAAAAGATCTCTATGAACATTTATACTGTGTATCAAATCATTTAAAAAAAGAAAATTATCACTTTTATATTGTACTCATATTCATCTACATGTTTAAGAAATATCTTGGTAGTGCATCAAAATACTTTAATTGTTCATGACATTTTAGTGCCTTCAAATATGCTATAAAAGTTCATCAGTATGTTCAGTACATGATTGGTTAAAATTATTAAAGTGTTCATTTACTTATCTACATGCTTGTTGACTGACTCACTAACTTACCTTTCTTCTTTCTTCATCCTTTATTTATTTATAGATTTATTTACATATGCAAATTATAATTTCCCTCTTGCAGAGCCTGGAATACCATCGCTATGGACATCGGATATAACATCCACATCTGTGATGCTGCATGTGACCCAACCACCTAATAATGGAAATTTAACACTCATCTCATATTTCATACAGAACTTTTGGAACTCAGAGTGGAGAATAGTTGATGTCATCCTTGCAAACATAACAAGTTACAATGTGACTGGACTAGCACCAAATTCTACAAACATTTTTGTGGTGGCAGCCAGTAATGCACTAGGTTATGGAAACTATTCTAACCAGCTTGTTGTTACTTTAGGTAAGGGACAATATTGTCATTTCATTTTATTTTTTTTCTTTTTAGCCAAAATTGCATTTGTCCTGTTGATTTTAAAACTATTCCAGCCTATCAATAGATTCAGTTTAAATTACATAACATCTGCATTTATTTAAGATTCATTGCTATAAATGATATCATCACTTAACAATTGTCATTAAATTGACAGCTATATGCTATGCTGTGCTATGTTTATGCTGTATTTATTTAGATGCAATGTACATGGAGAAGTAGATGGTTGGAATACAAGTTAAACAACAAGTACAGTACTTGTCTTTTTATAATTAAATACGTTGTTAGGGTATCTAAGAAACTAATCATCGATACAGTAACTTAATCTGGGTGCAGGTTTCATATCTCATCTGATAGCGGAAACACTTGATAGTGCTCTGTCCTTCAAGACTTGTGAGATCTGATTTCCATCCACTATTAAATTTATCACAGTACAAGCACCCAGATCAAGCTTTTTACTGATAACCTGTATATATCAAAATCCTGGAGTAGTTGAATAATGCATGTGATGTTTGCTTATTAATGAGATAATCTTGAATTTAATTGACTGTGCTTGTTACCACTTTTGTAGCCTTCAAGTTATTTCTGATTCAGTTATGATCAGAATTGAAATAATGACTATATGATCAACTATCTAGGATGAATTTTATAATACAACTTAAGCGACTGTATTTATGCCCTGCTTTTAATCAGACATGGTAAATTGGTTAAATTGTTAATGTTGGATGATATTTATGATGCCTTTGACTTGATATTTTATACATTCTTTATTGCACCTTTAGAGACTGTTTTATTATTGGATTTTGATCAACCTGTCATCATGATCTTGACTGAGTATAATTTTGAAATTCATTCATACTATTTGATGTGACATTGCATCAGATTGACCAAACTTGCCAACAATTTAGCAATAATATTTCTGTTTTGGCTTTGATCTGATTTGGGAAATAGTTTAATATTATCATTATATTGGACAATAAGCAAAAAACTGATACATATTCTTGAGCTAATCTTGTATATGATTGGCTGAGCTGGTTACCACTCAAGACTCTGAAATCTAGATCGAGTTTGCTCCACTTTAAAATTATATCATTTTGATAGTTCTATAAGAAGTGACACGAGTGCATATTAATGAAATACTTTGTGTTTGACTAGTTAGTGCATATTAATAAGATTTTGAGTGGCTAAAAGTTTACCTTTCTAGGTCTAGAAACTATATTTCTTGTCCGAACTCTGTAACTGCCTGTAAAGGAGTTCATATCATCAACACTTTGGATGATAATTATGAACAAGAGAATGTGCATATTAATTATGTTATTATTGTTAGATCTTTTTTTCTTATCAGGATATAGCAGAATCGGCATTAGCAACATTATATAAAATTTTGGAGATAATTTGCCTAGGTTGTATTCTCACAATACTACATATGTCAGTTTATATTATCAGGTGAGAGAGTTATCAAGCCCACTTGGACTCCTATCATTTTGTATTTATTTCAGTTCTCTCTCACATGAGCTTATGTTACAACATGTTAGTTTGTTTGTACGCATTTGTTGACCTATTTGTCTATGTGTCAGCTTAATTGCAGCAAATTTATATAAATTTCAAACTGAATGAATTGTCTTTTAAAAAGGTTCAATTTTTGTGTTGCACTCTATTGTACATAATAGGGGGCCGCAAGCTAGATTAGTTCTTTCGAGTTAACCTCTGAATAAAATCAATTTTATCATTTTCATCATCATTTTCTTTTAAAGGTAATACTTTTACTGGTTCTGAAGTTCGACTGGTTGGTGGACAGAACCAATACGAGGGAAGAGTGGAGGTTTATTACAATGGCTCATGGGGAACCATATGTGATGATTCCTGGGATTATAATGATGCTGTAGTGGTCTGCAGAATGCTTGGATTCAGGTAAGGAATAAAACATTAAGCCTTTCTGAGGTGACTGACTTCCTCAGTATGATCACATGTCATATTACTATCTTGATTTGTTGACAAGCCAGTACTTGAAGAGAGAACCTATTCCTCACAATTTAACAGGTGCCAATCATTTTCTTTCTCAGGCCACCTTGGTTTATCTTAGGAGAAATACCATATGTTAAAGATATCTGTATCAATATGACAATTCTTTTTATTGAGTGATTTATTTAGTAATCACATTTACATTATAAAGCTTTTTTGATATTTAGGATAATGTACAGATCTTAAAAATACTATTAGACACCGTTCCATGTTGAATCAGTATATTAATGTGAAATAATTACTGTGTACGATTCCAAAATATGTCGTGTAATGAATGAAACCATTTGATATGAAAAATAAACTGAAACAGTTTTACTCAGTTTGTGTTTTTTTAATTGCAAATATTAGTCAGGCAGTCATTAATTAGTTTTGTTATTACTTTAAAAATAAAATCATTTCAAACATAATAAACTAACGGGATTATCTAAAACTAAATAGCAAAGGAATGAAAGGTCAGTATAAAGCTAGTTCTCACCACCAGCCCAATCTTCAATTTACAAGATTTAGTTTTAAGATGATATAAATATGACTGTTTAGTGAAACATCCTATAGTAATAAAATCTAGATGAAATTCCAAATTAATAATTTAATTGACAATAAAGAAATCCAGCTGGTCTTGCATTCTTTCTTGATTGGCTATAAAATATGGCCACAGTTACTAAAAATAGAAGAGCCTTAAATGAGTTTTTTTTAGTATGCTCATTCGAATTTGACCAGAAATTACAGAAAGCATGCTTGCATTAATGGATGTAATCTTTGAACAGCTTCAGAAAACAGTCACTCATATCAATGTAAATAAATTGGACACAAGGCATTCTGGTATGAAAGGCTTTACATATGTCATCAAGTTCTGTCCCAGTATATGCAGTGAAATGGCATGGTTTAATGGGATTTTTTCTGCTGAGAAAATGTATCAATATGGCTTATCAGTTTAGGCTTGAGACTAACAAATCTCCTATCATGGTAGTCGCAGATTTCCAAATCTGATAATAAAATTGATCCAGAGCATTGATACCTACATCCAGTGGTTCCCCTCTTGACAAATGTTTTAATTGGACATTTTCTTGTGACCCATTTCAACGCTTTTTTCTTCCTAGCTGTGTCTGACAAATGAAGTGATACATTTGCTGGCAAGTGATTTTGGGGCCTTTGTCTGTTACTCTACTTTTTTCAAGGGACAATTTTGTGTGTGTGTTAATCCACAAAATCTGTTTTTAATATATCCTAACCATGTAATGATCTTGATAATTATGTCTATTTGTTATATTCAAAGAGAAGAAATCAACACCTTTGTGAAGCTCAAAACTCTATCACAACATTGTTGAGTCCATTTCCTGTAATATTTGGCTTTTATTGATTGATAATGATATAATATTAATCTTAATATTAAATGTACTTTTCCCAACACTTTCAGCAATGGAAACCTGACATAAGAATACTGGTATTGTTTGAGATAATCTGATTTTATTTTCTTATCATATGAATTAATTATTGGTACTGGACACATTTAAAATAAAATGTGGCTGCTTCAGAGGAGAACATTTTACATTTTTCTACTATGTTGGCCGCTGGTCATGTTAGAGGGGTTGCCAATCTTGAGGGCTACTTTTGACAACAAACTTGTCAACACCATAAAAAAAACTAATGATTGCAGGTGGAGGGAGGGGGGCTGTTCAAGTCGGGGACCACTGTATATACAGCATTCTTCAATGTAAGGCTTTCAAGTATTTAATAGCAGATCAATATCAAGAGTACAAATGCAAACGCCTTCATGTTCAAGTATTTCAGGTTGCCATTAAATGTTATTAAAATTCAAAAGGTCTTTATACAACTTAAACTCCCAAAATCGTAAAATGTCAAAAGAGTATCTGAAGATTGATTCAAAGACAAACTTTATTGCTCTCAGGACCAAAGTGGAATAGATTAGATTTTTTAACCATCGTAAGTGTTAATGTAAACTTAAAGTAAAACTTGTATTTATTCTACCAGTGTTCTATTATTTCACTATTTTTCCCTCATATACACAGCACTATTGGAGCATCAGCAGTGTGTTGTGCTGGATTTGGCAGCAGTTCTAATCTTAGCATTTTCTTGGATGATGTCATGTGTAGAGGAAATGAAAGTTCTATATACAATTGTAGTCATAATGGATGGTTCTCTCACAATTGCACCCACTCAGACGATGCTGGTGTACGTTGTGGTAGGTATATTTTTTAACAAATATTTTTAAGTGTATATGTTAAATATAGATATAGACAGTTATTAGTATGAAAAATGATTGTAGATTCAAATCTAAATAAAAGAAAATAAATTGTCTGGAGTTTTTTAAAAGTGTATTTCATACCTTTATAAAAAAAGAATAGTTGCGAAGACACTTTTAATGTTGAGTACTCACCCATAACTGCATTTAGATTTCACATTTTAAAAAAATATGTAATCAGTGCAATCTAAGTACCCTGCTATATTTTTAAAAACTGCCTTCGCTGAGTATCATGTAAGTTTAAATAGAACAGCATGTAACTAGTTTCAGACTGATATTGGTTTGCTGTTTTGTGCTGGGTATCTGCAATTTATTTTAGTGTGTTTTGAAAAACTTGACCTAATTTACACTGAGATCAAATCAGAGTTCATCGCTTGCATTCTTTTACTTCACTGAACAGATCAATTCATTAACATGCACATATACATTTGAATTTGTACCCAATTTTGTATTTAGTTGCATACCATTGAACAAGTTGATAGTGAGCACATTGACAATAATATTGAGGTTTGAGGCCAAAGGTCTGGACTTTGGTTTTGAATTATACCTGAGAATCATCCAAACATAGTCAAAGTTGTTATAGCTACTAAAGTTTTTTGAATAGCACCATGGCAAAGCAAATTTAATTGATAGAGCAGTGTAACACTCCGGTTTACATCATTTATCAAGAGGTGAACATTTTGACAAATGGTTTGCATGTTGAAACTTCTACACGCTTGAGTTGCAAATATGGGAATCATTTCAAATTTTGTCCAAATTTACAAGTTGAGGTATTACATTTTTTGCAATGTACCTTCTGAAAATATATTCTGACTGATTGTTTTTGGTTGACTTTTTGTACAATGATAGAAACAAACAGATATTTGTGAGTAATATCTTCATTGATGCCAGTGTTTTTGTTGCTTTTGCAAATTTTCTTGCCTGCTTTAAACTCTTTGTACATTTTGCAGATATTTTCAATAATATTTTTGTTTGTTTGATTAGGACTTTTAATGTACCTTTAAAAAATTGAGTCATATCGCTATAATGTCTGCAGTTGAGGCAGTTTATAGTGATGTCTAGCACTGGGGCATCATGCTGCAGACATGTAGCATGATCCTCACCCAGTCTCATTATCCTGACACCAGGCCGACCAGTCCTAACACTTACATCTTAATGCTGAGCGTCAAGCGAGGCAACTGTTAGTACCATTTTTGTAAGTCTTTGGTATGACTTGGCTGGGGGGTCGAACCCAAGACCTCCCGATTCTGTGGCAGATGTTCTAACCACTAGGCCACTGGAGTGGTTAATAATATATTTGATGTCTACATAAAATTATTTGATATGAAATATTGTCTATTGATGTTAGGGAATGGCCAATTTATTTTATATGCTGCAGGACCTTATGGATGCATGTAACTTAAAACTACGTATGTATTTATATGCATTTTTTCCCCGTGTTTTCTCTCTTTTACAGCCATGTCATCAACACTACCACCAATGACAGTACCACCACCACCAACAACAGCAATGGGTATGTTGTATATGATATTCGTCTCATCTAGTAATTTTTATGCCACTCTTAACAATAGAACTATCGTGTGTAATTAAAGTTTGCAATGTAAATTCTCAGGTGACCACAGAGGATGAAGACAGCGGAAGCTGTCTAGTAATTATGTTGCATGTCCATCTCTCTAATAATCCATTGAATATGTAGTTTCCATATGAATATTTACCAAATAATATTTATTAAATTTTAAGCAAATTTTGAATGTGTCTTAAACAACAATCATTTAGATAAAATTGGTCATCTTGATGATCGATTGAAATCAATTGGGGATTTAATATTGGAAAATCATGTTGTGATTGCATTATAGCAAAGTGATAGAGAAAATTGCAGTATAATTTTTACCGTTCACTGTGACTATTTTCTTTGGCTTATCATGAATAGTTGTTAATATTTGATTGGCAGATGGGTCCCTTACCCAGCCTTGTGTTGAAGTTTGATTGTAATACAAACAAAGTTTTGCACATGCATGTTTGTAAGATGGGTTATTGAGAAGAATCTACATGACTGATTTCACAGGTCTAAAATTAGTTAGAAGGCATCTGCTTGAGAGGTAAAATGTGCTATTTATTATGGATTTTAATGTGTTGAATTAAAAAATGACAATTAAAAAGTGGTTATCTACTGTTGCCGAGATATTTAAGGTTTTACATTTTACTTCTGTGAATATTGTGTAGATAGTAGTTTTTTCATAAATTGTAAATCTATTTCTTTTCATATGTTTCTAGTAATGAAGGCAATTTTTTTTTTAAAGTCAGGAAGTATATAAGCTTATATGTACTGAGAACATATTAAAGGAGATGCCAGTGAGTGATTTTGAACTCAAAAATGGCTTTATAATTTGTAATCCTATTTACATGTTGGATGGACCAAAACAAATGGCAAGATGGTCAAATCCTCATTTTAGTGGTATATTAAGATTAAATGTAGAAAAGGCAGACAAACAAGCCTAATTAAAAGACAGACAATTCAAAACTAGAGTGCTCTTTTTGTTTCTTTTCTAATCCTAATACAGCATTACGGAATAGTAAATCTTGCATTGAGGTCAGTATAGAGCACTAATTCAAGAACATTGGACATTGACAGAACCTATCTTTAACTTACTAAAAAATCCCTGTGAATTGTGAAAGTGTGTTCGCAGTAGAGAACAATATTCATGCACAGACATGAAACTGATTAAGCTGAGAAACAATGAACAGATTAATGCTTTTAAAACTGGAGGCAAAATCTTTTAAAGATTTTTATTTTAGTAGGGGTCATAAAGAGTGGATAAGAAAAAGAGATGGATATTTAGGTGTTATGTAACTAATAAAGTATGTCCATGTCCTCCCCCCCCCCCTCATTTTTGTTCTATTTCCCACGTTTTTTGGGAGACGAGGTGGGAAATCCCCCCTTATGATAAAACCAGGGAGCATCTCTGACATTGTTGTTATGCTTTCTTTTGAGATAACAATTTCAAATTCATTGCTTCTATCAAGCTTTGCAATTTTTCACTAGGGAAACTTTGAATATTTCATTTTTGGGGATGGTTTTGTGTTTGAATAGTGATTAATAACATTTTCTCTGTTATCTTAGTTTATCAGAATCCATGGGTATGATGTAAAAATTCTCACATACAAAGGGCAATGGTTTCAACACACTTATGGTATTCAACAAATGTTGATACAAAAGAAAAGTTATACGGTTCATATATCTACTGACTAATGATAATAGATAGGCTGTGTATTGGAATTCATTGTTCCAACTTACACTGGTAATAGCAACTATCAAAACTCATGGATATTGAATATGTTTGTTTAAAGTGAATAATGATTTTCTTTTAGGTAACAGTACCTGGACAACAAGAATGCCTGCAACCACTGTCAGCCCAGGTAAAGAATTAAATCTTTGATATAAATCCAACTAAAGCAAATATTTTGTTAACTATTGAGACCATCACTTTTAGTGATTGAGGTAAACATGTTTGATTAGAAAAAGGCGTAATTGGAACCAAGTTTGTGGCTAATCTGTAGAAGTTGCTGGTTTACATAGAGGTTAGTTGAGGAATGTTGCAGTGGTTTGGTTAATTGTGTGTTGCCACTAATGTTGTTATAATTTGTATCTTGTATCTATGTCTTGATACACTGTGTGATACATATCTTGAGCTTCATTTCATGTTAACAGGATTTGATAAGCTTTTACTCATCATTATGATTCCTTCACATTCTGATTGCTTTTTAAATTTTAAAATGTTTATAATTTATAAATCTAGCAGTAATTTGACAGAACAGTTAAAGAAAATTTAAACATTATTTAAATTGGTCAATGCATCATAGGTTTTGTCCAATCTTAAGTGCCAGAGTTTATAAAATTAAATTATTATCTTAGGTTATCAGGTTATAATATATGTATTGTAATACAGCAGTAGTTATATATTGTCACCAACAATAATATACCAGATACATCTGAAAAATGTGTTTAATTCCTCAGCAATTAGGGTATCTAAGTTAGAATACCAATCTATCTGGTCTCCCTTGAAACTCTCAACTAATGTATATGTCTGAATATCAGAAATTTCTTGGTAGGTAATATATATATAAGGACTGAACTTAGTTTTTTCAGATACTACGGTATATGTTTAAGTTTTATTTTTAAGAAGAATTTGACAATCAGAAATTACATATTTTATAATGCTAATGATTTTGTAAGTTCATGCTACATTTTGACATTATTTGCCATCCCTAAAATTTGAATGATTAAATCAACATCACCAGTCAGATCAGCAGATATTGTAAATTTGTTTATTATCAATGTCATTCTTATTGGTTTGACCAAAAATGGAATTTGTTTCTATGCAAACTATTGGACAGACCACTGTGTGAAAAACTTTTACTTTGTTTTACTTATTCCCTTTTGTTGTTTTTTTCGAGGTGGGGGCATCCTTAAATATGTGGTTTGTATTATTGGCAAAATCAACAAAACTGAATTCCATATAAATACAAATGAAATAAAGTGGAATGTAATGGGCATGTTATCTTTGCTTCAAATTGTTTATTCATGGGGAGTTTTTTTAAACTTTTCTCTCTGCTCTTTACAAAGGCATCAGTCAACAAATGTATATTTGCATAAGTCGGTAAATTTATATACATTTGCATATTGTTTTATTTGAACTTAAAGCACACATATGTAAATTGGTATGATGTGAAATGTGCATGATAGTAACATAACTTGCTTAGACTAAAAAGACAACAAGCATAAAACTATGTTGCTGTGGAAACAATGCATAACAATAAATACTATATTATGTATTATCTTTCATGCAGATTTCATTAATACATGTGTATTTGTCGTCAAATATTAGAAATGAAGGAAATTATTAGTTTCATCTTATAACTCAATATAATTTGTTTCAATGCAGCTAATACGATACGTAGCTTCTTTACCAAATGTAATAGAACAACTGCAAAATGTTATGGATATAGTTTGCAATAATTAGGATGCTAAAACGGTACAAATAGTATGACGTTCGCAGAATTGTAACAGATCGGGTATTGGATTAAATGAAGGACTCAAACACAATGTGTGAAAGAAGAAAATGTATTAACTTAATTAGTAAAGAAAAATGTACGATGTAAAAATACAATGATTCTCACACACTTTTAACATACAATTGATTCAATCACTCTATACTAACATTCTCACATTGAAAAGAAACCAATAATATCTCTCTGATATACAGCTTCACGAAACCTTAGTTTCATATAAGAGTACACACTAAGATATTCATATAGTTTCACGTATACACTAGGCTTGGGAGTCGAACAATCTCAAGTTTTCAAATACATTAAAAATTTTCTGCACTGTCAGTAAGATTCACAAATCTTCTGGATTTCAACTAAGATTCAAATTAATCTCATGTAAATACAAATATACCAATTTAAACATCAATTGGAATAAAAATATGCTTCTTGACCCTTGTACAGTTGAAAGATTCATCCACCGATAAACTGCACAGTTTCACAATATTCCTCCGGGTTGACCCAATCTCTTGTATTGGCTGCTCACCCCTTCATGGATCCACTACATGTACAGTCAGTCATATGTATACACGTACAGACAGCATACAGTACCCTTGTATTAGCTACGTCTACAGTCGTGGCTTCACCACTTGTACAGACATACGTACATACATATAGCCAACCTTGTAATGTCATAACCATGTAACATTGTAACCAACTCGTAAGCTACAATAAAACCAAACGGGTAATAATAATGAGTTCTGGAAAATACTAATACATTAAACTCTTAAAAACAACTTGAAATTCACAGTTCACAACGTTTCCAATATGTGTTGTAATAAATGAATCATTACACAATATTATAATACAAACTCAATTAACTTCGCATATCAAATAAAATAAATTTAACACTCACCCCTATGGCTTTTAGAAATACCATGTGAAAATATGTGCTTTTCTCACTAGATCCAAAAGATCACTGTCTGATTATACCTTAATCTTGCTTAATTCAGAGGACAGTGAGTAATATTCAGGGTAAAATACCTGTGCATATCATGATAATGATGTCCGTAGCCGTAAGTAGTTTACAGCAGAGAGACATGTTTGTTCCACTGCTCGTCTGGAAAAATACACCTGTTCATCCCAGACACAACTGTATACATGCACATCACAAATAATCAAATATTTCTCAGACGGAACAAAAATGTTTTTTCTTTCTAATTATATGACAATGACAATATCTTTTGTTTTCAGGTAATAAAACAAGCACAACAACAATGTCTACACCTGCAGGTAACATTTTAAAATTTTTATATTCAAAGTGCTCATGGTTATATTTATATTACAATCAAACATACATGTACTTGGTTTATATAGCAAGTTCCATTAATCTTACATTCGTTGATTCACACATGATACTAGTTTGTTTGTTTTTTGGTAAATATATAATTTGGTGTTGAGAATAATTTTAATAAAAATATTTTTGTTATTAATTTTTGAAGCATGTTGTATATGTATTGAATATTTTAATACTATATGGTATCACAAACTGGAATAATTTTGGTATAATGTTTTAAAATTTCCCAAACTTAAAAATGTTCTTTTAAGTATAATATATTTCTCCATTATGTAAATGATTAAAACCAGTTATGTACAAGTATATTTGGTAGTAAATAGCATTGAACGTTGGTTAGAAATATAGTTATGTTATTCAAACATGAACAACAAGAGACACAAATGTGTGATATTTTCTAAATATGCAAATCAAAGGCTTTTGTAAGGGAATCATATATTATTTCCCCTACCATTTCAAATGGATTGAAAAGCATTGAAAGTTCTAATGGGATACAATATTATTTAATAACAATATCATTATTATTATTATTATTATTATTATTATCCTTGTTGTTACTATCCTGTAGCATGAATATAATTTTTTAAATGTTCTATACTAGTTACTGGTGACAACTGTGAGATGCTGGGATATATATCCTGCTTTAGTGGTAATCAGTGCTACAATGGATTACTACGGTGTAATGGATATTTTGACTGTAGAGATCAATCTGATGAATGGGATTGTATGTATTTTACTTTCCTTTGCTGAAAAATACATTATATAATTAAAAGTTTTGTTGCATATCTGTTTAGAACATGCTTTGTAATCACTTACTGATTTAATGAATGTAATTGAAGTGTTCTTTATAGTGATGAATTTAATTTTGTTTGGACACCACAATTTCATATAATATGCCAATGAATAAACATTTAAATAATATTTATAATAAGAATTTGACAATCACAAATTGCATATTTTATAATGCTAATGATTTTGTAAGGGTCAGGATACATTTTTGACATTATTTGCCATTCCCACAATTTGGCTGATTAAACCGGATGTCACAAGTCAGATCAGAAGATATTGTGAATTTGTTTATTATCAATGTTATTCTTATTGTTTTTTTAAGAAAATGGAATTTCTTTTCTATGTAAAGGCTTTGATATACCACTGTAAAAAAGTAATCCAAACTTTACTTTGTTTTGGTTATTCTGTTGTTTTATATTTAAGGGGTTGGGGTGTGTCTTTAAATCTGTGGTTTGTATCAGTGGCAAAATACACAAAACTGAATTACCCGCAAATACAAGTGGAATGTACTGGGAATGTTATCTTCGCTTTGAACGTTTCATGGGGCATATTGTTTAACTATGTTTACTGCCCTTTACAAATGCATCTGTCAACAAATGTATATTTGCATAAGTCAGTAAATTTATATACATTTGCAGTTGTTTTATCTGAACTTAAAGCACACATATGCAGATTTGCATGATGTAAAAATGTGCATGATAGTGACATAGCTTGCTTAGACGAAAAAGATAACGAGCATAAAGCGTTGTATCTGTGGAAACAATGCATAACAACAAATACTGTATTTTGCATTATCTTTCATGCAGATTTCATTCATACATGTGTATTCTTTCAAGTATATTAAATAAAGGTAATAATAATCGTCATCTTATAACTCTTTATAATTTGTTTAAATGCTGCTAATATGATACATAGCTTCTTTACCAAATGTAATAGAACATATAAAAAATGTTATGGATATGGTTTGAAATGAATTTGGATGCTAAAACGGTACAAATAGTATGGGAATATCTTTTCTTTTCAGGTTATATAACAAGCACAACAACAATATCTACACCTGCAGGTAACATTTTACAATTTTTATATTCAAAGTGCTCATGGTTATATTTATATTACAATCAAACATACATGTACTTGGTTTATATAGCAAGTTCCATTAATCTTACATTCGTTGATTCACACATGATACTAGTTTTTGTTTTCTTTTGGTCAAATATATTATATAATTTGGTGTTGAGAATAATATTAATAAAATATTTTTGTTATTAATTTTTGAAGCATGTTGTATATGTATTGAATTTTTTAATACTATATGATATCACAAACTGGAATAATTTTGGTATAATGTTTTAAAATTCCCCAAACTTAAAAATGTTCTTTTAAGTATAATATATTTCTCCATTATGTAAATGATTAAAACCAGTTATGTACAAGTATATTTGGTAGTAAATTACACTGAATGTTGGTTAGAAATATAGTTATGTTATTCAAACATGAACAACAAGAGACACAAATGTGTGATATTTTCTAACTATGCAAATCAAAGGCTTTTGTAAGGGAATCATAAATTATTTCCCCTACCATTTCAAATGGATTGAAAAGCATCGAAAGTTCTAATGGGATACAATATTATTTAATAACAATATCATTATTATTATTATTATTATTATTATTATTATTATTATTATTATTATTATCCTTGTTGTTATTATCCTGTAGCATGAATATAATTTTTTATATGTTTTATACTAGTTACTGGTGACACCTGTGAGATGCTGGGATATATATCCTGCTTTAGTGGTAATCAGTGCTACAATGGATTACTACGGTGTAATGGATATTTTGACTGCAGAGATCAATCTGATGAATGGGATTGTATGTATTTTATTTTCCTTTGCTGAAAAATACATTATATAATTAAAAGTTTTGTTGCATATCTGTTTAGAACATGCTTTGTAATCACTTACTGATTTAATGAATGTAATTGAAGTGTTCTTTATAGTGATGAATTTAATTTTGTTTGGACACCACAATTTCATATAATATGCCAATGAATAAACATTAATATTTATAAGAAGAATTTGACAATCTTGAATTACATATTTATCATGCTAATGATTTTGTATGGGTCATGATACATTTTGACATTATTTGCCATCCCCACAATTTGGCTGATTAAACCAGATGTCACAAGTCAGATGAACAGATATTGTGAATTTCTTTATTATCAATGTTATTCTTATTGTCTTTTTAAGAAAATGGAATTTGTTTTCTATGTAAAGGCTTTGATATACCACTGTAAAAAAGTAATCCAAACTTTACTTTGTTTTTGGTTATTCTGTTGTTTTTTATTTAAGGGGTTGGGGTGTGTTTTGAAATCTATGGTTTGTATCAGTGGCAAAATGCATGAAACTGAATTACCCGCAAATAGAAATGGAATGTACTGGGAATGTTATCTTCGCTTTGAACGTTTTATGGGGCATATTATTTAACTATGTTTACTGCCCTTTACAAATGCATTTGTCAACAAATGTATATTTGCATAAGTCAGTAAATTTATATACATTTGCAATTGTTTTATCTGAACTTAAAGCACACATATGCAGATTTGCATGACGTAAGGATGTGCATGATAGTAACATAGCTTGCTTAGACTAAAAAGGCAATAAGCATAAAGCTATGTAGCTGTGGAAACGATGCATAACAGCAAATACTGTATTTTGCATTATCCCCCCCCCCCCCAAACATTTTTCTGGACATCCGCCTATGTTGACAATATTTCCTTGGGCCCGAGGATTTCGACATAAATGGGTAGGACTGTATATATAATGTAATGGATCATTGTTTTCACTCTGGAGTCTTTAAGTTGCATCTAAATATTTAAGGGTTTTGGGGACATTTTTTTTTTAGAACATACATTATGTATGTTTTTCTGGTATCAGCATTTGCAAATCCTTCCAGTATGTTGAAATCCTTACCTGATCGTGAGGGTTTCAACATACTTATTGATTCAGTGTTGTTAAACAAAGACCCTCAAACTATATCCCAACATTGACTGACTGCTGGTAATAGCTAAGTGGTGTAAAGAATTCGTTGTTCAAGCTAACACTGGCAGTGCAACTACGATAGAAACTCAAAGAGACTGAATATGTTTTTTTAATATTAAGCAATAATTTCCTTTCAGGTAACAGTACATGGACAACAACAATGTCTACAACTGTCAGCCCAGGTAAAGATATAAATAATTTATACATAAATCTATCAAGAACAAATCATTTATAAACTGGACTCTATTGGGACCATTAGTTTTAGCCATTTGATGGTGTTGGTCAGTTTAAAGATGTTTGATTACTACTAGAAATTAGCTGAGTTGGGATGAAATTTGTGGTAAGTATGTAGAAGTTGCTGGTTAATAGAAGGGGTGATTTAGGAAAGTTACACAGTATTTATTTTGGTTCTGTATTACCACTAATGGTGAGATATGGTGCGTATTATGTACCCAAGTCCCTATAAAATATGAATCCCAATACACATCCTGGGCTTCATTTCATATAAGAATATTTGATAAGCTTTACTTCATCATTTTGATTCATTCACATTGATATTGATTTCTTTATACATGTATATAAATAAAAAGTGTTTTATTCTCAAATGTAGATGTAACCCAAAAACATTAATGGAAAATTGATGATCAATACATGATAGTTATTTCCAATGTAATGTGTCATTCAATTTGTAACATTAAATAATTATGTCAGGTTCTCAGTTTGTACCATGTATATTTTAACTCAGAAGTGGTGATATATCATACATCAGATTATTGCAAAAAATTTAAAGTCCTGTGTGTTGCTGTGTCCCAAGAATTTAATTTCTCATCATGTAGAATAGATAATTAAAATTCAGATGTATCTAGTTTCCCTTTATACATTCAGCGAGGTAATATTTCTAATATCAGAAACTTCTGATTCAGGAAACAAAGTTGCACAATGATGAGCAATGTCAGAATTGATCTTTTCCATTAAATTGGATGAAAAAACAAGCAAAATGCAGGTGTTACAGTATATTATTTAAGTTTTTTTTATTGTGCATATTTTGGAAATAACGTAATGATGTAACCTTATTCTATCTGCATGATCTTACTCTTGGGTGGGGCCATTGAGTCAGGAATTATAATAGAAGCACATTCATATTTTTCATCACTTATATTGCCACAACACTTTAACAAATTAACGTCTTATGTAAGATCTAAGTATTATATGTTGTGAATTGGTGTTAATGTTTAATGCATTCTGAAAATTTAATGAAAATGTTTAGGCTATGATGATTTGATTGATATAATGATGGTTAGTTGCTTGATTGACATTAGGCCTGAATGTCTGACAATTAGCTAGCTAGTGTGCTTATAACTCACCTATGCATGCAATAGTATTGGTTGTAGTAAAGGCACCTTTTAGGGTTTGTATGAATTATTGTGATAAGTTAATCAGATGTTTGATAAAAGCATACTTTACTGTATTATTCATGTTTATTTTACATAATTTTAAAATTCTTTGAAAAGTTCAGTTTATTGAAATATTTTCAAATGCTCTTCACAGATGGTTGCTACTCAAACCCAGTTTCTGCTTGCTTGCAATATGGCTTTGAACGTGTCATCATGCCCAGCATTACAGGCCACACATCTGTCACTGAAGCTGGGAACCAACTGACCTTTTCCATCAACAATATCTGGTCTTTCCTTGCAAACATACCATCAGCATCAACATGCATCAATCCCCTATTAACATTTTTGTGTGGCTCATACATGTCTGACTGTGTGATGGGTGAACAACATCCACTCTGCAGAGAATCTTGTGAAGGTATGTATCATCTAGGATTTAATAGTGATGTTCCAGTTTGATTGATTTGTTTAATGTCTACTCACTTTATTAGAGTCTCAAAATCACAGTTGATATATTTTATATATTTCTGCTAATATCACCCATTATCATTATGCAGCTATGTTACAAAGCAGAATATGAAACATGCGACAGAGGAAATGAAAGCCAAAATAAAAAGTATATGTCATCTAATAAATTTATGAATTTGAATATGATGCAAGGGGTATGAAAAGTGAACAAATTTTAAATACCACTACCATACACTCATGTTGCATAGCAAAAAAGGGTGGTGGATTGTCAAATTGGATTGTCCTATCTTTAGGGGATAATTTGTAACATTTCCTGTAGTGATTATTAAATGTGATTGGCAGAGGCATTTACTGTCCAACAGTATTTTTAGCAAAATGGTTTATATCCACCGGAACAGCGAAACTGTGAATGTAATCAGTAAGTTCTAGGCTATAAAAGCTGACACCTTATCATTTATTGTCCAATACCCAACATCTTATTTAAGTAAACTACCTTTAAGAGCAAATGTTATCAATGACTATGTGCTGTTTTACATTGAATATTGTCAATTCTTTAAACAGTTTCCATTTCATATTGTCCAAAACATTGTTTGTTGTAATGTAGGTTATTTCTTGAAATAAAAACTCATCAGACCTGCTTATTGTTTTTAATATTTTAACTTTTTCCCTAAGATAAACCAGTTTGTTTGTGCATTTATTTTATTATAATTGTACTTTTTGCAAGATAAACTCATGATGCCTGTTTATACAATTTTTAAAAGAGGTGGGAAGATTGTCATTTTATTTTGTTGTGAACTCCATTTAAATACTTTGTAATAATGACTTTTGGAGAAAACCTTACACATTTGAGGGAATATGGTTTCTGCAACAGTCTTACAACACTGTATGCTAAGTATGCTATTGAATGTTGGCATATTGACCTTTATCATTTATCTTATAGTACACTTTATTTACATTTACTTTTAAGGATTTATCTTCCAAATATTTTTACAGTTCTTTGTATTTTCATTTTCAAACCATGACTTTTATAGTCACTTTTGTGCTGATAAGCAATTAAAAAATAATACACTAAAGTAAAATTTCATGAAGTGGGGAAATAACTCCTCAGCAGATCAATACAGTGTGAAAAATTAAAAATTTTTGTTTTTAGCGATAGCAAAGAGCTGTGTGAACACAAATGCATCTGGCATCGGGGCAGTCTCAAATGTGGAATATTTATGCAAGTTCCTTCCTTATCAGGTGGATGACCAATCTTGCCTTCCCATCAACATGTCAGGTAAGAGTTTGTTGCTGTTTTAGGGTTTAATCTCATTTTTCAGCACAAGATAGGCAATACATAATGAACAGTATAACTGGTCGAGGAAGAACCCTGGAAAATCCTGAGAAGAACCACTGACCCACGAGAAGCTACTGGCAAGCTTTCCTACATACCCATGTTAGCCGAGCCTGAGACTTGAACCCATGCAGATTGGGGTCAGATGTTAGTGATTCAGAATGGTGAGCAAGACCAATCAATCACTTGGGGCTCCAGGTTTGTGGTCATGTTGTCTGCTGTATTGCTTATATCTGTCTGTGCAGTCTAATCACTGTATACATCATCAATCCTAAAAATCATATTTATTAATTTGGACAGAAAACTTTTATTATGTTGAAAATTGTTGCACTTCAGTCCATGCATACAAACATCTAAATAGTCTATCAGTCACAAATTTGATTTAGTCACAAGTGTATTTACATAAAAAGAAACATTAGCAAGGATATGTTCAGTTGTGAGCACATTCAATTATTTATTAAGTGTTTGATTCTTTCACAATTTTTATTTTATTTAAACCAAACTTGCTGTGAAGCTTAGTTTTAGAATGGTATTGTTTGAGTTTTATGATATTTAACAGACTTATGACCCTCTGAGTAAGCATTGTGGACTATATTGTTCAAATTTATATTTGATTTTGAATAAGCTTTGCTTGGAAGGTCTCAGAATAATTTCATGTTGATCAGATATGTATGGCGCTTTTTAGAATTTAACAACTTAGAATATGGATTCCTCTTGCTTCTGAAACTATCATTTGTTTAAACTTAAGTGTGTGTCATTAAGGTTTTTAACATAGCTTGAACAATTTTTTAGTCATATCGCTATGATGTCTGCAGTGAGGCATTTTATAGTGATGTCTAGTACTGGGGCATCACGCTGCAGACATGTAGCATGATGTCCCACTCAGTCACATTAGTCACATTATCCAGACACCAGGCTGACCAGTCCTAACACTAACCTCTTGATGCTGATGAGCGCCAAGTGAGGCCACTGTTAGTACCAATTTTGTAAGTCTTTGATATGACTTGGCTGGGGATTGAACCTATGACCTGCTGCTTCTGTGGTGAACGCTACAATCACTAGGCCACATGAGCTGTGTTTTAAGTTAAGATTCATGCCATCCCTTTCACATTTGCTTTTCCACCTGATAATTTTATTACAGTTGGAAAATTTTCCATGAAACTTTGTCCATCTTTATATCATGTTCAAAAAGCACCACCTGTGTTGCAGTCATGACAAAAAAATAAAAATTTTGCCACTTTTATCATTGACTGTGATATAATATTTGAAATACTACTGTGGGTAAATTAATTATGTATCATGACTAGATGGTGTGTTGTTTACCATAGACACATTGTAATCTTAGGAAATACACTGGAAGGCAAAAATGATCCTTGTATGTTTATTGGATATCACGTCATGTTGATTTAAGTCATGCTTATTGGTTGGAGCGATGATATTCATTGCCATGTGAAATTTCTAAAATAAACCAACTATATTTACATGAGCTTGAGAGATCTAGGCAAATAGATATTGCTTACGTTTTTAGCTGAAAATAATTTTCTCTTTGTGGCATCAGATTACAGATTTTAGAGTTATTTTTAGTCATCATTAAGACTGATTATCACTGCCTTTGCCTTCACCTAAAACCACTGCGTTATGGTCTATTGTGTGAAAAAGTCCCAGTTTAATTTGTGTTGAGGTTCTTGTTAAAGTTGATTCATCTGCTTATATTTCCTAAACCCCTTGGATTTTGTTTATACTGCAGATAAATTATTTTAAATGTAAGAAAATCTATTCTGTGACATGTTGACTTAACTTTTTTATCTTGGGTACGTCACATGTTTTACAGCTATGCTTCAAGTATAAGCTTGATATTCATGTCACAGCTTTCTTGGTTTTATAATAATAGTATAATGGTATGATTCAGATGTAATTTCTTTCTGTTTTAAAGCAAAATTCTACTTTTCTCATGACTTGAATCAGATTTTTCTTGACATAGTCTATTTTTTACATTATCTCTGATCTTGGTTTTTAAAAACGGTCTTTTTTGTCCCATTCTGCAAGGACCCTTGTAAATTATTCATTCCATATAATTGTTTGCATATGACTCTCGTAAAGAGTAATCTGATTGGTTAAAGGTTTAAATTCATCCAGTGAATATTTGTGTAATGGAAACTGATAGCAATGGAAAGAAGAAGCATGGCATGCCAAGTTGTTGAGAGAAAGCATGACATCAGAAGTTTAGATAAAGGTTTAAAATATATATGGAAATGCAAAATGGCTGGAACAAACATTTGACAGAAACTTAGTAAGTCAATTTATTAGAAAACTGGACGCTAGAGGACTGGCACTTTGTGACCTCTGCAAGAAAGATCTGAATAAGAATTACTGGCATGTCAACAGGTTGTGTCCATTGGAGAAAAGACAAGTGAATGTATGGGATTATTTGTATATAGTTGATGTACTTGGGTGTTTATTGTACCGCTCTATTATGTAGAAAGATAAGTATAATATATGTGATGCAAAAATTGACCTAATTGCAATGTGAGTACTGACATGCAAATGAAATAACTTCAACATCAATATTATTGGTGAATGTATTCATTTGTAAATAAATATTGTGAAATTATTGTAGTCAAGTTGAATATTTTTTGGTAAGTTTAGTTTTTTTCGCAAATGAGTATTTTGGTTTATTTTATGATCATAAGTTTCACCAGGAGCATTTTTTTTTAGTGTAACATGCCTCCTGGCTGGACCTTCCCCCCCCCCAAATAGGGACACTGTGCCTCGATATACCATTGGGGGAAGACCCCCAAACCCTCCTTAAAATATTTTCTGCTTTTTTGTATGGAAGACCCAAATCATGTCTGTGTGATTGTAATTCTTGTTAAATTATTATTTGCAGATATAGAAGTAAATTCCACAGTTCCAGGTGAGTTGTTTTCAAAGTCAGCATTATTCCATGGAATCTTTATATACATCTAAACAAGTATATTTTACACTCAGATTAGTGCTTTATTAAATAAAAAATGTGTTATAGCAGATATCACATTTTACATATGCATGCACAAAGTAACTCGTTATGTTAGTTGTTATCTGTTTTCAAGTGGATAGAAGAAGGAAAAGCAGTAACACTATTTAACTGTTCATTTTATTTCACATTTACAAATTAACTTCTAATTCCTTTTTATTGCATAAGGACGCCTTTTTAAAGAAACAGAAATACTTCTGTATTGATTTAGAAGCAGTTAAGTTTTTCAAATAAAAGGGTTTATAAAGAATTTCTAAACTTTACATATTTAAGTTATTGTTGCTCCAGAATCTTGCTGATTAAGTGATGAGGAGACTAGTAAAGGTTTAGAATTCTGAAAGAAGCTTTTTTTTATAATTTGTTCATAAAAAATGTTTGTAATTTTTAAAAACTTTTTTTATATACTTGAATAGATAATGGCAGCACAACAATGATAATGGGACTACGGCTTGTGAATGGGAACTCAGAGTATTCAGGAAGAGTGGAAGTTCTGGTGAATGGAATATGGGGAACTGTCTGTAATAGCGGATACAGCAATGACTTCTTTGCCGCTGCAGCAATCTGCTATGAATTAGGATTCAGGTACTGTTAAAAAATTGTATTTGTTTATATTATATTGTTTATTATGTTACCTGTAGGGAGCACTGTTAATTAATAGTTCCACTAATTTCTCTAAGCCTTGCCCATCCTGACTTGCACAGAATAATCTTTATTATTTGCACACAAGTTTTAAATATTACTGGATTATTACTTAAAATAAAAATGCCATAATGATGTTATCTCTTGGGACACAATACATTCTTGGACACTCTTAGCTATTTGAAAATATAATTTTTGTAATCTTAAAGTTTGGACAAGAAATTTAAGCAGTTTTTTCATGTACTATATAAGATGTGTTACATCTTGGACAGTTTGTTTCTACTGATCAGTCGGCATAACATTATTAATAAAATATTGCTTTGTTGTTATTAAGAGACTATCATTGTAAATTATAGATGCAGATGTTGTCAATGAATATAATTTGTTGGAAAAGTTAATAAATATGTTTAAACTTATATAATATCTCCGAAATACAATAAAGAAGTTTCAGAAATAATGCCTAAAAAATAATTGTAATACTTTAATAACTCATTTTTAGTATGCTTTGCTGTATGTGACCTTAAATTATTACCTATTTTAATTAACTTTGGTAGGATATTGGAATACAAAGCAATTACAAATCAAAGTATCGGCATTGCCATGAGACAAAGCTCTCTCTTTAACCAAGTCAGTTTCAGGGTTTAAATAATTTGCTGGCCTGGATTGCTGTGAGATATTCAAATACAAATCTGCCTGTTAAAAACATAGGAGATACCAATACAACCAACTTGTTAAAATCAGAAGTGGAATGAATTTTAAGTTATATTATGATAATTATTTTCGCAAATTGGTGAGAGTTATGTGACTATATGCTGATTATGCACTTTTCATAATTAGGCATACAAGTATATCTGAATTGACAGTATTTGTATATACTGCAAATATCTAGAGTTTCCATCCATGCCCTTAGATTTATCAGAATTTTGTTTTGTTTATTGTATTTATGAAAAAGCCATTATTCTGCATGAATCCAATTTTAAATTACAATAATGTTGACATATAAGTGATGCAGTTTGGTTTGAACACTCTTTTTGCAATTCATGTCATCTATCATTGACATTGTGCTGAGTTTTTGTAACATGATGAAGAGTGTTACCTCTAGAGAAGAAATGGTTGATTTTAATTAGTACATGGCTTTCTCTTTATTATGACTGACACTACATGTAGGTTTATAGTAACCAGAATCCACACTCAACTCCTTTTATTTATTTTGTTTTCATTTGGATCAGAAGAATCTGCACTTTACTTGTATACATTCCTCAGTGATTATTTACAAAAGATTAAAGAAAGGTATGTCGTGTTTGTATATCGTCTTGCAAAAAGATGCAATGATTCATAGCAGTGTTGAAATATGTAGCCTAAATATTGTGGTTATGGATGTGTTCATCAAGTGGTCATAAATAGCAGGTGAATGTTCAGAGCAGAGGTCAATCAAATCGTGTTTTACAGTAGTTACAATTTATTTTGTTCTCACTGCAGTTACAATGGAAAATGGATATATGGCATTTACTATGGCTATGGTCCAAGAACACTTATAAACAGCATATATTGTCCATCAGGAGCAAGAGATCTTGACAATTGTACCATACAGTTTGATTCCTACTGCCCATACAGCTATTATTACAGTAACATGGGACTTGTATGTGGTATGTACATTTGATTCTTCATCATATCTGGGTTAAAGGAATTTTAACTCTTAATTTATTAAGAATCACACTTTTATATCAGAAGAGTTACTTCCCTTGTATTTTTGTGGTCCAACTTGCAAATTTATAAGAGTTATATTAGAAAACAATTTTAGATTTAATATTGACTGATGTCCTCAAGTGTATTTAAATCCAACACAGGAGGAAGTGAGCAATAATTATAAGTGAATTAGAAAGTCGTTTAGTGCTAGATTTTCATGTTCATGATAGAAATAGAAAATATTTTGTAAGTCACCTTTGTCAATGTTTCTTTGTAATTGTTAAATAAATGTTTTCATTGATATAAGTCATCATCATCATCATCATCATCATCATCATCAGTCTCTTGACATAGTGTGTCGTTGAGGCACTGTGCTGCTGAACATCTGACAAGTTCCCTCCACTTGTCTCAGTCATGAGCCAGTGCCTGTGTCTCCACAAAATGTTGATAGAAGTTAGTACACCAATATTATAAAGTTCATTTTTTTTTCTTGGTTTGTATGCTTTCTCATGATAATGAAATACAATCACATATGGATGTAAATAGTTGTGCAATTTATAGTTACAGCTGTTTGATATACATTTTTTGTCGGTAATCAGATACGTATTTTACATGAATATGAAACCTTTTGATGAATAAAAAGTTAGTAAATAGCTTTCAGCCAAGACATTGCATTATTCAATCAAATTAGGGATTAGAAGTCAATACAGAAGCTCACTGATGGATATATATGTCCCAATACATTTGTCCAAAAACAACTATTTAAAATACGTCCCAATACATTTGTCCAAAAGCAACTATTTAATTGAACAACATTTACAATGCATTAAAACAATTTTGACATATAATTTAAGGCACACTTGCTTTTTAATTGTCGTAACAGTAAGAATAAATATTGTAAATCCTGTCTTAAAATCTGCATTTGCATGCATTTGGAATGAAAACTGAGAGAACATAATATTGTAGCTCTCCCATTCAAGAATAATACAAAAATTTGCATAAATATAAACTGTTTATGAGGAAGATGAGGAATCTGAAAAAGATGCGTACATTGGGCAAACTAAGTAATATCTAAATGAACTTTAGTCATTTCCAAAACATAGTTTATCACACATACCTAAACGAGCCAGAGACAATTTCTGTGTAGCACATACATCTGGAGACAGCGCACCCATAAATAACTGCAAAGTCACTCTTGCTCTCCTAGAGTGCCTCTATAAGATGATTTGTGCCAACCTAAATCTGGTTTTACTTCCAGAAGTATAATAGTCATTACAATAATGGCCTGAATGCAGTGATGTTTACCTTCTGAGTCAAGACTCAATCCTTAAATCATTTTAATTGATATTATTTAAAGTTCACACACTTGTGCAAAAGTAATTAGGTGGAATTGGATGATCTTGTGGGAAGATAATCACTTTTAATAAATATTTAGCTGCAAAGATGTTCACCATATTTCAAAATTGATTTTCATAGGGAATACATCACTAAAAAATTGTGCCTAGAAGACAGTGTCTTACTTTCATTAATCGCTCCTGTATTTTTAGTTAAAAAAATAATACTTAATGCTCACATTAATGTAATGTTGGTCTCTATTGTCTGCAGAATACTAAAATGCAAATAGTTATATTAGCTTGTTATGTGAAAAAAGACATTTTTTTTCAGTTTTATTCCTTTGGTATATGCAGTCAACACAAATTGTTTGCATCAATATGTCATGTACATGCGAAATGATTTATGTTTGACCAGTTGATAAACTTTTGGCAAACAAGAGTCACAAACAGGAGTTGTTGTAGGGTTTAACGCCATTTTTCAGCACACGATAGGCTATACATGGTAACCAGTATTATTGGTGGAGGAAGAACCCGGAAAAATCCCCAGAAAGAACCACCGACCCATGAAAAGTTACTGGCAAGCTTTCTCACATAACTACATTAGCTGAATCTTAGACTTCAACCCACGCAGACAGGTGAGATAGCTGTGATCCATAACTGAAAGTGCTTTAGACCACTCAGCCACTTGGGGTCCCACAAACAGGAGTATATGAAGAACTGTTTTTCGGAGGGTCTATTTTAATTTGATCAGAACATGTCAGCTGACACCTTTTTCTTCCATATATCTTGTAGTCACATCTAAATATCCTATAAAATCATGCCAGTTTCTACAAAAGCATATTTTCTGTCTGTAATTAAGCCACATTAACATGTATTTTTAAAAAAAAGAAACATTATAGCATATGTTTGAAGTAGTAGTGCAATTTTGGCCCAGGTGAATAATATTAAGCACTCTTTGGTCCCCTATTAATTCATTAAAGTTTCTATCTTTTTCTAAATTTCAGTCCCAGCCAGTGCAAACTGTAACTTCCGTGAATCACAATGTGAATACTATGGAGACAAATGGTACCGAACCTTTAGTGAAGGTAACAGGGTATTCATTATTTATGAAATGTATCCAGTGAGTTTTTTAACACATTAACCCCTGAGCCAAACAGCTAGGCAGTCCCCAACAACATACTTGCAGAGATCGCATAAAGCAGTGTTAGCCTTACCAGTGCCTGTATCCCTGAGACTGCTGAGAATGCAAAAAAAATTCAGAGAGCTACGAGTAATAAATGTTATTTTTTTATATTTACATTCCCTTAATTATGCCAAAATTTGGAACAGCAGTTCTGAATGAAATTATGTACAAAAATAGTATACAAATTTCGAACTACATGCAGAAATAAAACTGACACATAAGGATAAAATGATTTTCGTACCAATTTATTTATCTTGCCATTAATAATCCATAAAAATCCATGATGAATTCACACTGAATAATTAACACTATCAACACGTGAAATTCACTCCATTTGACGTACATACAAATTCCAATTGTCATCTCTATTGCAAACTAAACCTCCTGTGAATACTTCTTCAGTCTGTCAAGTAAAAGTTTACCTCCAGCGGCTGATTCTTGTAATTTTCATCATTTTCTAATCAAAATATTTCCACTAATTTTGCTGCTGTCGAAGTCAAATTTGTTTCCCCTTTCTTCAGCAATGTACACTCCATCTATATAAGCTAACATTTGTATGGGTTAAACCGCCTGCATCATTAGGAAATGGCTTGAAATCAACCAATGGTTTGCGCCGAATTAACTCGTCTTTCAGGATTCAGTCATAGAAAAATACTGCCACTCAAACTCGGCACTCAAGATACAAGCTATGCAAACTCAGCCCCATTATCAAGGCATTCAGGAGATGAGGGACGTAAAGTGTGATGAGTTTACGAGGCAGCAGTGGTTAATGTGTTAACATGTTCCATTAACTGCTGGCAGCAAATGGCCTGCTTTATCATTTAATGAGCTTCATACATTTCACATTAGATTAGAACTGGTTTTAAATTATGTGTACTACATAATTAAAATTTACATCTGCTTATTTGCATGGCTAGCTTTAGATTCTGCTAATCACCTAGCCAATA
This sequence comes from Unio pictorum, assembly GCA_030141615.1. Taxonomy (NCBI): domain Eukaryota; kingdom Metazoa; phylum Mollusca; class Bivalvia; order Unionida; family Unionidae; genus Unio; species Unio pictorum. The sequence goes on from JARLTB010000057.1 coordinate 7,201,841, forward strand.
TTGTTTGCACTGTTAAACTCAATGCATGCATATAAAGGAGATGACTTTGTGATGTTGCACATATTATGTTTCTTTACGACATATAGTATTCCCCCTTTGCAGCATCATTTACATGAGTGATGAAAGTAACACACTTTATCAGTTTTGAACAAATCTGTCTTGCAATAGTGTATAACAGTACAAAAATGTAGCCTTGTGAAACCATGTTATAGTTGATTATTAGCAAAGTATTGAATCAAACAGAGTACAGAAGAATAATAATTTTTTTTGTAAAGAAACCCTACTGCTTGTGATCAAACAATTTTATTAAATATAAAATGTACAGTGTTTGATATTTGTTTCTTTTTAGCACTTTTTTAAATAGAGATTATTGTTTAATATCTTGTGAGAGCAGTAATTGTTTGTACCTGTGACTTTGTGCAGCAAGTGTCAGTCTCTTATAGTGACTAATCATTCTTGTTGTTTGTTTGGTTTTAATTTGAATATAGTTTATTTTATATTTTTTATAGATCCAATACAGATTATAGGAGTGTCTTGATAATATTTTGAGATTGCATAATTAATCATTGATAGCCATATTAACAGACTCTGCTTTTATCTCCAAAATTTGAACTCATATGCAAAATCATACATAATACTTTCTAACTTTTGAATAATGCAACATGTGGCTATTACTACGAACTAAAAAAATAGCATTGATCAATAGCGAATATGCACTTTTTAAATATACTGCAGTTGTTTTCATTTCGTTTGATATAGAAGTTATGTAATTAATTGGGTTATTCAATTGTTTTAGTGTGCTTTTTTATTTTGTTATTATCTCTAGTTAGGTTACATAGTCCAGCTTGGTCATAATTAAGATAAATGAACTAAAAATTTTAAACATTTAATGAGTCAGCATTTCTACTATAATCAGAATGAAGAATTAGTATGAATGATTTAAAACCAACAGGGAATAAGTAGAATTTACAATTATGGAGCCAACACCTATCCCACCTTTAGTTTGGAGTCAATACATAAGTTCTACCTGTTTACCAAAGTAATTAAAATTATCATGCCACATTATAATATCAGCCAATGCAAATACAAATATATTTGTTGGTCTTTTTATACTCCTAGCTTAGCATTTTTAGGGATATACAAGAAAGTATTGATACAGGTAGATAAGTTTAGCATATGAGAATTGTTGTACAAGTTAAGCTAGAAAGTAAAACTGTGAATAAGAGGAGATTCTGCTGATATGCAGCTGTAACTAAATCGATGTAGAAGAACTAGAGGGCTATACAGAAGATTCAGTTGTTTCAATTAGAGATGCTATTTTAGTAAATAAATTAATGCATAATATTAGACATTTCCATTATTTTTTTTCATAATTTAATAACGAGGAAAAATCAACTGCTACAGTAACTGTAAGATGGAAAACATTATTACCTACCAAAATCTAATCATACTCATTTTTCTGTTTTGTTGCTGTTTACAAATCATCAGGAATTTGACTTTACGTTATTATTACTTTTAATTTTACTTTTTGAGTATACAGTTTTTTCATGCAGCTTGACATTTTATATTTGTGTATTAAATGGCACAGTATACAACTTCAGAAGAGCATTTTCCATGGGATCTATTGGACATTCACTTAGATATAATATTATTGCTTCGACTTTCTAATTGCTATAGTTCAACTTAATCTGTCCACTATTAGCCACAGCATGGACATCAATTATGACCACTATATCCTGTCCCGTGACTGATAATAGCATGAACAGATTCATTTTAATGATGGAAATATACATTTTCTACAATCTCTGATGTATGTACTTCTGTTTCCACCATCGTGAAATTCTTGATGCAGATTGTATGCACAAATATTGAATTTAATCAACCATATCATTAAGACTTCTCAGTGCATTTGAATATATATGTAGTGCATTCATTCAAAGCACATAAGAAAAAAAGTGTTCATTTTCTTTGTAGTAATTTAATGAAATTTATTAGCATGTCTGGATTGTAGAATAGCAGTAGTATAGTTTGGCGATTTATAGTGAGGGACCACCATACATTTGGACATTAATAGATGTTCTGCTTATCAAAATGTATGCATTCTTTCTTGGGAATTTATGTCACAAAATGTTTACAAAACATCTATTCCCATTAATGATGTTTCTATATTAATTTAAAATGTTCAATTTATCTTTAGTTAGTTAGAATAAAGACTGCAGTGTCATTAATATTATCTTCAGAAAGATATTTTTAGATTTTTTTTGTTGAAAATTCTTAGAAAAAAATATAACTTCTTGCATGAATTTCCTTTCATGAAAGCATTTTATTTTATGTGGCATTCTAATGTCTTGAGTTTTGGGGATTTCAGAGAATATTTATTTGATGACTACCAATGCTCAGGAAGGAGAAGTGACTGAATTGATGTCACCAAGATTCACAGCAATGTCATTCAATAGTGTAACTTTCACTTACAAGATCAGCAAATGGATTTCTGGAAAATACATGCTTAGTGTTGATGATGGAGTTAACAGAACAGCGCTGTGGCATTTGGATGGCAGAGAATTGGAAGGTGTCTTTAAAGATTGTGTAGAGGTGCATGGCTTCAGAAATATAAAGATTCAGCTGGTGTTCTCTGTGATGATTGGTCAGCCACTAGATACAACAAGGTCAACTGCTCAAGGAATTTTAGATGTAACAGTCAACTCTGGTTCATACCCTGGAGGTATGGAAAAAAATATACTTATCTTCTGAAGTTGTTCTATGTTAATTATATTATAATTTATCATAGGCAGTTGTTAAATTGAAGAATGTAAAGAAATTGTTTCATTGGGGGGGGGGGGCAAAAGAAATCCTAAGTGGAAATTATGGTATATACAGATGACACTATGTATGGTTGGGGTACACACATGTTGCCTGACTTTGACTGTAACTGTCAGAATATGTGGGAGGTAGGGGAGTGCCATCACCACATCAACCTTTTCCAAATGAAGACTTTTATCAATACCTTTCACTTTTGCAGGAATTGACTTTTAGGCAAACTGGTCCTCATTATGTCTGACAACTTTGTGGTGGTGACCTACCTACTCAAAAAGGGGGCACCAAATCACCTGACCTGTGTTGTCTGATTAGGCAGTTTTTACCTTAGTGTGACCACCACCATATCAACATTTAAATCAGACTCAATCATATTACATAAAAACCCTCGCAACCACTCCGCCATGCGAATATCGTTGTTAAAATATCACTTAGGTTAAAACTAGTGACACTTGGCAGTGGCAAAGAAAGATAATGGGTGAGAGTTATTGCCCTTTGTCCATATGTGATAGGAAATGATAATTTGCAAGGTAGCAGGCTTATATCCCAAATGTAAATGTGATTGGGTAAGTATTCTCTGAAAAACATAATTTATGTAAAAGTTTGCTTTTTTAACAAAGCTTTCACTTGAATGAAGAATCAATTGGATAAGTACTATTTTCAGTATTGACAGGGTTTGAATAACTTTTTTTAGTGTTTCTCTCTACTCTTACTTAGCTCACAACATACTGATTTAAAGCATTGTGTGGAAATTACAGCTTCTAATCATGTGCATTGCAACAATATAAATTGCTTTAAAATTATCTTTTGTAATTTTTAGATAAAACCAACACATGCGAAAACAATTGTTTTAAACAGATTACAGAAATGAAGTTAATTTATCAAACAGTTTCGTTTATCTATAAGAATGAAACACTAATAAAAACCACATTAGAAGGGATGACTTCCTTTTTATCATATGTGGCTAAGTTTTCATTGAGTTCTTTAAATTTGTGGTTCAGAACAACTATTTAATTCACCAGAAATGGTCACCTACAAAAATTAGTGATACTAGATCATTCTAGCATATATGTACCAAATAGGAAAATGTTATGTAGAACAAGTCTATTGGAGCAGAGATGACTGACAACCAGATCTGGCATACTCTTCTTACTGTATATATAAATCAACTTAAATGGGCACTCAGCCACAGCCACTTGTTTTATTCAATGGAAAAGGAAATTAGTAACATCATCCTTTTCCCTTCTAGAAGTTATCAAAGTGAGTAGAACTTGCACAGTTTGGATTTGACTCCCTCACCGGTTATGTGCCAATTTATTTGTATCCTTTTGTATTGTGCAGCGTGAGAGTTGTGCTCTGAAAAAAAAAACAATGTTTACAGATTCACACAAAAAAGTATCATATGTAGTTACCATCATGTGTCTGTATATTCCAAATAGAGCTCTCTCACATTGAATTGAGTGCTTTCTGCTTGGAAAGTACATTCTCCCTACCAATATAGTCACTATATAAATGCATCTATTATCTACTTTAAGATTTGTTTAAATGACAAAATTACATGGTAACACGATAAACATGAATATTAGCTCAAAGAAAATCAGGATGCTCCTACCATATTTTAGCAGCCACACTGCATGCTGCAATCAGAACATATAGTCAGCAATATAGTTTTTTAAAGAATATTTTGACTAGAGCATTAGGAGTTTCAGCTTATTATGACATGTACAGTATTATATCAGTTGCAGTTTTAATAATCTGGTTCAGAGATTACACAGATTTATCAGACTTCAAGGCAGAATTCTGATGTTTAAAGTCTTAATTGAATTACTGACCATCTAGACATCAGACATTCAATGTTTTAAGTTTTCAGTTGTTGGTAATTATTCATGTAGTCAAGGACTTGTATAAATGTGATAAATTAACAAACAAGTTTGACTAGAAAATTGAATGTAATAGTCTAGTTTCTTGTTTTTCTTCCAAACAGTATTTCCAGCTGTTGCCTGTACCTTTGAAAGTAGCACTGCATGCCAGTTTGAGGCCACCTGTAATAACAAAAACAACTACAGATTCCAGATGAAAAGTGGACCAAGTGACTCATCAAACACTGGACCACAAATGGATTTCACAACTCAAAATAACATGGGTAACACATTTTTTATTTGCCTTTTATGACCAACAGCAATCACCACAACACTGCTATGAAACTGTTACTCTTGTCTAACTATCCATCTATCCATATATGTTGTACTGGTTTAGTTATTCACTTAAGTCAGTTTGTAGGGACTGAAGTGGGACATTCATCATACATCCATTTCTAGGGTTTGCATTTTTGTTGTTGACATGTTCTTAGGAAAGGAGGCATGGTGTTTTCTGTTTCAACAAGTAGCATCAGCATTATCAGTTTGCTGATGTTCAAATTAAAACTTTTTCATTAATTTTCATATTTGACTCTCGATATAATCTCTTCATGTATAGAATAAATCATTTCAAAGCTAAGACAACTTATTCTGCACCATGCCTGCTCATCCCTTGTCTTTTGAAGTGGAAAGTTTCAGTTCCAGAAAATTTGCATTAAGGTTTTGGTTACAGTTTCGGTTAGATATTTTCCTGTCCTTCATTCAGGTTCCAGTGTTACACAGAGCATTTCAGAATTGTGTTGTCATGACCCGGGATGTGAAATTTTTTTTTCAGAAACAAATCTCTTCTTGTTATTGTTCGATTTTTAACAACTTTAGCATATATTTTAATATTATGAAACCTTGGCTTTAGCTATTTTTTGTCACTATTCAACAGAATTATAGCCCCTGATTTTCAAACCCATCCACTGTTGTTACTGCACAATAACGTTTTTCTATTGTTTTATCGCTACCAAACTTAGTGTACAGTTTGGTATTTATGATAACTTGTCTGAGTTTGATTGTCAGCCTTAGCAGCAGAGAGGGTGGACAGACCGAAACTATTTCAAGCAAACTGAAACTATTTAAGACAAAGTCCTAAAGGATTTCAAGCAGAGGGGGTGAACAGACCGAAACTATTTCAGACAAACTGAAACTATTTCAAACAAAATCCTAAGGATTTCAACCGAAACTATTTCAAACCGAAACCATTTCAAGCAGACAAAAAAAAAGAGAAATCCTTTAGGATTTTATGCTACAGACCCGGCGCCAATTGTGCTGCGGAAACGAATTGAAAATCCTTTAGGATTTCACAAACAGGCTAATTTGTATAACCTCACCTCATAAATCAATCAGATTATTGGATTGGTCGGTGAGTTTGAAATTAATTCTCGTTAATGAATCATTATGACATCGCATATAGACCGGATTAGTTGGATCCTCAATTATTAGAAATCTGGGTGGAGCTGTTGGTGCAAATGAGTATAAAATATATCCTTGCTGTGCTTGATTTGATCTTTCGAGATTTATTTGGTAACTTCCTTTGATAACATCACATACTAGATTTATTGCATTCACCAAGGATATATTGACGTTTTGAGGAGCGATATGCCTAACACCACTGTCTGGATCATTATTATGTTTGAGGATTGTTGTTTGTGGTTGTGCTATTTTCTTCCATGCGTCGTGAATCCTTTTAAAATCATCATCGATGGTATCATTGAGAGATTTTTTCATCTCTAGGATGTTATATCCTGGTAATTTAAAATTTAATAACTCTTGTTAAATTATACTCGGATAGAAATTTTTGTTTTTCTTCGATGTCAATAGATTCATCAATAGATTTTATAAAGAAAGAATTATATTCTTTCATATCTTTTATAGAAGAGTTTATTTCTTTTATTATTTCAATGATTTTATCACGTGAACCCGTTACATCCAAAAGATATTTTTAAAAACTTTGCCGTAGTATATTTATATCAGATTCAAAATATTTATTTAATCTTTTAAAAACCTCATTAATATCTCTATCTAATAGAACCATGTGTCTACTTATTTTACCATTGTGTTCAAAAACAAAATCCCATCTAGAGAAACCCTTATTATAGAAGACAAAATATTTTTTCTTTATTTTTGTTATATCTCCTACAAGACTTAAAATTATATCTCTATCATCTTTAATCTCATCTGTGGTAAAATCAGATTTTATAGGTTCTTGTGGTGGAGTTTTTTCAGGCCATCCTAGCACGGTCCTTATTGAGTTTTGATAGATATCTACGACATATCCAGGTGAGTTTATCTCAATCACGGATGATAGTGTTGGTTCATGAACTGTTATAGTGATTTTCGATTCTTTTACAGTAATGGATTTTATTCTGTGTTGTTCCAGTCTGGAGTTTCGTCTTGTTTATTCTTACTTGCAAACACCAAATAATTATTCGGTTGTTGACCACCGAATGGTACTGATCTAATATTAGTCAAACTATGGTATACTTGTAATTTTGCTAGTGCTATCTCCATCACTGGAATCGCAGTAGGGAAATTCACACTGAATTCAGGATTGGTTGATGTTATTGAGATCATGCTGGTTTTCACTGGGGTTGTGTTTCCCGCTATTCGCTGAAGTAGTTCTTGTGATGTTGCCATTGTTATTATATTCGTGTTGTTTTTCTAATTTTGATATCACAGAATCATAAACACGTACCATCGCTGAAAACTCACTATCGGATATTAATGTGTCATCGAGGGAGGATGATATCATTGAGGATAATTGAGAGTACACGGTTGACACAACATGGAACTTAACTACTTAGTCTTGTAGTTTACGTTGGCTACACAATATGTTTTTTGTTATTTTTGAAATTATTCCCGCGATTGTTGTCGCTGCAGATATACAATTGGAACAGCTATCAGAGCAATCATTGTCACCGAGGAGAGTATAATACCAGCTCCAGTGATTACACCTGATACCGAGTACATGGTAACATCAACTGCGGTAATCCTTTGTCGGTATTTTATTATTTTTGTTTGGTACTCCTAGTGAGTGTTTTGAGTTTAGTTTGAAATTCTCTGACCTGATCATAGCGATACTACTGTGACGTTGCCAATGATGACATTTTATTACAATAGATTTCAAATTGCTAGCAATAAAAACACTAGTGTTTTTAATTCAGTTGTTTACTTAAATCCACCACAAATTCCACATACCATGTTACTAAAACCCTAGCCAAATTATTATCAGTGGATGTTATTGTGAATTGTTCAGTTGTTTCCTTGTCAATGATCATTTATATCATATTGTTGACCCCAGATGGACTCGTTGATGAAATATTAAATTGAGTCGGCGACACTAGTGTTAATCAATAAATACCTTTGACAGTCGCGGTGATATTTAATATGTTATTTTGTGGTGTCCACGTAAATGATCCGTGTTGAATTGTGTATACTACGTTGTTGGTTTTCTCATGAAGAATTTTTGTTTTTTTCAATGATTTTTATCATTCTCGATGCATCATCTCTGATTGCCTCGATGGTGTTTTTCATCTCTTTGATGGATTTTCTAAAATCCGGGAGTTTTATGTCGAGTTTATCAAATGAGACTCCAAGAAATTTATCGATGCGGTTTCTATGAAAAGTTGAAAACAGTTTTATGTGTTCTTCATATCTGGATTGAAGTGTTGCAAATTCTAACATAGTTGTTTGTCTCTGTGAGCTTCGGTGTGACTGGGAGTTGAACCTCAGTGACGGATTTTTGTAAACCCGCAAATTGATTTACTTGAGTGTCATATTTATCATTGAGAGTTTTTTTATGATTCTGCAGATGATACATAATTATCACTGAGTGATGTTAATTTATCTGTGAACGTCGAAACAGGTACACCCGGTTTGAGTTTACCTTCCTTGGAAAACAACGCGATAGTATCTTCTACTGAGTCACGTCATTTAACTAAAATATCATCCAGGGAAACATTACTAGTTTTCAATTTACCCTGACGATCTTGAAATACAACTATTTCATTTGGATCAACACTTGTGAGGTTTAACATCTCGGATATTTAATCTTCGATTAGTTTTTTTACATCACCGGTTGCAGATATTTCCTTGGTGGTTTTTTTTCAGGCTTGATAAAGATCTCCCCCAAATATCAATCATGTTATTTTATATAATTTCTCTCTAAAAGGCGATTGCTCACATATTCGTGTATGGTTTTATGTGGTGGTTTTCCCTATGATGAAATAGTGTCGAGGACTTTTAATACTTCTGTGCCGCATATTGGTGGGTCATTCATTTCCTGTGTTCATAGCGTGGAATACCAGATAGGAATTTTTAAGAGGTTTATATAACACATAAATTCTTTAGGCGGTGCTAACCCATATGAATCAAAATAAACAATCACACGCGGATCAATCGCTTATGCAACCCAGTGAGTTCCAGGTCCGGTGCTGTTTTTGAGATTAATGATACCGGTTTCAGTGTTGTTTGGTTGTTGTGGTAATTGATCTCTCATAAAAACACCTCTAATGTTTTTTATTGCTAGTTTTTTAGCAGCATCGAGTGAATCAAAATTTGACATCGTCTGTGACATTGTTGTTAGTAAACTGTTCCTAGTCTCAGGCCCTTTCCGCTGTACCATGAATACGGAGTTCCTGGTAGTCTTAGACCCTTTCCCTTTTTTTCGTATCCTCGCCCTTTTTTTGGTTGATATGATTGAGCAATACTATGTACTGCTTTTGCACCAAGAGCTCCAACAGCTCCTAATGCGGTGGCTTTCCAGCTGCAATTAATGCTGGAATCGCAGCGAGAAGTGGGAATACACCACCTGATTTAATCATGTTTTTGATCGCGGCTGCAGAGAGAGTAACATGAACACCTTTTTTTATCTTTGATAGCATCATTGAAGTGTTTCATCTGACGAGTTGTCAATGACAATTTATTTTGACTACCAGACATCTGGATGTGTTTCAGTGATATCGTGGTTCAACATTTTCTAGCTGATTCCGATTGCAATTTTTTAATTTGACCAGGAGTTAACGTAACACTAACATGACTATATGACATTTTATTTAATAACAGATTGATCTAATTGTTACATTACATATTTTCCACTGGTGCATCAACTATTCTCATTCGTCCACCAATACCTTCGAGTAGCATTGATTTGTCACTGAGAATGACAGCAACTGCTCTGTAATTAACAATACCACCGGGATGAGCAACACGAGCTCTGAAGTGTATGTCAACTACGGATTGTCTGGTTAAATCAAGATGTTCCAGCGAAAAGTATTACCTGAATAGGATATCGATTTTTTAAATCCAACTGTGATATTTGCAGACCAGTATCCACATTATTATCGTGTCCCATAAATGTCAGCAACCGATGATACACACGTGCAATTTGAATGGTTCCGTAATCAAGTAGTATATTCTCAGATGGTTCCTGTTGGCCATTTATTCTCAATGATACTTCATTAACACCTATTTGATCAAATATCATATGGTTGAATGTTTGGTTATTTAATCGTGCTTTATTCTGTAACGCAATAAATATTTGATGTGGTGCAGCAATGCCTTGTTTTGATGCCAGGTGCCATGTAAGTGTACCATCAATATTAGAATCCATGGCATCTGTTGTTGTTGTTAGCCAACTTAGCAGTGATTTTCCTCCATGGTCCATAAATGATAGTAATCTTTCTTCCATGGTGATTGATGGAGTCATTACTGGCATCCACAATGATAGTTTTGATATAATGACTTTACCATTAGGAACACCAACACCATGCCAGATTGTATCATTATCACTACCCTTTTGCACGAGTACTACTGTATGCTTCACTCCATAGATAACTTTTCTACCATTTCTGCAAAATCCGAAAATATGATACAGTGGAATCGCACATGAAAATTGTCTACGCTGTCCTTGCAACATTGATACGCATGTTGCAAACCCTAGGTTGTAATTGGAATTAACACTTTTTATAATATCAAAGGCAGCAGCTGGTCTTGCTTCGTGTATAAGAGAACCAACTGTTTGTGGATCAGATGCAGTAGCTTGTGGCATCAGCAATTTAGTATGCTGAATGTGTTCAGCGTGATCAGTGAGATCCTTAGAGAACATCATTGATGGACCTGCCGATCTTGTATAATCATCAGAATATCTTGCTAACCCCACTATTGTTGTGGCAGCATCAACCTTATGCTGTATAGATTCAATTTCTCTTCCATCAATCATATATCTAGCATTATTGACAAAGCCAACTCGGATATTTGGGTCATCTGCATATGGTGGATCATTATGAGCAGCATCATTTGTTATGAGTTCTCCTTCTACTTCAATAAATGCTTCAGCGGGTAGAAAGTATTTGCTGGTATCATGGACTTGAAGTTTGATTCTTGATCGAAGATCCGGTTCTACTGTATAATAGGAATAGAATTGATAATCACGTATAGAATCATTCTTGGGTACTGGGGCATCTAAATCAAATGCTGTGTCAGGAGCCGATTTGAACATATTGTTATATATTTTTTTATCTAAATTGCGATCACGCTCGCGATTTAAAACCACTTCCTGCTATCATATTTGCAGTAATATTTCCCTGAGTGTTATATCCATCGTTGTTCAGTGATGCTATTTTTTGATCCACCGCGTTTTTTTATTATTTTGCTATAACTTGCAGGCATAATTTCCGTAGATGGTAGTGCTCCTAGTGACTTCGTCACCATTGATGACTTCGCCAGTGTTTTCTTTCGTCGCCAAACTAACGATAGTAGTTTTTCTTTAGCTGCGGAAAATGCTTTCCCGGCAGCATCACCAACAGCGCTAATACCCTTATCACGAAATAACATCAATAGCTTTCATTGATAACTGTTTTGCGATTGGTGCTATTTTTGGAGGCATTCTTGCAAATAACCCTGCAATGGTATTGCCGAGACCATCTCCATAGTACGCTCTATAAACTGGCAATCGTGAGTTTACTATGTAAGTCATGGTTGGTTTATTGTGGTTGTAGTGTATGATCATCTTATTTAAATGATATTTATCTAATCGTAAATTGCTAGCAATTTCAGTGACTAGTCACTGTGGTAACCATCCACTAGCTCATCAATAAACTCTTGATATACACCAATATCCATGATACCACCCTCAAATAGTCATCTGCAGATATCAGCGGCCTCATTAATTATTTTTGGTGAGTTATTTCTGGCTCGTTTCCCTCCTACGAGAATTTCTAATCGTGATATATCCCCGAGAATATTATTAGGACAACGAACTAGACCACTACCTGAAATCCCCCTTGGGGTTCCACTCTGAGAAAACCACTCCCCACTACTATAATCAGTTGTACCTTGTGTATCCTTTTCCTGATCTTGTAAATGTCTAAAAAGTTTATCATTAGATTCATCTTGATCAGATGGCATATACAATGATTGCTTATTATCAGACTCCAATAATCTCAAACCCATATCATCATCATCAGGTGGTGGTTTCGTTGAGGTGAGAAAGATATTTTTTTTGAAGGCTGTTGTCTTTTTCTTTGCAATCTTTGTGATTTTTTTGTTTTTGTTTTTAGTTCTTGATATTGATCATTCACTGTACCCATCGCATTGAGATATCCAGTGTATGATACATTGCCTTGATCAATTTGACTTGTGTTTGTTTTGATTTTGCAAAACACATCAGCCCATTGTTTCATATTTTTAATATACCCGTGTTGTTCTGGTTTCAACATTTTTTTTCTGTTTTCATAAGTCTCAACAACAAGCGCAGGAATTTCTGCCGGATCAGTCTTATCAATTGCTGCTAACCCCTTCTCATTAGATCAATTACATAATTCATCTACTATTTTTTCATTGTTTTTTTAGGACCAGGAGGTTATTTTTGTAACAGCGCTGATGTTTTTTTCAGTTTCCTTTGCTATTTTTTCAATTAATGGTACAGTAGCAGTAATACGCTCCTTAGTAGCAGTGGTTATTGGTTTGAATAATTGTTCAGTGCCCATTGTAAAATTGGTTTGAAATTCTTGTCTCGTTTGGAGCTTATTTCGAACGGAATCACGAACTGGAATAAATCCTTTAATCGCAGCTAATCTCTCACATGCTAATCTAGTTGTTAGGGCTTCACCTACCATTATAAATTAATACATGATCTAAATTGTAAGTGCGAATCCACAGGTCAATTTTGACCTGTTTTCGTATGATATGATGAACTCCATTCACTCTAAGGTGTTATTCAGATCTTATTGCGCCTAGAGATAATTATGCAAGTTATGATATGATATGAACTCCATTCGCTCTAAGGTGTTATTCACATCTTATTACACCTAGAGATATATATGCAAGTTATATATGATATATACATGTAAGTTATATATGATATGAACCCCATTTGGAACCTCTCAGGTGTTATTCACATTTGAGAGACCCAGAGGTTACATATATAAAACACATCCCCATTTGGAACCTCTTAGGTGTTATTCACATCTGAGAGGCCCTGAGGTAGAAGAATAATTGGTAAATTCACACAGGGTGGAAAATATGACCACAAACGACATTCTTCATGATTAATTATAGATGATGTTGAATACGATTTTATAATCGCAGATGCAACATCTAGGGGAATATATGTCGATCATAAAGACGCTTTCTTGTCCGATGGAACCAAATTAGGTACAGTTTTTACTTAAACAGATGGAGAAAATCCTCAGTATACATACTTAATGGCATCTATGCTGGCTTATGCTTCTATTAATTTACTTTTGATGATAAATAGATTTCCTGACACCGTGGTTAGGGTAGCCACTGATTCATTTTATATAGATATAAAACATAAAGATGCAGTGGCCGAATTCACAAATTCCAACCAGAGTTGGGGATCATGGAGAATTAAAAAGGAAATACTGTGTGATTATTCTAAATCAGCAGATGTTACGCTTGAAAACAATTACTTGAAAAATAATCAGATATCAGAACTATCTAAGGCACCTTCGATATTCGATCCAATATGTAGATATTAAACCAGTTACTTAAACAGCTGTGGTGGGTAAGGGAAGATGACTCGTGCGATTAAATTATTTTGAGGGAAATCAAATATGATTGTGCTAACACCACAGACTTGCAAGAGAGATGAGCGAGGAATTAATGCTTGCACTTATCACAGTTTCTTTTGATGGAAAGGTGATGAACAGACTCCTGATCAAATGGGCGAGAAATATATTCCTGAAATCCTCATTTGGGATGAGATATGCACAGTGTCGTTAGATGTATTACAAAAGTTTCTTGATTGGTTATTGCTAGCGAATACAAAAGTGATAATGTGTGGCGATCATGGTCATCCACCACCATTTGTCGGTTTGTCCCCACATCATTGGCTGAAGAATTTTGTAGATTATTATGAAGAAATTAGTACTGATCATACATCACTTGATAATGAATTACGTGAGTTCAAGAAACTAATCAGATTACAACCGGATAGAATCCAGTGTGAAATAGCGCGTGAGATCATTTCAGAAACCCCATTAAATGATTTTTGGGAATTGTTGAGACCAAACTATTTGATAGTGGCTAGTAGAAAGATAGTCAGAGACATACTTAAGATGAAGTTATTTAACACGCATAAAGAAAAATTTGCAACACTTCCAGTGTCATTGTTTTATAGACCCAAGGATACACAAAGACAGAATATTGAAGTTGATATTCCAGGACAAAGTGAAAAGCAGATTCCAGTGTTAAATGATATTGTGTTGGTTGATATCAGTATCGTCGAAGATGCATTGCGTGCTGAAAAATTCCCATGGAAGCTAGGATATGCAGCGACGATACATTCTTCGCAGGGATTGACTATATCAGATACAGTTGTTTGGATCGTAGATAATCGCATTGAGTGGTCGAATTTAGTTTGTCTCGCAGTGTCCAGAGTAAGAAGAATAAATCAACTTTGAAGAGTTGTTTTTGATTATAATGACACCAGCAACAATGATATTGTCAGCGATGACATAATCAGAAAAAAACTCTCTGGTTATAAACAACAGTATAAAAAAAAATAACAGAAAATTTGACATTGCTGCTGAATTTATAATTACACTAAAACAACAACAGAATAATCACTGCTTGAGTTGTAATTATATAATGCATTGGTGCTGGTGGATAAGGATCCTCGTCAATTTACCGTAGACAGAAAAGATAGCAGTGTTTGTCATACCAGAGATAATGTGATGCTGTCTTGAGTGCAACAGATGCAGAGGTACTAGTTAAGACCACGTGGAGGTAATTGAGTATCCTCGGGTATCACTTGTAATCGTTCACGAGTAAATCCACGCTGAGGAGCAGTTGAATCCAATCTATTGATTGCTGGTCTACCCGTGGATCGTTTATGCTAGATATTTTATGTGAGGTGATACTCCAAATAGGATCAGTAGCTCTTTTTTACTGCCGTCAAGGTCTCCTGGTTCATTAAAATACCTAACAGTGACATTACTGACTATTGATTGTTTTGAAAAGTCATTTTGCCATTTTACGGGTATATACTTATTTTTAATCGTGTTGTTAGGTTTCATATTAATTGTTTGAATAATCTCATTATTTAGCGTGGTAATCACGCCTGGTAATCTCTTGACCCATTCATGAGATCATTTAGCCTGAATAAATTCCTTTGCGTATTGATATCCAAATAACCACTCAGCAAATGTCCAACTAAATCGTTTAACAATTGCCTGATGGCGATGTAGTGCAGTATGTCCTCATCTGATGGTGACAGTATGATGCTTCATTGTTGATAACACTGCACCCTAAAATTCCTTGCCAGGATCAACCTGCAATACTTTTGGCCAATGCAGAGGACCCCTGCGATAAATCCTTTCAAACACAGAAGCCACCTCAGTTGATGACTTTGTTTTTAATGGTTCTGCTTGTTTGTATCTATTCGCAACATCAAGTACGGTTAGCGCGTACACCATCATGCGGCAGAAATAATATATCAGCTTGATGAACTTCATTAGGGACGCTGACATCAAAATGCGAGAAGTTAATTTGTTTAGGTAGATAAATTTGCCATATCGCCTGTTTGGATAACCAATCCGCTGCAGTGGTATTTTTCACCTTTGCAGCGCTAGCGAGTTTATTGATTGCTGATTTACCCCTCCAGTATCCTCTTGGGGAATAATAAATAGATTCCATGATGTTATTAATTACCTGCACCCAACATCAATTTACCTTTCATCGCCGATTTTATCAACCATGAAGCCAACTTTTCTTTGAAGGATTTCTCAGTGATAGGATTCAACTCATGAATCGATTTCACATCTGCGATATGTCTGTGTTGCAGATTGCTGCTTTTATAAGCAGCATCATGAGCATGACACGCCTTATCAATAGCGTTTATTGGGTTTTCACCGGGTTTGGGTTGAATTTGATCATCGAGTCGGATATCGAGTCTGGTTGCCAATGATGATTGTAATTGATTTTTTGGCAACTAAAACACGAGAACCAGTTAAGCTTCATGCAGCGCTACCAAATTATATTCGCATGATTATAATCAGACCATCTGGAAGTGGCAAGACACAGTTGTTACTTAATTTAATAACGAGATGGATGAAATGGGATAAGTTGTATTTAGTAGCCCATGGTATAGACGATCAGCGATGTTACGAGGTGTTAAAGCATTTTAACGAGAAAGCAAAATTGGAAATTGATGAGGATATTATTGAATTTATAACTGATATCAAGGAAGCACAGAGTATTGATGATATTGATGGAAATATTAGCAATTTAGTTGTATATGATGATGTCATGTTAGACAATCAAAAGAATCCTGCTAGGATATTTTCCAGAGGTAAGCATAAAAGTCCCAATGTGATATATATGTCACTCAACGATACACAGAAAGACCAAAAGTGATCAGAGATAACTGCAATATTCTTCCTGTATTTAATGGAGTTGACACACATACGCTACAAAATATTTGGCAAACTTGGTGTGGCGGTGATATGGATTATAATCTCTTTAGAAATTTCTTTAGTCACGCTCAGTCAATTCCACATGGATTTGTAACGATAAATTTACACAACCCGAGATCAAGATATCGTATCGGACTTGATCAAATATTCAGTTAAAACATTTCGTCTCCGCAGCACAATTAGCGCCGGGTCTGTAGCGTAAAATCCTAAGGGATTTCTTTTTTTTTTTTTTGTCTGTTTGAAATGCTTTTAGTTTAAAAAAGTTTCAGTTGAAATCCTGTAGAATTTTGTTTGAAATAGTTTCAGTTTGTCTGAAATAGTTTCGGTCTGTTCACACTGCTTGAAATCCTTTAGGACCTTGTCTGAAATAGTTTTGGTTTGCTTGAAATAGTTTCGGTCTGTCCACCTCTCTGCTGCTGCCTTCCATGTCATGATTTAGATGATTATCAGACCCAGCAACTTTCTTCTTCACACAGTGACCATTATTGGACTGAAAGTGGGTAAGACATGGTCCTTGACATTATTGAGACCTTGTTTGAGTTCATTTATAAGTGTTCTTTGTAATTATGTAGTTGAGTTGTAGCCTATGATTGTCAGACCAACCTTGTGATTCCTTTTTAGGAATTTTTAAATATCAGAAATTTTTCTACAAATTTTATTTGGTCTGCATTGTTGTTACAAATAAAAATGAATACTCGAAGGTCCAAGACTTTATTAGTTCCTCTTTGGTCAGATGCCAAATTTATCCTAATTTTCCCAAAGCTGAAGCTTTTTTGATGTTACATAATTTGACTGAACCTTTTTGGTCCAATGAGTAGAAGACTAAAATCTGGACATTACAAATCTGGGACTTTGATTATAATAATACTAATACTAATAATAATAATGAGGACTTTGTATAGTGCCTAATCTTTAGAAGCTCTAAGTACTTTACAACATAATGATATGACATCACTTTAGAAAAAAAAACAAGAAAAAACATGAAATATGGAAAACTTAAAAAGATGCTGACAGCATACAAGGTACAAAAAATTATTATTAGGTCTTTAAGTTTGTTCCTGTAGTTGAAAAATGCGAGTTTTAAGAGCACTCTTAAAAGGGATCATTTTGTCTTTGTGTCTAATTCCAATAGGCTATTTGTTCCATATCGCCAGGCCCTGATGTGCAAAAGAACGTTGTCCATATGACTTCATTTTCATAGTGGGAACAATGAGTATACAATTGTCAGAAGAGGAGCATAAGCATCTTGCTGGTGTATACACATGGGTGAGACCGGATAGGTATGTTGGACTGGCGTCTGTCAGTGAAACATAGCACAGCGAAAAGAAATTATATTTGATTCTGTATTGAATGAATAGCCAGTGTAGGTACAGAGCAGTGGTGATATGTGATCTGATCGAGGTACTCTAAAGATGATCGAAGCAGCTGTGATTTTGACTTTTTTGAAGTTTCTGGAGTAGATATTGTGATGAACCAGACAGAATTGAGTTACAGTAGACCAGTCTTGAGAGTGCTTATGAACACACAAGTGTTATAATGGCATCAACTGAAAGATATTTGCGAATGGCCTCAGTTTTATCATCATTCATCTGCATATCATAAATTAAATTCTGTTCAAGATGCTGTACTTTTCCTTTCCTTGAAATATTAGTGACAGTATCACATAATTAGATTAGTTGTCTCAGATTGGGGTAGAGAAACATTTTTCTTTCAAAAACGAATCCTTAGTTTTATTGTATTTCAAACAAATTAAATTTGCAGCTTTATATTGATGTGACCTTGGCCCAACTAAGTTGCAAAAGGTTTTACAACATTTAATAGACTTTTAGCCTCTCATTGTCAGATCCACCCACTTTGATTTATACATAATGCAAATAACTTCCTTAACTGTGAGTGGCTGTTAATCCAGTTGGCATCTAGCTTGATATGAGACTTTGGCTGCCTTCATTGTTTAACAGTTTATGCTATCATTTAGCAGAGGTATTACTGCTGATTATAGGATTCACCCACTGTTGTTTCTGCATAATCAACACATTATTACTTGAAGTGAACCAAAATTTAGTATGCAGTTCGATAACAATGAGACCTTGGCTGAGTTCAGTTGTCGGCTTTATGCATCATTGTTTATCTCCCTTGTTTGTTGGACCTACCCATGTTCTATCATTTGATTTTAAAGCAAATTTGGAAGATACTTGATATTGACTTATTATGAGCTGAGTTTGTCTATATTTATCATCACCCAATCACTTTAATTTGTGTCATAATAACTCCAATTATTATTATTTGATTTCAGCCTTAAGTTTTAATGGCAACTAGACAATGATGAGGTAACAGCAGAGTTTAATTGTCAGCATACCACGTCATAATTTAGTAGAGTTGTAGAGTCTGATTGACAGACCCACCCAGGTTAATTTTCAAACAAGTCCTTCATTTACAATTGGGTTTCAACACTTTTATATTGATGGAACCTTAGTTGAGGTTGATCATCAATACTCTACATCATTATTGGTGGGGGGGGGTGAAATGGTCTCCGAAGACAGGTAGTACTTTTGTTTTTTTTTGAGGTATCTACAGTACCAAATATAGACTCCAGTTTTGTTGTGTCATGTGACAGTTTGTCTCTTCTAAGAGGAAGGTTTTAACACTTGATTGATTTTGTTACTGTATTTATCATAGGTAAATGCCTCTTTCCAAACCCCCACAACCATTTGCAAAAAACTAGCAAATATGTAGTATATCTGATAATGATTCCAGCAATTAGCTGATATTAAGTCTTCAGGTTGCCTCATTTCTTCATGATATAAATACTATACATAACCTAATAGCGTTCACGGTGGTTATTTAGATTGGTTCCTGAATTCTAAGCATTGAACCACAGCGTGAATATAAGATATATATGATACAATGCTGTGACACAAATAGGACATTTTGCATTGTGTGCATCCCATGAAGATGCTAGCACTGGGAAAGTTATTTTAAAAAAGTCAGGTTTATATAAAATGGAATCTTTCTATTTTAAGGATTTTATCCCTTTTTGTCATTATCTTTTGTATGTCTTTTTGGGAGGAGTGGGGTGGGGGCTGGAGCTTCTGATTAGAAATTTCAGGGTCCCACACTCTCCTGATCTTTAAAGGAGTCCTGCAATTTAAATGTATTGAACATATTTTGGGAACATACTTGAAAATTTTTTTTATCATAAAATGTTCTGGAATTTGATATTGAAATGCTAAACTGAAAATTGTGTTAGAGAAAATACATTATGTTAGATAAAATACAATTTTGCAATGATCATCATATTATATTGGGTGCCATTGTTGTGTATGGTAAAGATATTTTTGCACCTGTGTCTTCAGCTGCAGTATTGTGTGTTTGATCAAAGTATCAGACTATAACAATGACTTCTGAAATTTGTCATTTTCTCCTGAAAAATATATTAAACTATTAGCAAATACAAATCAATTATGATCCCTGGAACTCTATAGCCAGGCTGTGCTGATGTATCATTAACCTCAATGTATGCATAAATTCAAGTCATCATGACTTCAAGTCATTTTTTTTGGGTCTACAGGACACTACATGATAGCTGATGCAAGTTATGGAGAAGAGGGAGATTCTGCAGACTTTAAAATATCAGTAACTGTGCAACCTCATCAGTATTACCTACGGTATCGATACTATATGTCTGGGCCAAATGTTGGTAATTTACAGGTAGGTGTATACATTGTTTGGTTCAGGTTTTTTTCCTTCTCTTGAGTCATATAATTTCTGTAAAAACTTGTTGATCTGAAATGTATTGATTATGATTCCATGAGACAGAGAAATAAAACATTGTTTTTGTTATATTTGTGACTGGAAAGACAATTGTATCTTTTACAGCATTGTCAGCATCAATGTTTTAAGTCCATGTTTAAGTTTTCAGGTTTTGTCAGATATAGTTTTACATCAGGTGCTGTTTAGACATGAACTTTGGTACAATACTATCATGTGTGTATTTGCATATGCACATACGTGTCTGTCTGAAGTTTGCTCCTTGATATGCTATGGTTTTCTATGTTGCCGGAAGAAGTGTGTTATATTGCTGTTCTCAGGCATGCCACACAATCTGTAGAAAGAGTATTAATGTTTCATACAAATCACCAGATGTATTGATTCTCATTGGAGTTTTTCAAAATGTATAGTTTATATACAAAAATATTGATCTTACGTTTATTTAGTCCCATTTGTCATATTTATAATGAAGCCAATGTCACATTATATCACCTCTCAACACAATATTTGCTTCTGATTAGAAACTTTTAAAGAACTTAATACACTGAAAGGTGTAAGGTTCACTCTTCACTTTTTATCAGGACACTTGTATGAAGTTTTGGTACTTATTCAAATGCGAGCTTTGCCATTCAAGTATGATTTAGCTTATTAACATTGGCAGAGCTTAGATTTAAATCGAATTTGATAAGAAGGTTAGCATTAAGAAGACCTGGGTGAAGTTTTTAAAGATCTATCTCTTTGAAATTAGAGAATATTGTGGTTCCAGCTAACTTAGAACTGTGACATTTTGTTTTTGTCTTTTGCTCAAAAACTTTGAAAGGATTTGTTGGAGGGAAATTATTTTTTTTGAGTCATTACATTACAAGGCCTAAGTCATATCTAATTTTCATCATCTTCTGCAAAATTTGCTGGAATCAGTTAATTTGTATTATCATTATTACATTTTCTCACATATTTTGTCATGTTACCATTTATTTTGGGAAGCACTTTTTGAGATGAATTAGAGTTTTCTTTAATTGTGTAGGTTCACATCGTTGGCAAAAATGGTCCAACCTCCATTCTCATCAGTGAGCATCATGGTGACCAGGGAGAGTCCTGGAACCCAGTATGCTGGACCATTCCAGGTACCAGTCTAAGTATGCTTTATATTGTCTTCAATGCAACTAGAGGAAATGGCACACAAGGAGATATTGCTATTGATGACATTGAGTACAATACCAAGCCTTGTCCACGTAAGTATGATTGAATTTGCTTTATTGTCTGTAATACTTTACATGATGTTTTTCTTAAATTGTGTTAAGTCTGATACTAGTGACCAAGTCAGGAAAGGACCATACAAATCCTTCCTCACCTATCGTCCCATAGCATTAATGAGCTGTATTTGATAAACCATGGAGTGAATGATAAAAGATAGACTTGTTCATTTTGAATCCTGGACCAGCAATTCATTTCAGATCCTTAATGTGGATTTTAGATGCCACAGTGGTACAATTAACCATCTAGCCATCAGGCTTGTACATGTTACGAGGTTTTCTACAAAACCTTGGACAAATGTTCCTAGGAAAATCCTAGGAGTATTGGTGGCTGACTTTCCAAGGTAATAGTCAAAGGACTAACAATTTTTATACTGATTTCAAAGGATTTTATTCTCAAACTTCTGACATTGATCTCAGATTTCCAATTTTTTTTGTAACCAATACTCGGAGGTTTCCTGGGAATCCTCGGACATGTCCGTGGTTTCTAAGCATTCTGAGAAATTCCTCGGACATCGGTTCCTTTAGTGCCAAATTGTCCATTTGATTTTGAAAATCCATCCATGTAAATCCTGGTTTCTTGATGCATTTAGCACTTCATTGATTTTGATGTTAATTATTTCCTCATTGATATTTTGCCATTTCTTTTGGATAAGTTCAGAAAAGAAAAATATTGGTTGAGATTATTAATTTTGATGATTTAATGAAGTTAAGAGATCACTGTTGCTGTCATTTTTTTCAAATTTATATGCAACAAGTTGAATTGAGCATGAGATAGGTATCATGGATGCCATATTTCCTTTCCAATTTGACAAACAAAATAAATCCAATTTAAGTACTATTTAATATCATCAGCATATAACAAGCATGAGTATTAATCATTTTAAAATGGTGCACAAATTTTCACTCAAAATGTAGGGCATATTCTACCTAGATTTGCAAGGTCTGTACAGCTGTTTAATGGTGGCCATCATGTGATGTCACTACCTTGTATCTAAAAGTAAAATGCAACATATGTGAACTGCCTTTTGAATATTCAAATATTATAAGCCCTTTTAGTTTTGTAATCATTTCTTTTTATGAATATCCAGTTGACTGATAGATGCATCTAAAAGTTGCCAAATTTGTAGTAGTTCAACTTTTTCAGCTGAATACCATGATCATCAACCCACTGTTTCTGGTAAGAGGTCTTGCCCTTATTGTCATGTAGCTGAATGCAATGTATGGCAGATTGTGATCACAACTAATATCTGTGTTTGTTTGATTGATTGCAGTGAAAATTGCTGCTTATGCAAAATATTGTGACTGCATGAATATCAATGAATCATTTTGCTCCTTTGATTTCTTTTTTAAGGAGAGCCCAGCTTGACTTGGATTGTCTAGACTACATTCACAAGATTTTTTATTACATTCACAAGATTCTATACCATATTACGTCTAGTAGTATGTTATAGAATCTTGTGAATGTAATCCAATCTGACAGATTTCAAAGACATTTTGTAACTTGGGCAGTCTTATCATCATGATCAATGCAATCTTTGATGTATAGTGTTTTTTTATATATAATATGACTAAGTCTTGTGAACAGGAACAGGTCTCATTTTTTAGTTGTTTGCACGTGTGGAAAAAATGAATGTGTTGATTTTTGGCTTAAAATCTTAAATTACATTTGTCAGTGTATTGTAGAGTTACCAAGATTTGTAGAAAACTTTCACATGGGCTAAGGAAAACTCCATGATTTCATGGTAAAAATTGCAAGGATCAAGGTCACTCTGACCACAAGAATAAGGATTGTTTCAACAACAGTAACCAAGTTCTCCATTATTAGCAGTTGTAAAACTGGATGTTTGAGAGGTTAGGGAGTAACATGAGCAAATTGCTTACCATTCCTATGGTTTCCTTTTTGCTACACCAATTAAGGGCTTCAACTTTAGAGCATAACTAATAATTAGGATTTTGACCTAGTCGTCAGTCATATATGTGATATTATTGTTGGGGGATAGCAATCATCATCATCACATCACTACTACCACACACAACACCTGCATCCTTTCCTGTCCCTTCATCTCCTTTTCCTCTTTCTTTTATGCAGAGTGCTATTTTTTTGTTGTGCACTTGATTCTATGTGAACTACTTTTATCCCCCACTTGTATTTCATTAGATCCTGTATCATGTGACTTTGAGAGGCTAAACTATTGTGACTACAACTTCAGCCAAACAGCATACCACTGGCAAGGAGACTACCTGTGGCAACAAAATGGAACCCAATTAGCCTCTGGTAAGCACAATCAATCAAATAGTTATTAAGTCAGTCCTTAATAAAACCAGACCTAAAAGATTATTCTTTAGAAATATAATGTTACTAATGACTAGATTATTATTGCAGGAATCAGTTACATTATATTGATTGATGAAATGCAGTAAGATCACCTGTATTGGCAAAAGAGGTAGTTTCTCAAAATGAGGATTTAGTTCACATTGTAACTGTCCTTGATTGAGCTTGCTGATGAATCATCAGTAAAATAAATAACTTCATAACCTCAAAGTACATGACATTTGCCTATTTCCAACATATTATGATAGGTTTCCCATTAATAGCCCATACGTTAATTTTTCTTTTAGCACATTGTTTATACATAATAATGATACAATCATTTCTAAAACAAATCTTGATTTTTTTCCACACATACTAATTCTGCCATTCAGAATGTGTGTTGTATTTGAAAATGTGCTTGATACTGATTATTAAAAATAAAAATGCCTAATCATGTTCTTGTGACATTCATAATATTGCCATAAACTTTGTTTTTATTTTTCTAGCTAACTACATACAAACTGTAATTTGCCACATAATGATGGTTTTCAAGTTATTTTAACGTTCATAATAACATGATTTTAAACCTTGCCTATTTCTCATTCTAGGCAACTTTATCAGGACTGATCCATATAATGGCAGTGAGGGTGATGTTGCAGAAGTCCGCACACCAAGTTTTAATCTTGGAACAGATACAAAATGTGTCTCTTTCGCTTTCATTATGTCAGGAGATGTTGGCACTCTGAATGTATATGTTGTCTATGATAATGATGTTGCCCATAGGAAACTCGGCTTTTCGATTGCTGGCGACCAGGGAACTAATTGGTATAAATCAAATGCTATTATAGAATATGCAAAGTCAGCTTATAAGACTGCTGCCATTGTATTTTCTGCTGAGAAAGGAGATGGCACTGATTCAATCATTGGCCTGGACAATATCATGATTGCATCAGAGGAATGTATATGTAAGTACATGGATGATGTCCTTTTTTCAACCGTAACTAAGAAAAGAACTAAAGCAACTTGATTTGATAGAAGAATAAATGTTTTGGTTTTTAATCATTTTGTGGTAAATGGTTATAAATTTCATTAATTAGTTAAATAAAACATGTGATGTTTCTCTAATTTAGAGTCTTAAATATCTTATTTTTTTATCAACAATGATTTAACTATTGAAGAGTTTTGAATACATTTCCAACTCTCCTTCCATATCACTACCTATCGCAAAAGACTAAAACTTTTTGTCAAACATAAATTAATGGACACGTCTAAATTTAAGGAGAGATGTTTAGAATTTATCCTGATACTTCATTTTGTTGTTACATCCTAATTTTAGACTCTCAGGTAATTTAATTGTTTGTTTGTATCATTAAAATGAGTTCCTTTAAATGTTAAGTTTCATCAATCAATATGTATCATGTTTAAGTAAGATGAATACACATTGGAGTTTAGAATATTTGAACCTCTTCTCCTGAAAATGTCTTGTATTAATCTCAAAATCTGATTATTCTGACTTTCTTAACAAAATCTTGATCTATAAAATATTTTTTCCATGAAAGAGTTATTTTGATCTTACATGACACTTGTATGCCTATTCGTTGAAAAGACATCTGACACAAGATTTCTCATAGTTAGTGACTATGGGCACAGCATGCAGTTTGTATTAGATAAATCTGATATAAATTTCACATTGAACCCATGCATTTTTAAAAGGGCGCTAACAAGCTTTTTAATGAATTTATCCCACAAAAATATCCTTTTGCATTTCACTGGAATAATGACATCAGAAACAATACATTGAACATATATTTAGCACTTTAATGAGCGTATTTAAATGCATACTAATATAGATTCCATAGATACTAACAAAATGTTATCAAGTGTGATTTTCAACATGTTCTGAGAAGTTATGACCCCTAAATTAGACTCAGCCCTTGCACTTTAAATCAAGTTTAGTTCCTTTGGCCATTATTAACGGGAACAATCATATCATATGGATGTATTTCTAGTTTCACAGTGAATATACTAAAATATGCTAGAATTCAATTTTATTCATTCTCAGAATATTAGTTTTTGCACATCACAATTAAGTATACCCAATTTTATTTTGTGCAGATGGAATTCAGAATAAAGTTTGTAACTTTGATGATCCATATCTCTGTGGAATCCAATCCAACTGCTCTGATGGATCGCAATATCAGTGGCAGATTTATGAAGGAGCCTCAGTGACTAATGGCACTGGTGCCAGCTCAGATGCAAATGAAGATTTTGAGGGTAGGTGGATTTTAAACACATTTTTATTATCACTATTGTTATTTACAAAATCTTTAGTATTACATACTATATGTGTTAGCATGTTGAATTAACACTCGCACATTTTAAACCATTTTAATATATATGCTTTTTAATTAGTGCTTTTATATAAATTTTGATGCCTGCTGAGGATCTGTTTAATGACGGCATTTTCCCCCATGTTCCAACCCAAGGTGGCTACATAAATCCATTGAAACAGTTAGGTCAGGGTTATCGTAAATGTTCTTTTCTTGTACTAAAAGTTACAATTTTTTATTTTGAAATGGAGTCCATCTTCTCATCAAGCTTTGTCTTATCGTGGGAGATTTATTGTTTTTTTCCTGTGTTTTAGTGTTTAAAGTCAGATGTATGTGTGTCATTGTATGACGTGGAATGCATGTAAGGCAAACTTTGTCTGTGGTCAGGGAAAGTCATAACTTGAGCTTTTATAAACTGGAAATTCTGTAGAAGATAATTACAGAAATGTCCCAGAGCTCCAGTAGATTGTGGATTTTACAAAAAAAAAGAACATAATTCGATTGAAAAGAATCTAAATAGATATTTCCATCCATTAGTGAAGGAATATGATGAATAACCTTTATCTTTCCATAACAACTTCTCATAAACCATTGGGTAAACATTCACCAAACTTAGAGGGTAAATGTTACAGCTTATGGAGGTTTGAATCTACTGTACAAGTTAAATGCCCTCCATCATTTGATCCTAGCTTGACTTGGTTTACCCTCTGTTATTGATAATCTAATACGCAGCTTTGTGGCATATATGTAAAAACAATTTTTTTAAAAACTCCGATCATTTTAAATTTAGTGAAAAATGTATTAATATGTGCTGTCAGTGAGACGTACATTGACAAAATTACTTTGAAATGTTTTTGCTTCCTTTGTCTTCTTTTTACATGAATTTTGTGTTGCAGCTGGCATATGAACACAAAGTTTTTGACATCACTGAACTAACAACAATTCATATTTCATTCATTTGAGTAAATGCACTTGCTTGACCACATTGACATAAACATTAATTTTTCACAGTAATGTTTAATATTTTAATGTGTAATAAATTACGGAAGCATCAGTGTTAATTGTTACATTTGTAAAGTCTGTTAGAATGCCTTGATAATTCCATTGGCTTATGAATGCTTTCCATACATTGTACTGCAGGGTCTTATCTCACAGTTGATAGCTCATATGGTCGGTTAGGTGATGTATCGTTTGCCTGGTTTCCACCTGTCAACACATCCTCAACAACAAAACTGGTCTTTGACTACCTCATGTATGGGAGAAATGAAGACTTCAGCAATCTAACAGTATTGTTTGGGACTCAATCTGGACTGAGAACTCTGGATCAACTTTGCTGTAACAGAGGGAATGTATGGAGCTTCCAATGCCTGCCACTTCCTAACAACATGCAAGGAACTGTATATTTCAAAGCTACATGGAAAAATGGGGTCTTTGGAGATATTTCCTTGGATAATGTTGGTTTGGTTGAAGGAAACTGCCCAAGTAAGAGCTTAAAATATTCTACTTAAATTTAAAAACAAAAAACAAAAAAGCAACTCTTAAATTGCATTTTTTTCTCTGTTTCTTTGTTAACACTATGGTATGTTTAAATATAGAGTGAAAGGCATTATTTTTAGCAATGTTGTCATTTACAAAGAAGCAGTAATAATGGATAATTATATTTATTGGCATTGAATATATTTTTGTGTAATGAACAAGCATTATGCAAATATGGCAGAAGTAGTTCAAGTCAAAGCTAAGCAGAAGTACAAAGAAACTTATGTAACAAATTCTGAAAATCTTTTCCTGCAGTTATAATTTTGCTTGGACTTAATGATTCCAGTGGCAAATCAAGCAGGAAAATTGTTTAGGGAACTAATTTTCTGACTAGACAGTCAAACAGAAATTAATTTTTGCACTGTCACCATTGTGACTGAATTGGGAAAAGAATGGCTTTAGAAGCTTATATACGTCTAATGATTAATTATGGTGATCATTTACTCCACTTTTGCCGACTTCATACTTGGTTCACAGACTATGTATGTGTTATTGAATAGCCTATGCATGTGTTATTGACAAGCACATTTTAAGGGATGTGAGACCTGGCAGTCGATTGTATGGTGGTAGTAGTGGTGTCATTAACAGTTTGCTAAGGTTTTGGTTCACGTTTTGCATTTGCACATATTTCCTGAACTCCATGTTATATTGTCATCATATTGGCATTAATCATTTATATAGCTTTGTGACCATGAAGTTAAGGTTACAGTAATAGAACATGTCAATTAAGGTTTTTGTTGATTTGTTTTCTGTATCCATCAATCAATCCATATTCATATTGCCAGTCAGAGTTGAAGTGTGGCTTTATCTTGAGATGAACATGTGTTGTGCATTATGTTAAGACTGAGTCAGTGTGACCTACACAGTAATATTTATTAAACTGGTTCAAAATCATCTAAAGTTCAGATTCCAATTCCTTTTCACTTACCGTATTTTCCGACGTATAAGTCGAGACTTTTTGACTTGAAAGTTCTGTCTTCGTCTTATACTCCGAATCGACTTATATATGCATTCTGTCATTGAAATTGCATCGACATATATATGGATTACAGTATCCGATATGCTATTGATATTGCTCTATAATCGGCATAATCGAAAACAGGTCACATAGAAGTACAAATTCATGTTAAATTACTATGTCAATAAATTGTCATAAAATAATATGACTGCATTTATATTTGTAAGTTTTGTCATTATTTATTTTGCATTCTGCATGTTTTTTCATATTTCTCAAACATAAAATAAAAGAAAACAATTACCGGTAAAAACTTCACCGGGCTGCATAGCACACTTGCTGTCTATACTCTATAGTGTACTGTATTAATTCAAAGCATATTGTTTGTTCCTAAAAAATAAAGATATGAAATGACTGGTCCATTAATATTTGATTTTCCAGTATAATGTTGGACACACGTGAGCAATTACCGGCATAGCTTTTTTTATTGATCCAATTGATCCTACAAAGGGATGTAATCCATATTAACTCGAGCGTTCTATGATTATTTATAAAAAAAATGTAGATCATGCATTCTACTGAATCCCCCAAATCATATGTTTCTACGGTACTTTATCATTTTAGCTGTGCTGATATTTACAGTGACATAATTCAGTGGTTAAAATACAGCCAGTTCTGCCTGCTGTATTTATTAGAGTACATCAAAAGAACATGACGCAATAGCTGGGCGGCAAGTTCAAAGAACTTTGACTAGCAGCTTGGGTGGGAAAATGTGCTGAAATTTACAATGACTGAATTCAGAGACAGAAAGATCCTGAGATGTACATGTAGTTATTATAAGAATACACTTTAGCTTCCATTATTTAATCTATGGACATGTACTATTTCATCATTCATTACGTACACCCGTTACGTAATTTTTGTTATTTTCTTTTCATTGAATTCAGTCACATAATGATCTGTGACAAAATTATTGAATATTTTACATCCGTGTGTGGATATTTTTGATGGAAATATTTGTATCATGGATTCAATGTATGTTACAAGATTCGCTGGTGAGTACACTGTGTTGATACTCTTTTCATGCAATAGATTATACATGTATATATAAATTAGACACGTGTATGTACCAATGCATGGTTCTCTGAATAAAGTACCGTAATTGTATTTGACAAAGTTTCTCAAATAAATTACCGTAGGTTTAAACTTTCAACTGGAAGGAATGATCATAGCTCTTGTTGCAATGGGTATTGCCGGTAATATGGAATATCATATGACGATATCATCAATATTCATGCAACCGGAAGTTACACTACCGGTAGTATAAAATACAAAGTCAAGTTATTGACCTGGCCTCGTCTTATACTCCGAATCGACTTATATATGGACGAAGGATGGAAAATTTACAAAATTGGTCAATTCGACTTATACTCCGCATCGACCTATAGGCCGGAAAATACGGTACTGCTGTTACATTTTACTGAACTTTAATCTTAGGATGGACATGTGTCAAACACTAAATGATAACTTTTTATAAAAACAAGAGTGTCTTTGTTCTAATTTGAACATCATGTTACCAGTTAAGTGCATCTAAAGGTTTATGTCTGTCTGAACTCTAGTTTAGTAAACATGTTCATGTGCTTATACTTAAACTTGAAGATAACTAAAACTTTAATCATTGATTGTTCAGTGATTATCACAGGTCAGACATTTGAGTCAATTCAGAGTTTTAGTGTTATAATCTTGGAGATGTTTATGGTAGATTATATATAAATGGAATGTTTTGCAGAAAACAGTTTATTTATTTCCAGCACAATCTGTTGTGTGTGATTTTGACATAGATGACTTCAAATGTGGTTACAGAGGCTGGGAAAGAACTTTGCAAGATACAAGTAAGTTAGCTTAAAGGATCCATGCCTAATGACTGACCCTCACGTTTGATTTATATATAAACAAAATCTGAATGTTTGCCCAATATTTATACATAAACACTACAAACAAATACTACTACTACTACTACTACTCTCTCTCTCTCTCTCTCTCTCTCTCTCTCTCTCTCTCTCTCTCTCTCACACACACACACACCATAATACAAAATATTTTCCTCAATCTGGATTCACATTTAATGTTTAAAGTATAACTTTGCAAAAGCCTTGTGATGATCGATGATGTAGCAGTAGTTGGACATCAATATTATCTTTCAGGTCATACTGTTTTATTCCTTTAGACATGCAGTATTTTATTTAGAACATTTAGTGTATTCCTTTAGGATATGTATTGTTATTATTTGGAACATGCATTGATGTTCTTTAGGACTTAACGTGTAAGTTATTGGAACATAGTTTACTTTAGGATTTTTAGTGTTATTCTTCGGAACATAAAGTATTGTCCTCTAAGTAAGAGATGTAGTGTTATCCTTATCCACCCATATATATGCATTTAAATATGCCACACCATTTAAAACAGTTTCTATGTTCTACTGATAAATGATTGATTAATAATAAATTTCCTTGTTAATATGACATCTTCACACAAACAGACTGAAATCTCAAATTCTGGAAGTTTTCTAGATCTGAATTTATACCAGTGGAATCTAAAAATATTGATAGAATAATTGGTCATCGTAATCACAGTGACCAGTTCTTTACAGAATTGTTCAAATGGAACATCCCTTTGATTTATGAAAAACTATATATATATATATATATATATATATATATATATATATATATATATCTGAATCTGGTTCTGAATCAGTAACTTAGTACAGGGCAGCATAGGTTAAAATAGTTTCTTATGTGATGGCAACATGATATCGATTCCTTTTTATGTAACTATCGGGTTTTTATTGCATTGATTTATTAACTTAACAAAACAGAAAAATGAAACTTCTAATGATGCACATCTTAAATTATCAAATCTTAAATATACAAATGGACTGAAAAAGCAGGTGTTTCAAAATGTTTGCCTCTTGGTCACCATGTTACTATCACAACAAATATTTACACATGCAATATGCAGTAATTTCTATTTCTCTTATCATTTAGATTATTTCATGGCTTCGACTAATCCCAATGGAACCAGTATCCTTATGGCCCCATTTGCTGCATATGATGGCCCTGCATGTATTGGCTTTGATTACAAAGTCTCATTAGATGACTTCTACTGGTCAGAAAGTGGCCTCTTGCTCAATGTCAGCTTTGAGATGACATCTGGAGAACATTCAGAGAACTTGTTTGTTGTCACGGAAGATACTGGATACGATTGGGTATTTGGACAGGTCCAGATCCCGGACTTGAATAATGCAGTTGGATTCAGGATTATGTTTGCAGCATATGGAAAAGGATATTTTGCTGTAGACAAAGTTATACTTAAACGTGGCCTTTGTTCATTACCAAGTAAGTGTTTTTCATTTGTGTTTTTTTAAATATTGTTGTCTTCATAATATGCCACTCAAGTCTTTGACTTCAGTTTATACAAAGTGACAAATTATTAATCTGATTATCCTTATGATTGTATGTTCCATAATTAGCAGGTTTAGTCAGTGTGGTAAGTATTGGCTATATTGGCTATGACCAAATCTAACAATTTGAGAAGTAGTGTTGTTATCTGCACATTAGTTTGTCTGTGTGATAGTCCTTAATGAAGGAATTAGTTGTTGCAAAAGGTACAAAATGTCAACAGGAAAGAGAGATATTTGAAGTTTAGATGAAATGTTCTAAGCAATTTAGCGGAACAGAAATGGTGAGAGTTTCATGATCATTGCTGGAAATTTGACTTAAGCAATATCCAAATAGTCATGATAGGTGATAAAAAAATTGTCTGCAGAAGTTGCAGGTGTTTGTGCACTGATTTTAAGAAATATGTTTTAAAATGTTTTTGAACATCACTTGAGGATTATTTATAATTATTTTCAGTGACATTTACAGAAAATTTTATCATACTGATTTTTCAACATTAGTGTGATTTTCAAATGAAAATATTGTTTCCTAATTATTTACTCATTCTTACTTCATAGATAATTTTTGCTTACATGTGCGATCCCCCCCACACACTAGAAAGGCTACCCCTCTTCTGAAAACACTTTCCAGCTGCAGAGGAGATGGACTATAATGATGGAGTCACTGTATACAAAGAAATTTTTTCATAGCAAAAAACGATAGAAAATCTGTTATGTTCATCTTCCAGTTGTTTTCAGTTTGGGCCAAGATTCAAAGTTTGAATTTCATTAGGGAGTTATCATATGTACGTATAAGATCACCTTTAGATTCTAGTGTCTTAGTTTTCCAAACACTGTATTAATTTTATTTATAAGTGTTTGATTTTATAGTTTTACTGGATGTTATATGCTTATTTCTCAGAGATATTAATATACATTTTCTGTTATCACTATACATTGTTTTCACTTTGTTACCAGCTTGTGCCACAGATAAATTTGCCTGCATTGAGAAATGTATCCCTATAGCACTGGAGTGTGACAAGAAGAGTGACTGTGCAAATGGACGAGATGAGAGAGTGTCGTGCAGTAAGTGTATAACAAATGTACTAGTTTGAGGTAATTTTATTAAGAAAGATATAACAAGGTCATAAGGCAGGTTTCACTAAGATCCTGCTGCTGCACTTCAAAACGCCAGACTCCATCAACCAGAAATTCTATAATTTTTGTTTGATTGACTTTGTTTGCTTCAGTCATGACTTGCCTAGCTGTGTATTGAGATTTGCCTTAAATTTAAATCATACTTTGCACCATTCTAGTTACCATAATAATATATGGATTAAAATATGACTTGGAAGAAATGTTGCTTCTGATCACAAGCTATCCTGTAACTTTATATAAAGATCGCTTAATCATTGTTTTTCAGGAAATCAAGAAGTATAAATTGTTGTTTCTTCAATGATCATCACCTTGATTTAACTAACTCCAAATAAATTGGGTTGTTCCACTGAGTGTGCTTTACCTTTGCAAAATGAGCCTAATGGCCCCTGCAATACTCATTGAATTGCAATGACATCATCCAAGCTATGATCAGCCAGTTAAGTAATTGGTGAAATGGTGGTCATTTATCTCGGACTACAATACCTTTTAATTTCCTTTATGGCAATCAGTTGCATAGCCTTTGAAAGAATAGTTTTACATAAGAACTAAGCATGGCTGTTTACTGTTTATGCTGGCATACATTGTGGTATTCAAGAAGCAAGCTCTCTCTCCCAATATCTCTCTCAAAATTAATGAAAATCTTCAATTTGGAAATATAACTATGTTTTGTTGCACCAAAGTGTGTGTGCCAAAACTGGTGGTTGTTGCAGGTATCCCAAGTCTCATAACCAGTCCCACAGTTTCTCATCCAGTTCTTTTTCAGAGAACACTAAAACAAGGTAAATATTAAAATATTATGGTCATCATAAAAAAACACATAAAGAAAATTGTTGTGCTTTTTAAATTTTGTAAGAATTATTGCTCACTTTGGCTTGCAGCTGGATGCAAATTATATGAATGCAAATTACAGTTCTTAATGGATTTATATAACACTTGCTGTACTTTCTTTACATTTCTGAAACCAAATGTTTTGACAGAATAATTGATTTTATGCTTTGTAACATTTGTCTATTGTTTTGAAAGAATTTTATTTGTATATTGAATTTTTGGTGGACTTGGAATTCTATATTGATGTGACAAGAGATCTATGATGAAATGTTGTGTTTAATAGCTGAACAAAGTTTGAAAAGTTACACATGTAAGATTCACAGTGTTTAAACTTTGGAGAATCAGGTCATGAGATTGCTTATGTTGATATCATGAATAAAATTGATCACGTGTAGAAACATGTCAGAAAAACTTTGGAATATGTCCTTTTTGATTAAATGAGATAACTGTTAAATTTTATTTCTTGACGTAAAACATTTTGTTTCAAACTTTTATATATATTGGAAAACACTGAAATTTACACCTTTTCCTGTTCTAGATATAGATATATGAATTAGTTTCACTGGATAATGATTATAAAAAAAAGTAATCTAGCACAAAGCAGATTCTTATTTCATGTGTTTTATATATTGCGATAAATTTGTAAGTATTGGAATGTCATTTAGCAGTTAGTCTTGTACAAGTTTTGGTACCAGACCACACAAACTGGGATCATCAGTTCATTGGTTCTCATTATAATATTTAGGACCAAAATCTACTGTTCCACCTGCTTGTGCAATGCAGCTGCTGCTGTAGCTATCTGGAAATAAGATTTCCTAGTTTTGTTTTTATTTGACAACAAAATTCTCAGACCATTCTGAAAAAGATATTTTCAGATTTTCTTGGGAGGTAGATCAAAGTAAAAGATCAAAATATGGAATATTCTTTTGCTCTGCATATGAAGCTATGTTTTTTAATATTGCTTTTTCTTGTAAATTGAAATAGACAAAACTATGCAAATAATGTCCGTTTTAAATCGTTAAATTATTTTTCTATCATTATTTTCAGCAACAGTTTTAGTTTATGGCAAAAGTGTAAATAAACATTAAATCTAATTTTCCTAAATGATTGCATTGTCCATTTTTAAAAGACATTTTTCAATAATACTAGTGCTTATATCCTGTGCATGCACACATCTAAAATTGTATACATATGTACACCCTCAACAATGTCAACCATCCTTTCTTCCTTGTTCCTGAGTAACAATTTGGTTTAGGTTTTATAGCATCTAGTTGATAATCAGCATTTGGCTCAGGATTTTTGCACACTGTATACAGTACAGATCAGTTATACCAGAAATCATGAAACTTGGTAAAGGGGTGCATCTTGATTTTTTTCTACACCATCAGCACAAAAGTAGATTTCTGACCAATATTTCCCACTTCACTGACTTGGGTTACATTGTTTTTAGGTTTTGTTTCTCAACCTCTATTAATGGTAGAATTATATGCATCTCTGCTTGTACTACAACCTGGTAACAAAATATCAGGGACCATCATTTCACATTTGGCTTATGTTCATGCATTTAACTCGTGACCATATTGATTTTTTTTATATGGTATTTCAAACTGTTGTAGTTGCAATCAATAAACTTGGTGAGAAGATGCATCTTGATAAGTACAATAGTCTCTTAAAAATAGGTCTATGTGACCCATATTTCACAGTACAATGATGTTGGTATTCCAGTCATGGAACTTGATAATTATATGCACCTCTGTTAATACTACATTCATAAAACTAAGAGGTCACTGTGACCTACATCTGGTGCTTTATTAAGATGAAAACTGTGGATTTATGATTACCTGTATTCATCCTTGCCATCTCAGTAGGTGCTTCCAGACCAGTGGATGGAGGTAGAAGTAAATATATTTATTAATTGGTAAAGTTTCAGAATCAATGTATAAAGTGTATATTGTTATGCCTTGCACTGAACATTTAATGGTACATTGTATATTGTATATTTATTTGTTTTTCTGTAATGTAGTCATATCATTATAGATGTTGTAAAGCACTTAAAGCTTCTAAAGATTAGGTGCTATACAAAGTCATTATTATTATTATTATTATTATTATTATTATTATTATTATTAATATATGTGAATGACTATATGAATTTTAGATGGGTGTATTGCATGCTTCATGCATTTCATGTATAACAGCACCTGTAGTAACTAATCAAGGTAATTATTGACAAGTTTATACTGCTGTCTGTTACTTTGGGATTACTCAAAAACATGAGCTTATTCAAAATCTGGATTTTTGGCGATGTGTAAACTGTGATAATATTAAATATGACATCTCTGGTTTTTATCAACTAAATTAGTACCTCTTCATCAGTATAATGGGAAAAAAATTATATTTTTGTTGTTTTATGTCTTGTATGCCCAGAAAACAATGGGTAGGTAGCTGGGAATTTGTTGGGATGTTGGTTGGTAGGTAGGTAGAACAATATTTCTGGATAGTACTGGCTTATTGGTTTTGATTTAAAGTTAAAACTTGAAATTTTGAAAAAATTGTAAAGATAAAAGTTTGCAAATGTTCTTTTAGTTACAAAATGGGCTGGCATCACTTTAGACTTAATCTGTTTTCAGCATAATCTTTCCAATGGCTACTTCAGAATAGTGAAAATAGAGGAGGACTATGTATTCTTTGGTTACAATCGGGTCCATTATGATAATGGAGTTGAATTATCAAATAACTGGGTTTTTTTTATCACCAGGAATGTATCATAAGAAAACATAAGTGTTTTTGGGGAGGCAGGGGCTCTCTCAATCCACATGTGGCTCATATTTCATTTGTTCTTTTTATTCCTGGTTCAGAACAAACACAAAAATCCCCAAAGTTGGTACCCACAAATAATTAAGTCATACCAAGTCCTTCCATTAGATTTAATGTTGGAGGGTGAGATGTTAAAGTAGGCAAGGGCTTTGGAGGACCTCCGCCAATGGGGTTACAGGTCATAAAGTAAAATTAGCCTGGTAAATTAACTGGCTCCCGGCTGATAAGGAAAGCCCTACACAGTGTACGCACAGTCTGGTATGATATTGTTAAAAGCACAGTCTGGTATCATATTATTTTAAAAAAACAAATATATCTTTCAGCACCATCAGTGGCATGTGATTTTGATACGGCTTATCATTGTGGCTACCAGAACACAACTTACAACTCTTTCAATGCTGGCTGGGAATGGGTTCAGAATATGACTTCAAGGATATGGAATGCCACATGGAACATTGTTGATGAAATGAATGACACTGGTGAGTATTTTTATTTAGTACTTATTTGTATCAGAAAAATGTCATAATATCTGAGAAATGCTAATGTAATTAGGAAACATACATGTACTTAATGGCTATTTTGATCTGTATTAGATATGTACTTTCATTAAAAATAAAACAAAAGGGGTTAATTTGATTGTGTGCTGGACTCGTGACTAGAAGGATGTAGGTTAGAATTTTACCACTGGACCAGTGCAGGTTGGCTGTCTTCATTGTGTCCCTGTGCAAGAATATTTGCTTCAATTGCTTTGGAACAATAGAATCCAAACAAACGTTTAAATTCTCCTTTTATAATCCTAATAAAAAGAATCTGTTTTCAGTTTTGTTGATCGGAATCAAGTTAATGCACATATGAAATAAAATAATGATCCAACTCTCAAAATAAACCCAGTTGTGGCACAAAAGCTATTGTATATTATGTAAATGATGTAATTATGTTTACATATAATTATATAACATTTTATGAATTTTTATGTAAGTTTCAGCAAATGCCTGATTAAAACACTGATGATTTAATGTAATAATTTTGACCTTTTTAATTCTAGGTTCCTTTCTGGTGGCCAGACCTACAGGTTATTATGACATTGTAACTGTGCAGTCCCCAACTGAGAAATTTACAGAAATCAAGTGTCTGAGATTTTCCTTTTTTGGCAGTGGAGTGTTAAATGTGTACATTAATGATCTCACATCATCAGCATGGTCAAATGTTGCAAAGAATGAGCAGTTCTCCTGGCAGACTGGGCAGGTTCATACATGTTCTATTACTAAATGACATGATATTGTTTTTATAGCATTTCTTAAACTAATTTTAATAATACACAATACATAAGTTCAGTAGGCACTTTATTGTACATACTAAATAATCTCTGGCATAATAGAGGCAAGTCCTGTTACATCACACTGCACCAGCCACACTCTAAATTTTGTGTTGTATAGGAATGCCTCAGGAAGAGAGACTCATGGGAGTTTGTAGGATTGTGAAGTGTATCTGACAGCTGTGTATGGAGCCTGATATGAGGTATATAGGGACCCAGATAACCAAAACTTGACTTATCTGATCAAGAGGATGCCATGGCAACAAACATCAGCTGATACTCCATACATGCATTGTAGGATGCGAGTATGAAGTATATATGGGCATAATAGTTGAGTACCTTTAAGTACTGACACAAATTGGGTTTCCAAAGCCAAGTTTTGTGTGCATGAAACTTGCCAATGGCCCTTTGTTCCATAGGAATACCTCAGGAATAGAGATTTGGGAGTTCTATAGAGTGTCAGACACCAGTATGTGGAGCTTTAAGGGCTGATACGAGGTGTATGGGGACACTGATAACCGAAACTGGATGAGTCTGATCATGAGGATTGCCATGATAACAAATATCAGCCAATACTCCATACATGGACCATGAGAAGCATGCATGAAGTATATATGGATGAATAGTTGAGCATATTAAAGTACAAAGTTGGGTTCAAAAGCAAAGCTGTGAATGCAGGAACCAGGGCAATGCACCCAAGAACAGAACTGGAACAATATGCTATGCAAGAAAAAGCCCCAAATAAATGACACATGATGGATAGAGGGAAGAGGGTGCTTATTTCCACAGAAAACTTTAAGTTAAATGCTGCATTGATACTGAAAAGCATGTATATCTACAGGCAAAGTTGCTGAAGTCTATCGTCTGATTGGTTCAGCATGACAGCATATCTAAATTTTATTACTAGCTTATTAACATATACTGGCCACAATTACATCATGCCTGACAGAGCAACCATAGTAGAAAAAGAGGGGCCTAACAAGAGATCAGAGAAGAATGCACTGTGTGTTACTCAGACTATTTAATCAATTAAATTACAATTTAATATTTTGTGTAATGCATGGACATAATATTTGGTCTTGCTGTCATATAGTAAAGTAATGTTACCTCAAAGGCAGCCAGATGTAAATGAAATCTTGCAAATGAATATTTTTTTGGACATTTTATGGTACAAAAGATGTACATTTTTTTGTCATGTGTTAAATCAGAATCTGATATTTGGGTTCATTTCATTAGCACATCAAGATAGACAAAAGACAAAATTGCTTTTATTGAACTTATTTTATAAATTGTATATTTAGCCTAATTTAACAATATTACATTGTTTCATAAATGATTAAGAGTGATACTTTTTTCAATTGACTTTTTTGTTTGAAGTAACAATTAAAACATCATTAATCATTTAAGACAGCTAAGAGGCCAAATATAAAGTGTTCATGACCAGCACCTGGTACACACCTATACATTTCATTTGCTGTCATGTGATTTTAAAATTATAATACAGTTTTAGTGTTTAAAGATTCTTCTTAACAAGATTTATTTTGTCACAGTTGTTAAATTCCATCATATATCAGTATATCTGTCAAAAGGAGAAATTCACCATCATTCTCCTACCCTCCTAACTTCTCCTTTTTTTTCTTTTAACCACCACAATCATGAATATGTTATGCAATTCATTTGTGGAAAAGTTTCACTTTATGCAAAGGTTAAGTGTCGGATTTAAATATTTGGCAATTATTCTGTATTTTCAACTTTGCATCATTGACATATCCATTTTTCTTTCCAGCTTAACCTCCCAGTTGGTGATGTCAGTATCAGATTCAGGGCATCTATAAATCAAATGAGCAGTGTTGACAGTATTGTAGGGATAGACCATATTGAGCTGTTAAATGGATCATGTGCCAGCAATGAGATAAGTAAGTATTATAAATGATAATTTGTAATTACATCATTACATTTTACTGATTATAGTATTCTGTATTGTCTGTAATTTTGGTTTACTTTTTATCAGTTATACTTTTCACGTACAGAGAATTATAGGTCAAAATTTAAAATATATTTATCAGTTCCATATTTAAATGAACTATGTAAAATGAAAACTACAGGCAATACTTTATTTTTAGGCATAATGTAAAATATAGGTATCTATGAATCATTAAATGGATACTACTTTTTAAATTGATGATTGTCTCACTCTATACTACTTTTGTCATTGCTGTTATCAGTTTATGATAAAAATGGTTTTATAAAATACATTCTTCATTGGATTTGTATGATACAGTTGTGCCACAAATTAAAACCAATTACTTGGTGCCTCTTGTGATAAAGAAGCTGAGGACACCCTAGTACAATACCTAAATTGATTTAGACATTTGACTTTTGATCAAAGATCCATGATATTTAAAAATCTCTAACAAAATCTGACAGTTGTTGATGCCTTAGAATCATTAAAATCAGGCATACCAAGAAACTGCACAGATCTATAATTATTTCTAAGCAAATTCATGGTATGAAGATTCCATGGATTCATGCTTACCCTTGAACAACTAAATAAATAGACAATTCAAGCTTTATTTACTCTGCCAGGGAAATTTAATAGTGTATACCCCATGCAATTTGTGAGTGTTGCAAAGCAAGAGGACTAAACACCCATGGCTCCTTATTTGGCATATTTGCTCAAAAATGATTGGACAGCATTATCATGGACTGTATTTGTAGTTTTATATGAATGACTCTCCTAGCTGAAAGTTTCTAATTTGAGTGATCTGGTAATATGTACCTTAACTCAAATGCCAAACATCCAAGGGGCCCCGAGTGGCCGAG
Organism: Unio pictorum; assembly: GCA_030141615.1. Classification (NCBI taxonomy): domain Eukaryota; kingdom Metazoa; phylum Mollusca; class Bivalvia; order Unionida; family Unionidae; genus Unio; species Unio pictorum. The sequence continues at coordinate 7,243,034 of JARLTB010000057.1, forward strand.
TGGTCTAAAGCGCTGTCTGTTATGGATCACTGCCATCTCACCTCTGTCTGCGTGGGTTCGAGTCTAAGATTTGGCTAATGTAGTTATGTGAGAAAGCTTGCCAGTCACTTCTTGTGGGTCGGTGGTTCATTCTGGGGTTTTTCTGGATTCTTCCTCCATCAGTAATACTGGCCGCCATGTATAGCCTGTATTGTGCTTTAAAATGGCGTTAAACCATAAAAAACAAAACAAGCCAAACATCCAAATCAAAGACTCAAATATCAGTATTCATTAGAAAGACATTCATAGCCAGTGACAAGTAAATGTTCATGGACCCCATGACCACATACAGTGTGTAGTTTTACCATTTGACTACAAGCAGTATAAACACATATCCGATGCTTTCAATGTCCGATCCTGACCTATTATCTTTTTTTACTTATGATTTAGAACAGACATGATTGTGGATATGTGTACTGTCGCACTCAGCTCTAAAGAATTAGTTGAACAAAAAATGCTGCATGTGACAGCTGGGACTGTTTTTGTTGACTGGCAAGTGATGTATTAATACATCTCATACATATTAATGGAGACTATTTGATACAATGGTAGTGAGTCAACTATTGCAGCTGTGAATAAACTATGCTTAAGCAAGCACTTAAGTGACAACTGTTTTCTAAAATTGATTGAACACTGCTGAGGTTTATTTAATCCATTGCAACCATGACCACTTAGGAGTTCCTGCAGACAAACCAATGATGGTTATAAAATAACAATGTTAATAATGACTGCATGCCAAAAACAGAGATAAATCCTCCTTTTTAAGCTGCAACTGTTAAAGAATGTTCGTGATATATAAAATAAAATATTTGAGTCTGGCTACTTACTGTTCTTAAAATTGCTTCTTTTAAAGGAGCTGTCACCGATGTACATAGCAAATTCATAGGTTTGTTTTATTTAATGAGAACCCTTTTGAAAGGGCTTTATTATAATGTTCAATTATGTTGTTTGTCTTTGGAGTCAATCTGTAATGCTTGGTGTGAATGAGGTCTTTACTTAATATCTTTAACCAGTGATTACAATTTTCCAGATTTGATTGTCAATTTTGTTTTTTGTCACTGTTATTTAAACCCCCATAAAGTCATCTGTTCACTGCTGCATGGGTCTTTTATATCCTTTCTTTATTGTGTTTCTCTATTTATGTTTTCAGTGAATTAAGCATTTTGCTTTTGTATCCTGTCTTTTGATTTTTTAATTAGTACATATTCATACACAGGATGTAAAATGTTATCATGGCTAACTGTGCAGGTTTTGTGCTACATTTCTAAGTGAGTCAGATATATAGGCATGTCAAGTTAACTTATGGACAGGATCAATAAATATTACCTTATTATTGTTGCAATTTATATGCCAACCTACATGTGCACAAGATCTTTAAATGATTGTAGATGTCTTATGATGGATTTATCTCTTTATTCCTATACAAAATTACTTGGAGATGATATAATTGAAATATTTGGACAAGAATTATGAATAACAAATATAATGCATGTACAGGAATAGTGAATATTATTCCTTTCTAAACCTTTTGCATTTTGACGTTGAAAAATGGTAATCTTGTACAAACCTGTTATGAGACCACCTGTCTTGATCATTTTTTATTGCCAGAAAAGGTGGTCTCATAAGACATGTTTTACTGTATGACAGTAGAGAAGGGTCCATCCAGTTTATTTTATTTGTGAGCATGTTCCCTCCTACAAGGCATGCTAGAATTGAAATGTGAACAGCAAAGTTGTTATTTTTGTGCGGATTCTGAAAAAAGTAGGTGCATGTGCTTCTTAACGCCTGTATAGGTATTATGTCTAGAAAGTACTTTATTTGCATTTCAGGTTGTTCTGAATTTTACATACGGTGTTTGGATAATTCAATGTGCATAGATCTACGCCATTTATGTAACCGAATCACTGACTGCCCTGATGGTTCTGATGAATCCGAGGACTATTGTCGTAAGTCTTGTTATTTATATGTGTGGAGTCACAGTGGCTATGTAGCTAGTTGAACTCGCTATCAAATGTTATTGGCTTAAATCCTATATGTTCCAGGCTGCAATTATATGTCTCAGATCAAGGCATTTTGATGGTCCTTTCATGCATTGATGTGCCATTCACTCCAAACAAGAACAAAATCATTTAAATGCAAAGTATGAATCTTGATTGTTATTCTCTCCTTTCATTCTCCATTTATCAGTCTTTTATCTTGATAATGAATCTTTAATGAATAGGTTTTACTATTTAAGTCAGTATCTTGTATACTTTTGATGATAATATGTGGATACAATTTGTTCTCACACATGCATTAAAGAAATCCAGTTGTTTTGCTGACCTTACTTTTCTTATCTCAGTCTAGTCATCTCAGACCAGTCGTCTCAGTCAAGCTGTCCATGCGATCAGAACTGCTTTAAAAAATGTAACCCGCATTGTCTTCTGTACCTGATGTAGTTGTTTTTAAAATAAATCAGCAACAACAAATATGTAACAAAAACACAGTAACTTAAGGTCAACCCATCTTTGAGAACACACCATACAAAAACAGTTTGAACAACACAGATACACATGCATACTATTTTGAGTTTATGTGCTAGCTCATTCCACCCAGCATAGTTAATTTTATGCTCAGTACATTTTCAGGTCAGAGTCATTCAATTCTTTCTAAGGCTATCTAACCTAGTTCTAAATACTTCATGTTAAACAAATTTTATATTATTAACTATGTTTAATGATGCTGACATGAAAATTGACTGTGCTACAGATAGGATAAAATTTTCAGTGCTGAGTGAAATGAACTATGACAAAAAACACAGATCCATGCAGATTAACTATAGACCTATACACTTTATAGCCTCCCAACTCAACAACTATGGAAAATTTAGCAACAGCAGAAATGTGTTATGTCAAACATGCTCTATTTTAATTTTGTTAAACATCTCCATTGTACCCCAGTTGAATCAAAAATATACCTAACATATTTAATAACAAAAATTGTACTTACATGCCAGAAGGAATAATTTATCCGTCAACACATTATTCCATAAGTAAATTTCACTGTAGCACTTGCCAAATTTCAAAGACAGAAAAATAAATTTTGAAAGAACCAGAGAACTTGAAAGTTTAGCACATGGTTATATGCTAGGGTGAAGTGTTTGGGTTATATGCTAGGGTGAAGTGTTTGGGGTTCTTTTATACACCTGCATAATTTTACCATCAGTATTAAGGACAGCACAAAATATATCACAAACAGTTTAACCTCCTTCAAAGAAAAGGAGAGCTATGTATGATAGTGACACAGATCACTAATTATCCATGATTAAGCTATTGCAACATGTTACTTTTCATAACAGCTTGTATTGTCATTAAGTATAACTACAGTAAAGTTGAATAGCCAATATCAATTCATTGTTTACAATATAAGTTTTAAAAATTGGAACTAATGAAAATGAAACAGCTTCTTGTAATATATTATTTATTGTCAATTTCATATAACATTCACATAATAATGTGATAATACCTCATTACTATGATACAATTTTTTTTTCTTTGCTCATGCATATAAACTTTGTACTTTCGGATGCAATGGTCACACCACAGCCCTCAATAACATATTTGTATTTATGCGCTGCATTTAGGCATTGGATGTGAACACTAGTGAAGAGTTCTTTTTTCTTCAGAGGAAAATATTGGGTAATAAAAATAATCTATGTTGGTGTTTGCACTAAGACAAAGACACCCCAGTCACAGTGTTTTATTATATGTCTCCCCAACTGGGCAAAATTCATAGTGAGACAAATAATATATACCCTTGACTGGAATTCCCTTATCTCAGTCCAAACCCCAATATAGATTCTATATAACACTTTCCAGCCCATAATTTTTTATTGTGAGTTACTTGATATATTTCATACTTCAGTGAACATAGCAAACCATAATTATATAGTATTTTTTATTGAGAAGTCATATGCAGCCTTTAATGATACAACTGTATTATTAGAGGTTGTAGTTTTAAGCTTTGCTTTCTGTAACCATCTGATCAATGAAACCAGACTTTCATGCTCATTCTAGAATTGGTCTGGTATGTAATGTTACCCTTGCTTCTCCTTCACCTTAATTCAAACTTTGCATGTATGAGATTCAGAGATTGTGTATTGGGGTCATTGGGGGTGGGATGTGCATGAATATTATGGATGTATTCATAGTGTTTTGTGATGGATGGGGAATCTGTCTTAATTGATGAGTTACCACTAATCATGTAACAGCATTTTCTCATTAGTATAGCATATATCATTTCATACATGTTTCCTTTATAGTATTATAATTTCATACAAATTTCCTGTTTTGTAAGATATTTTCATAATTTAACAAAATAATTAGTATACGGTGAGGGTTTCACAAGATAATTAATGAAAATATTTTAATATTTATTGCCACATGCTTATATTATTAATTGCCACATATTTATAAAGTTGCCACATATTATTATTCATTTACATGGTACACATGACATCTTGAAAAGTACTTGAATTTGACTCATCCTTAAAAATTACTTGAAAATAATTTTTAACTTGAAAAGTACTTAAAAATAAACCTCAGTCCTTGAAAAATATAAAAGTAATCAACAAACAAATGAGCGAAAGTTTCTTTTTATACCATAACATCTTGTAATCAAAATAAAATTATTTGCTATTGGGTGGTTTACAACAAGTGACCAATCAGATATTTATAATTGCACATGAACCGGTTATAAAGACTGTTAGTGCATAAATTTTGTCCAATGATCATTCTTCTTCATTAATTAATTTTTTGTGGCAGTGGTGCATCTTTGTACATTAAATCATGGTGAATCATCTATTCAAACTCTCAAGATGAGATATTGAAAAATGTAAAGTACACAAAAATGGACACTGTTTGTTCTAATTGTACTTTTAATATTCAGCATACATTCTAAAATTTGGAATAGTGCTAGAAGCCTGTTATTGACTTTATCAGTGTTGGGACAAACTTTGGGAGTAAATTAGGGCTGTATGCCTGTTAACAGAAAGACTGCTTTCTACACAATGTGTACATCAACATGTAATTCTACCTGTAAAATTTTGATGAGCGATCACAACATATATAAAAATAATTGGACATGCCAGCACATGATTTTCTTTTGATTTGTCTGCCACAACAACTTCAGATATGCATTAATTATGCAAATCACTATATACAAGGTCAGCTGATATGTTTTTTGTAAAGTGTGTCAGAGAGAGAAGGTTGGCAACTTCATAAACTCCAATTACTACCGAATATTCAGGAAGCTGCATTAATGCCTGCTAAAGGATAAACATGTGTATGTACAGTGATTTATCAATGAAGATTTATCTGGGTATTTTTCTGGGATAGCTTACCCATTTCACTTGGAGTAAAATGCCTGGGAAGTGTGTGTGTGTGTTCCACCATAATTGGTATCAAAAACAAGAATGCAAGACCTGATAATAAATTTCCATAAACTTGAAAGTGAAATAGTGATAAATTATGCATTCATAATGAAACAAATTTACCTTTAACAAATAACAGGGTTATCAAATCTGTCAGTCTCAATTAAACTTTCCATCCTCTTGATTTTTTTTAAAGTGTTGTATAATTCATCTCATCTGATTTCTTTGGCACTACCAGTTACATAGCATTGTCCTAGATTGACGATTGGCCAGGCCATTTCTACATGAAATTGAAACATTTCTCATCAGCCTTGAGTAATCCTTTAAATGGGTATTGGTAAATATACCTAAAGTGCACTGGATATCAGGGTCCTTGAAAATAATTGGATAAAGTCCTTGAAATGTCCTTGACTTTTGTTACACCAAAGGTGTGCAATCCATTATCTTACCCAATTCACATATTTGTGCAATACAAAACCAGTAGTAAGCATCATCTATTTTGAGATCCTTTTAATATATTCACTAGACATCTAGTCATACAAATTACCTTCATATGTGTAAATGAACATGTTTTACTGTGTTCAATTTTCTTACAGCTGTAACATTGGCCTGCCAGTTTGAGGATGTTTATATGTGCGGGTACCGAAACTTGCAAAATATCACCACATGGGATCAGAGATCTGGTAATTTCTTCAAATTGCCACAATATGACCACACCTACGGCAATGAAACAGGTATTATATAACATTATATTTCAGTGTCATTCAAATAAAGTTTTGATTTCCCAACTCTTGGGGCATACAGATTTTACCTTTGGCAGTAGATACTTACTGCAGGACAAAAGTCACATTTTTAATAATTACAAAAGTAACAGTTGCAGGTTTTGCAAAAGATTTTAGGGTTGCAGAATGATTTTTCTACTAGTGAAGCTGATTCAGAGGCAAAGTCATGAACCTCAAAATGCATAATTTCTAAAAGATTTGGGATGACTACCGGTAATTGTGCAACACTATTAGACATATATCAATACTTATTTTGTTGTATTTAGAAAGGGATCATTGTAGTACAGTTTTGACATTTGACACTTTGTTTCAGTTAACAAGTCAACAGTGTTTATTACTAATTTTGCAACACTTTTGGAAATGTGTGTTTATTCTTTTAATCCAGAGACACTAAGTTGAATGCTAAATTTACCTTATATGTTGACACACTATAAATTAATTTCAGAAGAATTTGTTTGTGTGCACGGTTTCTTCTGAGACAGAGCTTTTTGTGTCATATAGTTGTGGCCATTCATAATTTCAATACTTAGCTAGTAAAATGGATAATTAGGCTATCAGTTATTGGATTTTAAAATGAACTCATTAGAAACTTGTATCTTCAGAAATGCCCTCAAACTTGAATTTGATTATGCACTGTGGCATGGATTGCATTTATTTGTTTTACTACAGTATGCATTATGTGATACTAATATCTATCTTTTGGGGGGATTTTCTTAATCAAAATATTAAATTTAATATTACTTTCTACAGAATGGAGTGCCCATCAGTGTTGTTACCCTCAGGTGTTTACTAGTAACTGTATTCATGCAAATCCAAGTAATGTGTTTTTGCATTATAGTTTGTATTTTGCTGTTTCCTGTATTTAACATAATACAAATTCTGATTTGATTTACATTTGCCTTTGTCATAAGCCAGGTCAAATTCCCAAGAAACATTTCCTTAGTTACCTGCCAGCCAAAGTAAAACTCTTAGATAGTAATGACAGCTCTTTGTTTTCCCAACCCTTTGATCAAACCACAAATATGATACTTAGTCATTGCCAAGGAGTCCAATATTCAGTTAAGTTTATTTGAACTCTGTGATTAGTTGCAGCATGTGCTTTAATAGATTTCAAAGAATGTATGCTCAAATTATCACTATCATAGACCTAACTGTTGCACTGTTTCAATTTTCAAAATTTTATGTGAATGCTGGATATAAAAAACAGCCCTTTTTGTATAAAACAAAATTAGCATACTTTAAAGAAACCAAAGTTGGCTTCCAGAGCTGTCGTGCTATGTAAATAAAATATCTTTGATGGACCAAGCTGAAACAACATCTTTTATGTCCCTCTACCATGTGTATTTAGTCACTACATAAGTTTTTACCGCTTACTACCTTGTTATCATTACTAACATAGAGTACCATAGTATACACAGCATTAATTGTCTTTAAGTACACTTTTGTAACTCATGCTAGCAAAAAAAGTAATTTGCACTCACAATGACTTTATAAAAGAAACAGTTTAGCAAAATATTGTTGTATTTTCAACCTTAAATAATACACTCTTGGTTTTTCCCCCACCATACACCATGTTATGCGTAAATTACATTTGTTATTTCACCACCCATCCCCTTGTCTTATTTATGATGTTTTGGGATCCAGTTTTCAGTTTGACAACATGTTGAAACCCTTGAAGGGAACTCACATCTGATTTCATGTTGTGAACATTTTTAAATTTATTCAAACCATTCTGATCAGGAATCTTTCATTTCAACTCTCACCATTTGTATTAATCATGATCATGATCATCATTAATCATATAACCGAAGACGTTGTGGGGCTCCACAGATGACTTATCAACCAATTCTCTCCACTTTTCCCTGTTCATTGCTGCCTTATGACAGTATACATTTACATTCAACACTACTTCAAATGGTGTACATGTTCATGTACCATTTTTCGATGATGCATCTCTGTAGCATGCCTCATATTTGATTGTTCATTTGTCTCTCAACTAGTGAAGACCTTTATCTGCCATTATATCATTTTACATTTCTGCCACATGCCTTAATAACATTGTGCCAGATATAACATTAATATTTACAGGTGTGTAATATAGACCATACTACTAACAGTGTAGACTCGTATGTCATCATCTCATTGCTACCTACTATTATGTTCCTTAGTATAACATAGTAACTGGTATGTACACTCTATAGCAGTGTGAGCACAGATCTGGCATTGTACAATTGATCCTTGCTTTAATGATACTCATTGTAAGATTTCCTCGGTCTAATTATTTTCCGTGTAAGGTACACTTTGTTGGTGCTACTAATTTTGATTGCAATTTTCTTCAAGTTCAACAAATATCGATCAATTTTGGGGGTATTTTCTGTTTTAAAAAATGGGATCCATGCCTGATCCTGCTTATAAGCAGGTTTGCAAGATGTCAGGGCATGAGTTATCAAGTATAATGTAAAGACAGATCAGGGTTTACACTGTTAATATGAAATTGTAATTAGAACAAACAGTATGGACCCAGATCTTCTGATGTATGATAGACAATATATCAGCTTTTGCAGTTTGCTTCAATATACACCTTTATATTTCAAGGTTTTTAATGATTGTACAAAAGTATAAAAAGAAATAAAAAAGACAAACCTTTTTGATGTATGTGTTGCATTCATAACTGCTGGTTTTTTAGTTAAAGGTCATTAGGTTCTGTTTCAGGCAGTCTTTCATTCTTGATCTAAAGTTTTAGTTTTAGATCACAAATGCATTGGTGGAATGTACTATGATTTACGGATATTTGTAATGTTTATATTTTGGGGAAAGTCTGATCAAAGCTAATCTCAACTTTTGATATGGTTGTGTGCAGAATCAATGCTAAATCACATACAACATCAAAGTTCCTATGAACAAAAATTAGTAAACTGACAAGGAAATCATCCCATGATATTTAATCAAGGTTATTCACATCTTGGTCATATGTCATGTTATTGACTTAAAATTCTAAAGTCCATTTAAGTTTCCTGTTAATAAATTGTTTGCTCAAAATTATAAAAGTATAAACATAACTAATGGCATAGTCCTTGATCGGCTTGTACATTAAATCATGGCACATCTAGCTGCATGCCATTTGTATTTGAAAGCAAATTGTACACAATATTTTTTCTCTTTCAGGACAATTCATGGTTGTTTACAACACTTCTGATTTGGGGGTATATTATAATTCGCTGAGTCGTTATGGACCAGGCTACCCATACAGACTTGAATACTCAAATTCAACACTGATTTCACCAAGAGAAAACTTCACAACTAAATCCTGTGTATACTTCTACTACTATCTTAATGGTACAGCTGTAAGACCAAATCCCCTCTCAGCTCAACTGTACGTTTATGTCAATAGTAGTGGTGAAAGAAGGCTAGCCTGGTAATTATATTATTTTTTATGTCACTAAATTCATGACAATAATAATAATGATGATAATTCATATGAAAGGGTAACTTAATTAGTGAACTCTATTATTTTAATGCTCTTGGCTTAGGAAAACAATATATGGATTCATCCCCACCCTGTTTATTTCTCACATGCAGATATAAAACTAATTTTTTTTATATTCATATGAGAAAGTAAAATTAGTAGGAAGAAAAACAAATAATTTTTAAAAAAAATGTTGAATTGCAAATGCAGTGGTAGACCACTGCAATCTAAAGATGGAATCTTTATGAAACATGTGAGCTATATATTTTATACTGACATATAGCTGAAATTATGCATGAATCTTTATGAAGTAGTATGAAGTTTATTATTTGTAATATTTAGCTTCAAGTTTTGTAACAGTATATTTTATGGTCTAAAACTTGTAAATTTTGTCTAAAGTTTGTAATGTTGCTTGCACTTGGAAGAAGCCTGTTGATTTGGGGGTCAAAAGGTCAAAGGATAAGCACATTGACTTTGAAAGAACATTCCTTCTGGCATAATTGCTTGTGTTCCATATATAAAACAGACCTTGACTGAACTTTAGGATGGTTTCAACATGGAGTAAGGAAGAACCCTATTCATTTTGGGATCAACATATCAAAGGTCAAGGTCACTGGCCATAAAATTATTCATTGTTTCTCTCAAACATTTATGTTTCAGACCATGTACCAGTGTGTAGAATTTCTGTTGAAATGCAATTTTCCATTTCTAGCTTATTTCTTTTTTGTATTTTAGTTATAATTTCCATGTGAACCAAATTGTGAAGTTTGACATTGTCATGCAGGAGATTTGAAATGGCTTCAGATATAGCATATGTATTAAAAAAATCAATGCATGTAAATTTGGTTGGGGAACTTGGTGAAGTTTTGCTTTCTGAAGTGTTTTTGATAACAATTAGCAAAGTTTGTAGAAAGTAAATCAATTATGCAAAGCATCAAGTCATGTCACACCTTGTGAAACAGTAAAAGATTATTGAAAGAAGACCTCAATACAGTGCTTTACCTGGTCTATTTGCAGTGTGATATTCTCATATATTTCATAATGTCAAAGTGTTAAATGTTTTTGTGAAAAGTATGATGAACTTTATGTGTTTCTTCCTATGGTTTCCAAGGTTCTTCCTCCACCAGATACTGGAAGCAGTGTATATATAGTCTATTATCATGCACAGAAAAATAGTGTACATAACAGTCAACAACCAACAAATTAATCAACCATTTCCTACTAGTGATTTTATAGTTTCATACAGCATGAATAAATAATACTGCGTATGGTATTTTTGTTTACTATAACTATTTTCATCAAAGAAATAATCACCAGTAAAAATAATTCCAAAATAGACTTATATATATATATATATATATAATATGACAAAACAAATGTTCTAAATAAATTAGAAATAGTCATACACTTGCATTAATACTTCAAGTTCCACAATATTCGCATGGTGCACTGAAATCATGTTTATTTTAAGTATGACGAAAATGCATTTTCATTTATTCATAATTTATTTACAGTAGAAATATATATTTAGAGTGTCTGCAAATTTCAAACATGAGAAACTAATAATATACTGAACATTGCTCAACTTCAGCAGAAGTCGATTTAATTCAATGCTAAATCCCATTTGGTGGGCCTTGACAAAATTATACGCTTCAGTAATCCAATACTTTGCTCACTTAATTTGCAATGTTAGTAGGCTTGTTCTTCATTTCTGAATAAATTACTGAATATGACCAACAACTTTTTTTTTTAGTCAGATTATGTAAGTTATATCTCATGTTATAATATGAACTCTATAATAATTTAATCACTGAAACACAGTATCCAATGTAACACTGTATGTGTGCCGAATTTGTCATTGATATATAACAGATATTGTGAGAAAAAAACGATTTTAATTTGTTGTAACAATAAATTTCTTCTTTTTGTTCCATGAATTAAAGTGATGTTTCTTTGGCATATAATCTGTACGAATTTACATCTGCACTCTCTCTTTATTCTATATGGCAACTCAGACATTTCAGTTGATTAATTTATCAGTGTCAATGAAAGTGATTTCACATGACATGCTTGGCTTTACTTTGTCTCCTGCATGATTAACATTTCTGTTAAACAGGTGTGTTCCTAAACTGATCAAGCAAATCATACTATTCTTGATAATAGGTAGCATTTGTGGTCAAATACTATCTTTTAAGACCTCTGACTTCATTTTCAAGTCAACAGTTAACAACTGCTTCCTCAATGATTGACATTTTGATAGGAGTACATTAACATTACACAAGGTGAACAGTATCATAAATTCACCTGGTTTCATTTTGAATTAATTTTGGTGCTGCTGAGAGTTACATCATTGAAAAAAATTGTTTTTAACCTGGCAAACAAAACTCACAGTAGGGGCCGACATAAAATAGACTTGATTATGAAGTAAATAGATTAATGATTTTATGCATAAAGGTGCATTTTTTAAAAAAAAATTCAATGCATCTTCATAATTTCTCTCAATCTAACTAATCACATGGTTTTGAGGCTTCTAATAACTTGTGGATTGGCTTGTTGACTCCAGCTAGCATCATTACAATGAGTCCTTAGTCCTAGATGTCATAGATGTTTTTGCATATTATTATTTGGGCTTATCATTGGCTAAAGTATTTTGTAGAAATATTTTGTGACGTCGTGTACAAGTTTGGAATGGGCTTGTTATGGGAAAAATGACAGTAAATGCGTATCTGAACTGAAAACGGCCACAGCAGTCAGTTTACAAGTGTTGCCTCTGCATGAACCTTGAAGTTTCCTTTCCTTTTGTTAAATATCTCCCCATTAAACTGGATTTGAAGAAATAATAAATGATTCAATTAGTTTCAACTTATTGCAATTATTACATTACAAATAGTTGTAATGACCATATAGAAATAATCATCAGTGGTTGGTTAAAATTAATACATTTATTACAAACAATAGGTATGACCACATAAACAGAACTGTCAGTGGCTGGTTAAAGGGCTGGGTAAATGTTAATCCAGGGCATGCTGAGGTCATCTTTGTAGCAAAAACCGTTACAACAACAACAGTTTGGCCAGGAGTTGTGGCCCTAGATGATGTGTCTGTCATCAGTAGACCTTGTCCTGCCTACCCAGACTGTGGCCATGACACATTCCGATGTACTACATCCAGAGTTTGCATACCAGTCTACATGCAGTGTGATGGTACGAATGACTGCTTAGATGGTTCAGATGAGGAAAATTGCATCAGTGAGTTTACTTCCTTATCTTTTTATTTTCTTTCATCATTCTTTAGTTTTGGTGATTGAAATGTGATTTTGTTATGTTAAACTATTTTGGTCTACATAAAAATCAGCAAAGTATTTATAGAGAAGTTACCTTAATTCTGTTTAAATAATAACATGTTTATTTATAAGGAATTTCAAAAGAATCTTTGCTGATATTCATGGCAAATACATGTGCATGATATTCTGTTTTTGTAAGTGTCACTGTCATTTGACAATGAATATAATTGTTGGTGTGCTACAGTGATCTGTACTTAGGCCTGTCTTGTTTACAACCTGTGTAAACCATATTGTGAATTCTATCAGCTCTTTGATCTGATGAATCATCTCTACATTATCTAATCCTACATTGTGCTGATAAAGAACTAATTGTGAATAATGATCTAATAAAGATGAGTAAAGAATCCAGGTAATGGCTTTTAAAGTTTAATCCAGAGCAGGAAAGTACCAAACATTCCTCAACTTGCTTTTGAAACTACTGATCTTAAATATATGTCAGATTCTTATTGTCATCTTGAATGCTACTTTCATAAAATATCAAATGGATAACAATCTCGAATAACCAATCTTCAAAAGTAAAATAGAAACTTAGCAGGTGGATTTTATAAAAGCTATGCACATATGTATAACTTATATCAGGTCCATCTAAGAGTATGCCACTATAATCTGGGGTGAATATTCATTGATAAATTCAGAAACTATTGAACAACTGCAGTTTGAAGTGGCATGAAAAGTTTAGCAACATTGGTAGGTTTCTTTTCATTTGGTATAATTTGCTATGATTTTTAAAAACAAATTAAAATATTGTATGCATCTTTGTTCAGAATACATTATGAGAAAGATAATTAGTTTGTCCATTGTCAATCATCTGTCTGTTAGTACAAGTTTATTATGGCTATTACTGAACTACTTGGAGGGTTTCCATGAAACTTTACATGAACATCAATCTCATAGTCTTGTTAGTTCTAAATGCTGCTCACATATTTAATATGGCTGACACATCTTGAAATCTTGTTGTTCTCCTCCTTAATGGATGGTCGAATTAGTATGGTATTTTCAATAATGGAGTTCTTTTGATGTCTTGTTGATCTAAAACAAACATGGTGCTAATCCAGTCATCTTGAAAATCTTGTTATCTATACTCCTCAATGAAAAATCATATTGATATGCAGTTTTCATGGGAGGTCTTGTGTGTTTAGTTTGTTCTAAATAAAGAAAATGCTGCTGCTTGCACAGTTCTTAAGGTCTCCACAATATCCATCTTCAATATCTTGTTATCACTACTCATTATGAATGAATGGCAGCATAAAAATGGAGCTCCTCAGGTATCCAATATAGCTGCTGCAGTGGTCATCTACTTCTGAATGGTCATATCATCATGATCATGTTGTTGAAAGGTATCTTATGATGTCTGGTTTGCTTGATATGGAAATGGTGCCATAAATAAAAAATAGTGTCAATCTGACTTCCTTCATGGTCACTAAGTTGGTCATTTTGAAAATATTCTTGGCTTGTCATATCAACAATTTGGTTTCGTCAAAAGGCATCTTGTGATGTCTGTTAATCCAAAATTGGAAATGGAATCAGTCTGATAACTACTATGGCCATCACAGCAGCCATCTTGAAAATTTTACTCTCACTACTTGAAAAAGAATGGAAAGTCATCTCAGAATTGGGTTTTCATCATTTGATTTCTTAAGATAGCTTGTTACTCCGAAATTTACAATGATGCAAAGCTGTTGTCCAATATGGCCACAGTGATAACTAGCAAGAAATCTTATTACTTTTCTTAAATGGTAAATAATTATGTCATGGGGTCTTCATCACTTATGAAGAGGCCTAAGTCTTTCCAGCTCCAAGGATGCTGTTGTCTTTTTTGCAATATAATTTTTGTTTTTGAGGAAGGTTCTTGACATGTCTTGTGAATCACTTGTATTTTGGGTGATTAAAATACCCTGTAGATTTTATGGTCTAAAAGTCAAAGGTCAGAGCCATGGTAAAGTCAAATAAGAAAATAATGCTTTAGTCCAAGACTGAATACCCAATCAAAAGGTCCCTGTCATTGAGAAACATTATTCACTAATTTCCAAAGTCAGTGATGGCATAATAGTGACTCCACAGAGGACTATTAAACTAAGGACATGCATATAATGGGCTGTTCTCGTGTTGTTACATAATTTCATGGTTGTTTCATTCACAGCTCTACAAAGTTTTTGAATATTCCAATTGACTTCTTCCATGAGTTAAGTCAGATCAAAATTATAACATAGCAACAGGAATTACAATGGCTGCTATTATACATTGATTGAATCTGTTAAAAAATATGCTTTCAGAAATCAATGGAAATATCATGGATGAGGTTTTGCATTTCTAGCTTATGAGTTCCTTGTTAGACTTGAGACATATCCTGTAATAGAACACTCTTGCTTTGTGTATGTAATGTTGAGTGAAGCTTGTGCATTGAATATATATATATATATATATATATATATATATATATATATATATATATATATATATATATATATATATAGATATGAACGATCAGTAGGGAAAATTATAGCATGGTGTCAAGATCAACTAATTATTGAACAAAGAATTTGTATGAACTGGCAGCTTGTCGACATAAATGATTAGAAAACAAAGCATTTTTCTAGCTTGGACTAAGGGCTTCTGTCGACATGTACATTTATCTTTTATCTTGATGTCAACATAAGCATGACAATTTGGTAGTAATAGTAGACCAAGGGACTGGGACTTTGCTTTTTTGTTGACATAGGTGGCTTGTTGATACAAGTGATGTTGATATAAACTGATAGGACTATATATATATATATATATATATATATATATATATATATATATATATATATATATATATATATATATATATATATATTAGGGGTGTGTATTGAATTAAAAATCATATTGCGATATATTGCAATATTAAGCGCAATATTGCAATATTATTGCAATATATTGATGTAAGAAAGAATTACAGATTACTGTTAATTTATTGAAATTAAATGAATGCAAACTGCAAAAAATTTACTTAAAATTATTGAATTACATAAATAAAATACAGTAGAGAAAATGAATAAAATGCAGTACAGTAGTTGCAATCAAACACAGAAATTAAGAGTTACAATTTAAGTCTTTTGTCTGAACAGTTCACAGTTTGTGGTTTACTTTTTGATAAACATAAAATGCATGAAACTGCAGATTGATCTTTTCGTTGTCACTTTACCCCATGTAGTTCAAACTGAACTGCCTTGAAATTCACATGATGGAACTTACTTCATATTTTTTTTTAAAAAAGATAAGAGCATCAACATGATTTGGTTTTAGGGCTGAATGTTGTGCATTTACAATACCTCCAGCAGTGGGGAACACCCGCTCAGAAGGGACACTTGATGAGATGCACAATAAGGATTTAGCAAGCTTAGCTAATCTAGGAAATCTCTGTTTATGATTTTTCCACCATTGAAGAGGATTTGAATGCAAGGTAATCAACGGAAACACTCTATAGTTCTTAAGCTCTTCTTATAGTTCTTCCATTTCTGTTTTTGAAGTCTCAACACCAGTTATGTAGACATCACCAAGAAGTTCTTGCATGCCAGAACAACAGGTAACTTTTTCTATCATATCACTCTGACCAATGTGTGACTTGAGCTTCTTGCTAACTGGTTGAGCATCCTCAGCAGCAGAATTGGCAGACACACATAACTGTTCGGTTAGCTGTGGTAAAGGTGGCAGTTCATTCTGCCCACTATCACCCACAGGTGAGTGATCAGTGTCGTGTTCAGCCTCAACTCTAACAATGATTTCTGATGCATTCTGCAAAATTTTGGTAAAGATTTCATTCCTTCGTGCATAACTGAGGAAAGGTAAGGCTTTAAAATGTGGATCCAAGGCAGCAGCAAAGGTGAGAGTTTCTTCTTGATGAGTGTATCTATCCTGAAGATCATCAACCACAGCCCTTTTCATCTGAGCTATTACTAGAGAGTCATCATCGCTATGTTGGAAAATGCTATCAATAAGTTTGCGATGAAGAGGCATGATAACAGAAATGGTTGGAACTGACTCAGCACAAAGAGTGGTTGTCACCACTTTAAGAGGTTTTAGACAAACCATTACCTCATCTGCCAGGCAAATGTCATCATCTGACAATGTGTTCAAATCTTTTTCTTTTATTTTAGCAAGATCTTTGGATCTCAAAACGGCACGTATTGCACACTGCATTTCAAGAAACCTTGAAATCATGTCATAAGTACTGTTCCATCTAGTGGGCACATCAGCTATAAGCTTATGATCAAGTAGACCTAGCAATTCATCCTGACTTCTCAGTTTAACTGCTGCAGTTGTACTTTGGTGGAAGAACCCAACTATTTGACAAATTCTGCTGAGGAGAATTTCAATGCGTCTGATCTTGAGATACTTTTGTGCAGCTAAATTAATTGTATGTGCATAACACTTGATGTGAAAGTTGCATCCTAACAGAGTTCCTGCCTTGTCTATGTTTGATGCATTATCTGATACAATAGGTGGTATGGAGATAGACTGTATTTCCCATTCTTTGAGGGCCTCATGAATCACAGCAGCTATATTCTCACCTGTGTGCCCTTCGTACATGGGCCGAGCTTGAAGAACATAGTTTATCAACCTTCAATATTTATCAATGTGAGTTGGAGTGACTGTCAGATATGATTCAGTTGACCTCGACATCCAACTATCTGTTGTCAATGCAACCTTCTCAGCATTTCGTAGGTCTTCTTTTATCAGTGCCTTGACTTGAGCATATTTTTGAGGAATGATCACATCTTCAAACTGCTTTCTACCTGGAACATTATATCGGGGGTCAAGTGAATGTAAAAGGTCTCTAAACTCTGGCGAATCCACTATTCGGTATGGACGCATGTCCTTTATTATAAATCTGCACACCTTGTCAGTTATATATAAAGCACGAGAAGAATGCGAGGGGTATTTCACACCAATGAACCCTGGTAAGGTTCTCTGGATTGGCTGCGACATTTTAACTTTAGAAAGATCAGAAGTATCTTCACATGACGAACTCACATTAGCAGGGATCGGTGATCTGTTGTCTGTCATCTTGTAATTACCACATTTCCCGGGATGGTGCTTGTTCATGTGGTACGCTAGATTAGTGGTTCCACCAGAAATCTTAACACAAGCGTCACATAGTCGGCACACAGCAATTGCTTCATCAATTTTCCCATCCCTTTTACTCTTTCTTAATGCAAAATGAGTCCATATGGCAGACCGCACTTTTGAATTTGCACCAGGTCGTACTCAGCCATGCTTGAAATGTAACTCAAGGTCAATGTCAGTTAGTTATTAATGTCAGCAAGGTGCTTATTTGTTGACAAAGAGAAGTTAAACCTTCAAAAGGATGAAGATTCACAGACATGTAACTTCCGATTACCCATGCTGCAACTGCTCAGGAAACAAAATAGAAATGTTACTGAAGCTGATTAATTACTGGAGGTAAATGTATGGAATTCAAAAGGTCATTGTCAATCAGAAACTATTATAAGTAGTGAAATATGGCTAATATTAATTTATAATAATAATAGAGTTCATTTGCTACTTGTTATCAAAATTTACTTCAATATCGCACTATATCGATATAAGAAAGTTATATCGCGATTATTTTATTGTATCGTCGGTTTAATACCACAATATACCAATATTCGATATTATCGCGCACCCCTAATATATATATATAGAGAGAGAGAGAGAGAGAGAGAGCGAGAGACACGCACACACACACACAATTTCTGGCAAAACCACAGCACAGCCCCCTCCCCCGATCATTTCCGATTTAACTTCCAGAAATGAGAAATATTGTGTATCATACAAGTCATACAAATTGAAAATAATGTAACACAGAATCAAACTAAGATATTAAGATATTAATTTTGATTATTCCACAGGTAAACCAGACTATCAGGTGAAGTTAAATAATGGGGATGGTTCCTATGGCAGTATTGCTATTTTCTACCAGGGTCTTTGGAGGCCAGTGTGTATGTCAGTATACAGTTTGACAGCAGGCAGTGACAAGACTGTTCAACTAGCTTGCAGAAAATTGGGTTACACGTATGTATGGCTTATTTCAATTTTCAGTGATTATAACAAAATTACTAATGAATATTTTTGTTTCGGAAATTAATAAGTACATCTCGGCATAAGGCCGGATAAGTTTATAGAATTGAGAATGGTAAAAGTGGTATGGCACTAATTCTTTCTCATGCATTATTAGATGTACATTTTTTAAATGGGCATCAATATTATGTACCTTTAGAAGAACTTGCCAATGTTTCCAAATATTATTTAAAAACTGGGAAAATATATGAGTTCGAATGGACTATATTCCCACTATATGGAAAGTGAACAAGTTCTGATGTTCCTATCTCAAATGTACAGGACTGCCTCTGTTTTAATATTTTGCTGTGTTGGGACACTGTTGTAACCATGGACCAGTCAGATGCACAGCAGTAAATCAGTACAAAGAAAAGAAAAAGGGCACTGCATGTGACAGCTGTGAATCATGGTACCATGTAAAATATGTACAAGTGTTGAACATTATTTATGAATGCTTAGCTATAAACAACATTACATGGACACGCAAAACAATGTCTTGTTAAACCTCCCAGATTCCTTGTTCTAACTAATACACAACTCTGGACACTTCCATGTGCCCAGCAAATATTATTGGCGTCAGAAGATTACTATTACTACAATGATTACTACCTAGCCCTTCATGTATAGACAACACTCTACATTCTTCATCTCTGTTATATGTGTGATCTTAACAACACATACTAACTCATATGCATATTTTCCAGTCACACAGGAGAACACAAATGATGATATAAATATGAGCTCAGATTGAGACCCTTTTGTTGAGCTAAATCTTTGCACAATCCAACCCATGAAGACCAATAAAATGTAAACATAATTAATATAACATATAACTTAAATGTCATTGTGTCTGTCGTACAGGGCAATCTAGTAGATTATTTTGTGTTATTAGATTCTATTTACGCTGTTTAGCCCAGATTTTTGTAAGGTCAAAGACTACAATCTTGAAAAATAGATATTTTGATCGTAGAGGATTGCTTGTTTATTATAGGTCCAACCAACATTTCCTATGAATTGAAAACTTAGAATATAACTAAACCCAATTAATATTCTTGGAAATCTGCCACTGTAAAGACATCAGGAATTGTGTATATTCCTACGGATTCCCATTTTATCAGGTGCTGTGTTTGAGGCTGATGTAGAAACCAAGTTGAATACTATTTTTACCAAGTACATGTATGAACATGCATGTCTAGTAGATGATTGCAGCTACTATCTTTTAAATAGAGAAAAATGTCTTTGATTCTTTCGTGTGAATAGTGTTTGAATCCATCTTGCTATGTTAATGATTGCAACCCTTCCTTAATAGATGTTATTGCTACCAACAATCCAAAATTGTCTTGTCATAGCATAAATTTCTAATGTCACAAGTGACTAACATCATATGATAGTCATTGCACTAAAAGACTATTATGCTTGAAACAGATGTGAAAAAGTCACACCTAGAAGCTAGACATTTTGATGAGAAACATTTCCTGTTGATGTTAATAGATCCACACTCTTCCCTACATGAACAGTGAATTTGGGAAAGCCATATATTAGATTCATATTACTCATGACAAATTTCAGAATAGAAAAATTAAATGATCCTGGGGAAAAAAAAATTTTATATAAAAAAACCCAGAAATTTGTCCAGAAAACCAAGATATTATTTCTTTGAAAGCTCAGTGGTGGACTAAAACATAAGACTTTTAGTCTGGCATGAAACTTATTATCAACCATAAATAAAAGTTCAGACTGTAACATCATTCTGCTAGAGTGTGATACCAGCTCACTGACCAAACAAATGTTTGCAAAATTTCAAACCGCTCAACAGAAGCTGATAAAAAAAAGACAGAAGGCTTTCTGGTGTTAGTGGTTTTCAAATTAAAAATTGTAATTATCTGATTTAAAATATGGTCACCATTGCTAAATATTGAAAATCCTTCAAACAGCTTGTAAAAGCCAAAAAAATCTTGACTAAATGGACTTTAAGTTAATATAATAATGCCAACCTGCTATCAAATATATTTGCTGTTACTAAGAATAGAAATAGTTTTAGTAATTTCTAAACATGTACAGAATAGAATTAGCACAGATTTGAAAGAAAGTGTCCAATAATGAAGTTCTGTCAAAATAATACCAGTGATGCCATTCCACTATCAAATATACGCCACCATTACTAGCAACAGAAAACATTACAGAACTAAATTATACAAAAAATAAAGAAACTTTTAATATCACAGATTTTTATGCACTCAACAATATTTATAGAAATTTTATCCATAAGCATCCTCCTGACACAGATGGCTATTAGGCAAATAGATGAGCCATTTAACTTTCTGGTCCTATTGCTGTGCCTGAAGAAAATCTCATTTACCAAAAATTATGTAATTCCTGCAAATATAATACTAGACTAGTGTAACTTATATTATGCTTATTATATGGCAATAACAATACCAGTACTTAATTTTTTTCTTCAGTGGAAGATATCAAGGTGCATTTGTAAACTCATGGCAACACCCAGTGCAGTATGCAATGCAAGTATCATGCAGCTACTACAATGAGGATATTTCTAATTGCATCATGAATTTAACTCGGGCCTCAGGAAGTACCAGCTCTTGTTACTACTACCAGGCTGCCTTTTGTAGTAATGATGGTAAGAAACATGTAGTAGAAGCTCATATAATTCTTGATGATTAACTTAGAAATCAATAACAATAATTAACCATATTTTTTTGTCAGCATGATTTTACCAATGTTGATAAGAAACATTTAGTTAAGCTCATATACTTCTTAATAATTAACTTCTGTCTTAGAAATCAATCACAGTAATCAATCATATTTTTTGTCGGTATTTTATATATCATTTTTATGATGTTGACTGAGAGCAGCAGTATCAGCATGTTTTTGTAAGTTTGTATCATTCGTGTCAGTTTCAGTATTTATCATATAGTGTGGGATGATTTTACCAATGTTTGTACAGTAGTCCCACAGGTTATTGTTGTTATGGGTAGCCCAATATTGTACTTTGGTGTAGTTCAGACAGCCTTATTAAAAGGTATATTACTAACCAATGTAGCAATCTGGGTTATACTGAGTGCTTTATATTGAGAGGCTACTACATGTAAAACAGATGCTGGTCTTGTGTAAACAGAATGTTGTGTCATCATCATGCCATTCACAGATAAGACAATGCGCACTGTAGAAATGTATTTTAAAATGAGCAAGTTGTCTTAATGTTGCAGTCATTTTAATATTTCCAATACTGTCCAGTAGTCCCTTTATGTGTTTGGGTTCCATTTAAAATATTTCATTACCAGATTTACCTGTGAGACTCTGCCTTCCCTGTTGTGTTTTCTTTAAAGCAGATTTATAGATCCTGCTCAGTCAAATAATGCACAGATAAATTTCCACTGACCTCAATAGGTTTTGCTATTGATTTCAAGCAAACAGTATAGATCAATGTCTTCTGTCACATAGTGGCAGAACTGAGCCTACCTTGTTGTTGGCTTTCCTCATGATTTCAAGCAGTAGATCTCCTGATCTGCTGTAACACATAGGCAGATCTACACCTACTTTGTTTTTTTCCTCATTCTGCTAATGATTTCAAGAAATAGATCAGATCTGTCACAATAACACACACATATATACACTCTCACATTGAAAACTGATCCTTGGCTGCTGTCAGAGAATATTCTTAATACTGGTAAAACTGAGTATACCCCACTGCATGCATACAAACCATTATGCTTTTGGTAAAATCTTTATGCTTTTTTCACCAAATTACATGTTACACTTCACCTAATCAATCAGGCTTTAGACGGAAACATTCATGTGAAACTGCCTTGATCTCCCTAACTGATAAATGGCTTCAAGCACTTGACCAAGGTAATAAAATAGGATCTGTATTTATAGATTTCAGGAAAGCGTTTGACATGGCAGATCATGAAATCCTTTTGAAGAAACTGAAAATTTACCAATGCGATGAAAAAACAGATGGTTTACTTCATACTTATGTGAGAGAACACATCATGTTTATATAAATAACGTTTTGTCTGAACCTGAAACAATTAGATATGGAGTACCACAAGGCTCAATTCTAGGTCCATTACTATTTATTGTATTTATTAACGACCTACCACTTTTACTAAGAGACTCGATATCATCTACAGATCTCTATGCAGATGACACATCATTGTCAGGCATCCAAAACACAAAGCATGAAATTGAAATTTCTTTACAGAATGCATTAAACAAGCTGGAAAACTGGTGCACATGAAATGGCATGGTACTAAATACTGGTAAAACTAAAATATTACTTATCTCAACAAGGAAAAAAAAGGAAAAAATCTTGATTGCAATGAACTATGTCTGACATGGAAGGAGTCATGACAGACTACTTGGTGTTTTGGTAGATAATAACTTATCATGGACTGATCATATCAAACATATCAGTAAAAAGGTCAATTCAAGTTTATGGCTTCTCAGTAGGATAAGACATTTTCTCCCAGAAAGGCACAGAAAACTATTTTATAACAGTTACATACAACCCTATTTAGACTACTGTAATACAGTATGGGGTAATTCAAATGATAAAAACATTGCAAAGCTGGAAAAGTTTCAAAAAAGAGCATTTAGGCTTATATCAAACCAGAAAGAAAGCAAGGAAAATTTAGCTGGTAAGTTAAAAATATTACCGAATCTGTTTAAGAAAAGCCAGATTAATGTACAGGATATCCAATAATAGTGCTGCTGAATATTTACAATCCCTATTCCAGTATAGGCTACCTGGTAATACACCCCACCTGCGATCAATTACTACAAAACAGTATAAAATTCCCAAACCAAATAAGGAATTATTTTTAAAAAGTTTCCAATACTCTGGAACTTTGCTCTGGAATAGTATTCCAGTTGAGATTAGAAATGCCCACTCTATTTACATCTTCCAACCCAATATATCCAGTGGCTTCTGATGTGCTGCTGAAATAAATAAATTCCTTTGTATGAGGGCCTCAAGGTAGATTAGTTCTTAGCTAAATGTGTTACCCTCTTTAAATAAAGTCATTATTGTTATTATTATTACTGTGTATGGTTTACATTTTCTTTGTACATTAACAAAAATAATAAAGAAATAAAAAGGTATTAGTCATTTTTATTATCATCTCTTTAATTCCACTCATAAAATTTTAGAATATTCTTACTAAGATGACTGCTGTATAATAATAACATAAGAGTACTTTCCTTATTTGCTATTTATAGCAACTCTACATGGTACATTTCCAAGAAAACACAGGCTTCTTCTTCAAATATGAATTTTGTCTCTCATTGTATTTGGTAAATGTTTTTAAAGAAAATGGTGCCAAATGTTAAACAAAATACATTACGGTGTGCATTGTGGATGTTATATGATAGATTTTTGTTTAGAACGGATTTATATTTTCAAACTTCAAAACATGGAGCACATATATTTCAGAATGTTTCTCAGGCGAAAGGCTGTGCCCACCAGACCACACCTCCTCAAACTATTCTTCCAGTACAAAGTGTATATCATACCGATACTTCTGTGATGGGATCCCTGACTGCCCAGGTGCCACTGATGAATTGAATTGTGGTAATTTTTATTTTTCTAGTTTTTTTTGTGAATTTATTTATTTTTATGAGTATAAACCTTATAGATATATTTTACTTAATGCACATTTTATTTGCACTCCCTATGCGTTTCAGCTGTCATTTTCTGCTTTTTGTTTTATATGCAGAAGTTAATGCAGATTCATCAAAGGGTGTTATGCAATTTCCATTTTATTCGAAATCCATCAAATTGCTTGCACTCGTTCTTCGTTTTTTAAAAAATATTTTGGTTTCATTTAATAGGTCAGATTAAACAGTTATGGGTTTGTATCAGTTTTCATGTTTTTCCAAAAAATTATGTCTTTGGCAGTACTTAAAAGTCAGAAGATGTCATAGAATTTCTGCAGTTAATTTTGCTCAAAATATTTACAGCCAAATGTTCCACCAGTGAGTTTGAATGCTCTAATCATCAGTGCATTCCTGCATCTCAGCGATGTGATGGCACCCCACAATGTGGAGACAACTCAGATGAGTATGGCTGTGGTATGTCACATCTGTTTCTTTAGCAACAATTATGCTATATTTCTCTGCATATATTATATATCCTTTCTCTCACTCTTCCTTAGACCACTTGATCACATGGGGCCCTGCAATTTTAGTACAAAGAAACCTATTTTGGGTTCACAAGGTCAATAGTCAAAGCCACTGTGACTGACAGAAGAAAAGTGGTTTCTGTACAGTAACATTTAATTCCTTGTCACAGATCTAAACCATAGTTTGTGGATGAGCAAGGACAAAGCTTATAAATTGAATTTTACACAACAAGAGCCTATCCATTTAAACCAACACTACTTATGAAAGGCAAATGAAATTCAGTAAAGGTATATTCATGTCATTACAGCAGTGTTTCGATTTTGGCAACTGTTTGGAACTATTATAACTTATGAACTTTTTGGAAGGACCTAAACCTTGTAAGCACAGTAGCAAACACCACTTAAGGTTAAAAGAAAATGAAATTTGCTTTGCATATTTTTATGCACTTGTAAATGACCTGATTGGATTCTCATGCCAGTGTAATAGTTTTTCAATATTTTGTAATTTAGGGATTCTTTCCTTCTGCTATACAGGCTGTCATGTTTTTACAAATACAAACCTAGTCTGTTAATTGTTTAATTACAGATGAATAGAAACTTGCTTCCAAAGACATTTTTGTGCTTTGTAGGAAGATAACCCATTTCTTTGATCTTTTTTATAATAATACATGTTTATTATATACACAAATAATATTAAATTATTAAGTGATTTCCAAAAAGGGACATTATACTCGCATATATATATATATATATATATATATATATATATATATATATATATATATATATAATATAGGGAAATAAATAAAGGCCATGAAGAAGGGGGCTCGACTTATCCATGGAACAGTATCTAAAATGTACTGTGTTTAGGTCCTTTTGTTGACTACTGTATTGACTGTAAATCTTGGGACACAAAAAAATATCTTGTCCTAAGACATTGGCATATGAAAGAACTTAACTTTTGGTTACCTGACAATTATTAAACTATTATAACGTACTATGGTTGATTTTGTTATTATTTGGTATGCAAATTTTCTGATTTCTCCAACATGAAATTAAATAAAGGTACATAAAGACTTCATAATTCTTGAGTTTACTTAGGAAATCAGGCATATTGTGCATAGTGTCACTTAAATCTTTATTTATTCCCAAACATATTAGATGCAGATTTTGCTTTATTCATTGTTTCAACCAATTTGCATTCTTCTAGATAATATTTCAGCTAGTCCTTACTAGCCATGTCATTTATGTTGAATCATGCGCTCACAAATTACTCATTTAAAATGATATAAGTGATCCAACAACATGAGGTAATATATTTTTTTTAAAGGGTATGCATATCAAAACAAACTACAACTCAGCTTTGATGGTATTAGCATAATTTTTGAAGCAATATTTCTGAAACATCATTATTGTGTATTGGAGATATCATTCAAGTTTAGCACAATTGTCTCCATGATTCTACTCCAACGGATGTACTTAATTCATTGCATAATCAAACCTACAATGTACATGTGGTTTTACAATTATGTAAATACATTTATTGGCCTAATTACAAGTGTTGAATCAAACCATATTATTGTTTGTTGTGCTGTCATACTGGGATTACATTTTAATGAATTAGGTATTTACAATTTTAAGGCAAAGTAAAAATGTAATTACCGGTGCACTGATATAAAATGGCTAATGCAGTAATGCATAAACAGACAATCAAGTTAAATGGGAGAGGTACTGTTACAGCAACCCGCGATTGATATCTTCTTGTCATCATTCATTTAAATTATACACAAATCTACATTAGGCAGAACCAATAAGAAAAGAGAAGAAAAAACTTGTTGAAATGTATTCAAGCAAAAGACATATATATAAACTTGTATTTGAAAGTATCCCAATTAAAGATCCAAATAATATGTTACATCCTTCTATCTTGCTTTAGGAAAAATATTTATGATTGTTAATTTTTTTCAGTGATTGTTGCAAACAACAGGTCACAGCTCTACCATTCTCACTTGTCAGCATATCTTCCAGTCTGCTATAACAACATGAATGGCACTTTGGCGAACATACTATGCTCATTAAGTGGGCATGGGTGAGTAGAAGAGATTTTTTTTTTGTCAAGGCAACTTTATTGTGAAAAATGAGGCATACCATGCCACATTTCTAGCTGTGATGTTATCAGCCATGTTTGTTATGACTTTGTTATGACTTTGTGAAAAGTTTTTATGTGAGCAAGATGCAGGCCACTTTGTTATAGCTAAATTGAATTTGAATACTGATTCACATGTGAGATGTCTGTTCGATCATCAGAATGAACAAGCAATATTCATATTGATGTAGGAAATACCTCTAACAAAACCCAGGTAAGTTGTAAGCTCTATCTTGGTTTCAATTTGAAACCCATAATTTAAGAGTGCCTCTTATTATGTTAAAATATGGGGATGACTGATATTGTATAAACAGGAGTATATATTAGTATTAAATGCCAATACGATAATGAATATCATTTTTAACTGTATCTGTTCAGTAATAACTTTTTGTATTCCCACAAATGTTTCACATAGCGATAAAAATGAAGTTGATTTAAGGAAATAGTTTAATATGATAGCTGTTTTTCATATGAATTAAGATCAAATGACAGAAATAAACTAAACTATGCTATCTAGATTTTCAAGTGTTGAACATCTGTCTGAACAATCAATGGTGTTGCATTAAAAATAAGTACATTCCGATTTTGTTTTTCTTTAACAATAAATTAAACCCATGTACATACTGTTCTTTGTTGGTTTTTATATGTCTGCTAGAGGGCAAAACATGTTATGCTATGATGTACGATTATTCAGCAAACTGTGTTACCAAGTTGTTGGAATAACTTAAATGTCTAAATTGAAAACATTTGCACTGTTGTTGACTGTGAAATAAATTATCATAAAATTTTCAAGAAATTAAAGTGGTACAGTGCAACTTACATATAATTAAAGCAGCCACATCTGGTAATATATACTTGACATTATCATACATTTAAGAATGTAGATATGACATTGATTGCCCTACCATGCAATTGCCATCAGTTCAAGGGAATAATGCTATAGTTAGTCAGACACAATGACAATTTACAGGTAACAGTGCTTGAATAAAAGAATACTACAGAATGTCCAATTAGATGAATAGTTTTAAAAAATAATGAAGTTGGCAGATCTATTGGTATAGGTTATATTCATAATAACCGCATATGCGAATCTCCTGGTCAGGAGGATTTAATTTCTTTGCAAAATTAAGGGATGTTTCCTGTCCCTCCCATCACTCGCTGAATTCTCCCACAAACATAAAATTATTCTTGAAAAATATAATTGTTTCCACTTTTTCAATCTTTGCTACCAGCATATTAAATTTATGATAATACTGCTTATAATCACAGACTCTGAACTGGCTTAAGTAGAGTAAGACAGTTTAGTTGCTAATTTCAAGCAACATAAAACAAACATCCTCATGATTCTGTCTGCTAGATCATTTGACTTTAGTTTTTAAAGTTTGTCAAAACCGCTCTGGTGACATAGTGGTTAGAGCATCTGCTGTTGAAGAGGGAGGTTGTGGGTTTGATCCCCAACCAAACCATACCAAAGACTTACAAAAATGGTACTAACAGGCATCTCGCTTGACGCTCAGCATTAAAAGGTTAGTTTTAGGACTGGTCGGCCTGGTGTCATGATAATGTGACTGTGTGGGATACCATGCTACATGTCTGCGGCATGATGCCCCAGTGCTGGACATCACTATAAACTGCCTCACTGCAGACATCATAGTGATATAACTAAAAAATTGTTAAAACTACATAAAAATTCTTAATCAAACAAACAGACAAAAAGTTTGTCAACATGGAATAAACTTTGTGACCCGAAATAATTCCTAAAGGATTATAAACAAGACTTTATTGTAGTTATTATGGTTGGATTACCAACTGAAGTCAATCATCATAAAACAGTTGACGTGTTTTGATTGTCTCCTCAGGGTAGGTTCTACGTTAGTGCTAAGAGTTGTTGAAATGGATTGAGTCTGTGTAATGTGTGTGATGAAAAGTAATGCAGACAGGATTAAAGCTATTGATTATGGATAGATCTGCATAAAACAGTATTGGTTTGGCATTGACGTTTAACATCAGTTGAAATGTCTAAATGTGTTTTATCTCCCAATGCTAACAAAAATGCCAAAAATCTAAGCAACTGGAATATCATTCAAAATTCAGTGATAATTGGAAATGTGAATTTCAGTGATTGGAATTAAATTGAAAGGAGAAAGGACTTGAATATAAATTCTGGCCTTCCTTTAAAGCTGATTTTAAAATCTGCTTCCTGTTGTATTTCCCGACAATATTATGTTCAGTTCTGATATTAGATATGTAACGTTTTCTCTGAGGCATTTAATATTCTTACAAAGCAAAATGAAGTTGGTTGGCTTGGTGGCTTGCTTGAGAGAAAGTGAGAATGAGTGAGTGAAGGAACGAATGTATATACTCTTGCATCCTATACATATTCTCTTACGATGCATGTATTAAATCTTTCTGTTTCAATTTAGCATTTGCAACCTTGTAATTAATCTTTGATAATGATAGTTGAAACATTCACATTCAAGACCATTTTATATATTAATGCTTGTTCTTTGGCATACATTTTTGTGATTGTACCTAACTCTGATGAAAAAGAATGTTTTGCAAGCAGGACCATTTACTATTTACATGCTTCAGACAGTCTCTACATCACTATAGTGGTAAAAAAAATGTTTCCAAAACACAATCGTGTTGAGGATTAGTTAGTCAAATCCGTATTTTTTTTGTGTTTTGGCATGTCTGAACATCATGCAAAAATCCCAGCTCATTAAAAGTATATTAAATGTGATGACAAATATGCAATTACTGAAATCCATGTATGCAGAATCTGCATCAAATGGAGTGAGAGACAGATAGAGAGATAGTTTGACAACTTTATTGTCTACCATTTGTGGTAGGAAATCATTTTTCAGATCTGATCATATTTTTTTTCCCACACATAAAAATCACTCTGAAGTTCTCATACATATAGACAAAAACTATTCACTTAGTTTCCCACGTTTTGGGTCCACATTGGGATAAGAATGTTGAATACATGTGCCATAATGAAAAACATGTGCCATAATGAAAAATGTACTATTTTCATTGACCTCCTATAATGTAAAAACTCCCAATCATATATTGTAAATCCCCTGATTTGTACTAAGCTGACTTCTTTGTTTTGTATGAATAAGCAACCATAGCTTTTTAAAATATTTTATTGCATAATGTTTTTAATATCTTTTCTGATTTCATTCATGTGCCTACAGTAAATTTTTAAATATATTTATTTATATTTTTTTTCAGGTCATCCAGCCGTTACCAACAATACACTTATGTTCAGAATGGTACCATGTTGACCCCCCAGGCAAATACTACCATCCTCTCTCTTGTTCCTGGCTATACAGTATCAGTGTAAGTTGGCACAAAGTTACAAAATAGTAGTTTTGATTTTATACCATAGACTAGCTAGCAATCTGATAGTAGTCCTTCATTATAATGCTTTCCATGAGAGACATGTAGTATACGACCTTGTAATGACACTTGCTACATATAATGATCAAGTTCATGATACATATAAGTTTACAGTGCAAGCACACTATAATGTGATGATTGGGGTGCCAAATTTGGCTTGCGTTAATGTGGGCCTTCACATTTTTTTTTTACTATTTTCAGAGACCAATGCATTTGCACATTTACATGTATTCATGTCTAATGTAAATCATGAATAGGGTATCAACACCATTTACTATCATAGCATGCAGTTCATCCATAATGCATGTAATTTCATTGAAAAATTGCACACAGATTTAAAATATTCAATAATTTTGTCACAGATCATTGTGTCTTCTGAATTCAATGTCTGATATATAGTGTGAACAGAGTATTAACACCGTTTACTTAACATCTGATATTGTACCGTCGGGACATGCAGTTAATCCATAATACATGTAATTCCATTGCAAAAGTTGCATACGTATTTAGACTAGTAATTGTCACAGATCCAGTGTTTTATCAATACATGACTTCATGTAAGTCATTTGACTCGTCAAGGCACAAAAAAAACAAAGAGTCAAAATCCAAACCTCTGAGTATTATTCAAGCTGATCATCAATCTTCAGTAGTTTTTAAAAAAAAGTATAATATTTTATAAATACACAACATAAATATTAGTTATCTATTATGACTAAAGCCAAGAAGGCATGTTTCTAAATATTTTAACACAGGAAATCATTACATTTGGTAGTAGTGACCCGAATCTTTTCTTTTGTAAAGCTGACAGTACACTAGGTCTTAGTGACTATAATGTATTAATCTAACTAGCAGGCAGAGTAGAGCCTATCCCACACGTCATGCCATGTTTTCACTGAGGAAGTCTTCTGAATTGTAAATGACTCAGTAAACTGTTCACAATTTAAGAAATCAATTCGTGTTTTTAAGTTTATTGACTCTTTTCTCTTCTGTTTTCTTCCATTTGTTCTAAGCTTCCTTAAAATTGAAGGTACTTCTGTCTTTCCCCATCAATCTTAATAACCATCAGGTTTCTTTGTTTCTCATTTCCATGCATGTTCCTAAAGGTGGATAAGATTGTGTTCTGGACAGAATCCTCTTTCACATCCTGCAGTGTGCACACTGCCAGTGAATGCAAATCTGGCCAAGATACACAGATTAGGGAATTCACCATTGTGATATTTGTTAATAAGGTACCAGTTTCCACATTTGATCAAATGGATATTGTTCTGCCTTGACCCCATGCCTGACCATGTGCCAGTCATCTACAATTTGATTTGGATCAATCAATTGCACTGATACTTTCTGCTGATCTTCTTCATCCTCTTTCCAAGAGTAATGGTTTATGGCTGTACCATAAAAGTTGCATTGTATCTGTATTTCATTCTGACCATACTCCTCCAACTGATTTTTAATTAAGGACAGAGGCCTAATAGACAGAACACTGAAAATTTCTGAAGCCATGCCATAATCATATTATTTTCAAATTCATACAGAAACTCTGCCACAAAATGATAATTATTGCTTTACACACTATTTCTCATAATTTTAAATAAAAATATTTTTCTGGTTACAAGAAAAATACATGTACATTTATATAAAATTTTAGGAACCATGCCATGATATTATTATTTTCTAATTCATATGCGATCTCTTCCCCAAAATGATAATAAATTTATTATACACTGTTTCACATACTTTGAAGAAGAATTTTTTCTTTTAATGTGCAAATGAATATACATAATTTTGGGAGCCTCACCACGACTGCATTATATCCAAATTTACATAATAGTGGGGTCACACTGTACTACAATTTAATGAAATATAATCCAAGACCATACCCACATTATGACAGGATGTACAATATAATGAAAGCCATTATCTGGAGAGAGTGCTCTATCTCCCTTAAGTTAAGCATCAATTCCTTTGGTAGTTTAATGCTTTTATGAAAGCTGAATCTCTGGAAACATGTTCATAATTATTTTATGTATACATTAAAATATGAAAGATAAGTTGTGTTTCTCTGGCCTGTCCTAAAATATGTATTAAATTACAATTCACTGTCAACAATTCGTTGTTTTCACATGTCATCACAAAACATGTACTTTCATTTTAATTCCCTAGTCATGCAAACCCGTATTAACAACATTGTTCTTTCCAGAAAATTATGAAGGCACATCTTATTTTGTACTAAGGATATAAATTTAATATTCTGTTGAACATGTCAACCGCATGAGACCGAAAGCATGACTTGCCCCTTTTTCCTTCAAACATTGAAATTTTGACCATCTTTGTTATTATTTCATAAACAAATAAATCGTCAATATACAGACTCGTACACAAACTGATTCACAAACAAGCTGAAACATGCAAAATGATATTCAATTTTCATAGGCTGAAATCAATTGTATGGTTATAAATTTGTCTGCTAGTTTGTATCATATAGTCAGTTTTGAGCCATGTTCAGTATTCTTCATTTCCTTTGAACATCTTTCCTTCATTATGTACTGTCTCTATGTATTTATATTTTAAATTTCTGCAATATATGTGTTTACATGTGAACAATACTCGGCAACGTTTCTATAAACCTTTTTTGTGTGCCTTGACTTTAAAATGTTAGATTGTTATTTTAAGCCCATTCTAAAGGATATATTTAATAAATTGGATTAAAATTCAATATTAGAATCCCAAAACAGGTCATTGTACACTACAGTGGAGTAGTGCAACTTTGTGATTTGGAGAGTAAAACGATATGCTACCAAGAGTATGCTATTGATTGCAGTGGAATAATGTACAGTAATACCTCAAACATTCACAAGGTTAGGTTCCAGAACTCGTCACAGATCAGGAGAAATCGCAGATGTTTGGTACAAGTCACTAAAATTGCTAATAATTGCTTATTTCTAGAGTTTAAACCCCAAACATGACCCAAATCATGCTCCCAAAGGACTTTAATTTCATTTAAAAGTTAGCTTAATACATTACCCTTAAAAAAGAAATAAATGATTGGTGTAAAAATAGAACACAGTATCACCTAATGGGTATTAGTCCGAGTTTCATCTGACCCTTTCCAGCCCATTTTTAATATTTGGACATTTATGTTGGGGTGTAGGGTCAGAGCCAGTGCCATATTAACCCATGGACGGGGCCCCTAGGCTTCGAGCTTCTTTGGGTCCCTCAGCATCCACCCGCAAATGGCAGGGCCCCCAGGATTCAAGCTTTTTTGGGCCCCTTGACATCCACCCGTGAATTTAATGCTCTTTTAATTAATAAAAACTTGCCAAAAATGATTTAAAAAGGTGGAATTTAGCAGCAGTCTGATTGTTGTGGCATGGAGTAGGAATTTTTTTAATGTGGAATTTTTTATTACACAGCCTTGCCATGGAATGGCTAAAGAGTGCATGAGCCTCTGCTGTTGGTGGGCGCCTAGGCTTCAGCCTAGTCAGCCTTATGGATAATACGGCCCTGGTCAGAGCGCATTCCTATCAAAAATTTGGTGTCGGCATGGGGTAGCCGCTTACTTGCCAGCCCAGCAAACTTGAATGAACATTCATCGATATATACCTGCATGAAATCGATAGGAATATGATTTTTTTTCTCAATAATTGTGAGAATAGCATTCGTTACATCTTTAATATGCTGATAGACAAGACGAAAGTACATCGTTGCTCAAATTTGACCTGATCTAGCCATTTGCATTCTTAGTCATGTGACTACACAAATCTCACAACCTACATGTTAATCACATCAGTGGTCAGACAGTCACATGATATCAACAACATGCCATTCCTATTGTTCTGTAGAAAAAACAAATCCAACATAAAAAATAGGTATTTGCTACACTAGCGCATTTACAGTACGGTATACTAATATTACCCCTATACTAATTCACTGGCTGCTGTTTTCTTTTGCACTTACAGTAAGGTAAAACTAAGTGATGAGTGGGAAATATTTTCACAGATCTGTGAAAAAATCGCAGATGCAGATTAGTTAGGTTCCAATAAAAAGTTCACCAATCTGTGAATTTGCGAATCCAGAAACACGAATGTTTGAGGTATTACTGTATATATTTGTGTGTAGTTGATAACAATACTATCCTACGGAAAGTTAGCCATTGTTTCAATACATTTTTTGTGGTTGATCTTGTTCAAAGTTATTCTTATTGTTTTCTTTGATTTCAGTGAACCCTGCTATTCTGTATTGCTTCAGTGTGCATCCATTGGTAAGTACACTTTGTATACATCAGAGTAAAATTTTCACAGGACTTACAAACAAAACTCAAAACTATTTGGGCCTATTTCATACCAGTGATATTAATTAGTGGATATTTATGCACTGAAAGGCTTTTTCATCAGACTTGCAACACTTTTGTAGTTATAATTTTACTTTGTAGTATGTTGGACACTTGTGTTTTGCTTTTCTTATTTCAATACTGTCCTATTTTCACTTCCCTTGTAAATCAGTTACCAGATAAAGCTGCCGTTTTGGGT
Organism: Unio pictorum; assembly: GCA_030141615.1. Classification (NCBI taxonomy): domain Eukaryota; kingdom Metazoa; phylum Mollusca; class Bivalvia; order Unionida; family Unionidae; genus Unio; species Unio pictorum. The sequence goes on from JARLTB010000057.1 coordinate 7,278,399, forward strand.
ACAGAAATTAGTTGTACTAAAATTTGAATTAATGTGGACAGAGGCGATATATGTGAGTGATCTGTAAATGAGAGCACCCAATCTCCTAGGGCCCTATGTGATATGAATAGCTGATGCAAGAGGAAACTTTTACAATCATGAAAATGATGTTTTAAAAAAGCATGATTTGGTTTACTTCCAATCCCATCAACTGGTTGTATTTTTAAAGACGCGAGTTTCAGTAGTCTAAGCAAGAGCACATATAACAATTTGCAGATATATCTTTATTTATCATCATGATATAACACTGTCACCTGTATCAACAGTTGTGTGGTAATGTAAAACTATCAGGTAGTGTATACAATTGATTACCATTGTGCCAGTTAACAGTACATTTTTCTGAGATGAACAGTCACCATTTCACTGATTACCTAACTCATTGACAATTGCCAGATTGCTGACCTTGAAAGATTGGATCCTTTTATTGATGACAAACCATTTGGAGTGCAATAGGCATTGAAAAGCAGGACACTTACTGCTATGTTGCCTCAAATTTCAATTTTGCATGGGCAAAGGCATTGACCCAGTGCCCAAAGAATATATATTTTACAGTATTCCTGTGTGGTAACATGGCTTTAGAATTGAGACTACTGTGATATTTTTATCTCCATGTAAATAAGAAGTGAAACCAAATTCTGTGATCCTGTTTGGCACCATGATACCTTAACTGAAATGGTACACTGTAAAATCCATATTAATCAGTCAACATTAAGTAAATTTATTTCAAGTCCTAGACTTGTTAGTTCTTTTGGTAAGGATAAACATTATTCATTTTAATAAACGGTAACAATACATATAGGTCTAAGTGCAAAGTTAAAACAGACCAAGTCCATTTCCTAGCTAAAATAATTCAAAGCTTATATTTCCAAGCTATGTCCATGTTAAAAAATGACTAAGATCTTATTTCTAAGGTTTTTCTGAGCCAATAGTAAATTAGGTTCTCATGTCCAACGCTATCTCCAAGGTATTTCCTAGGTTGTTTTTAGCATTTGCCAAGGATTTGCAGGTTTTCCTAGGAAAATAACCTTGGATGTCCAAGGTTTTAGATCACAATTCCAAGTATAACCTCGGAAAATGTACAGCCAGATAATATTCATTGTCAACAGCTGTTATAAGAAAGAGACACAGGCATTCATTATTCTGAGATTTTTTCTTCTAGTTAAACATTTTACCAGATTATGAGGTTTACGACTAATGGAGCCAATGTAAATTTCATTCTTTAGAATGTGGTGCTACCATATTTGATGATAGCAGATTGCCGAAGATCCTTTTTGGTCGTGATGCAGTTCTTGGTCAGCTACCATGGCAAATAGCACTCTATGCAAATGGAAATTTTATCTGTGGAGGTTCAATTATACATCCTAATTGGGTCCTCACAGCTGCTCACTGTACAGAGTAAGTAAAGCCTACATTACATTTTTGTCTTGCCAGTGTTGATTCCATTATATATACTAACTGGGTCATCACAGGTGCTTACTACAGTGCAAGTTGACCAATGTTATTTTTTTGTCTTATTCATGAAAGTTTGGACTGTTTTCACTTTTCTTGCTGTGACACTATTAGCTGATGGCATTAACAATAACATTGTTTAAATTCTTTGTCAAAGTTTTGGTAATCCATATATCTTGTATTTGATAGCTGTGTTCAGATGCAGTTTAGGTGTAATATAGTAGAAGCTGTCTTGAAAGACTCACCCCTTCTGCCAAAACATAATGGTCTCTGAATATGTGATCTTTCATGGCAGGTCATAATACTGTATAATCAATAAATATGTGCATGGAGCACCTAGTCTCTCAAGACAACGATCTTTCATTGCAGTGGGATTTTTCTGAATTGCACCATATTTTACCCATTCAAAACGAGTAGATGAGTGACTTTCCAGAGCCCATATATATATATATATATATATATATATATATATATATATATATATATATATATATATATATATATAGATATATAATCTTTTTATGTGATGATATCTTTCAGGTGTTGCACTCTGAATTTTAAAAAAAAGCAAAAATGTAAGACGATTTACCTAATGATAAAGAAATGAATTATATGTGTGGGCTTAAAGTAAAGGCAAGTTATCAAATATACTTTTCAAATCACTACACTTTTTATGTTTACATTTTATGATACTATTGTAAACTTACTTGAGGATAATTCTGTCTCAAAAATATTTGAAAAAGTGCTAAAATAAGCATGAAAGAAGATGTGACACTTTCATTATATTACAGGTGAAATTATTGTACAATTCAGCTACATACCTGATTCAGAGAAAACATTTTGATAATGCTAACCTGATTCTTCAGCAGTTAAAATCCAGGTTTTGTTTTCAAAATAAAACTGTCTGCTATCAACTCTCCAAATATTTTGTTGTTCTGTTTCTTTTTTGTCAGATATTTACAGTCCTATTCTGTGATAGTTGGAGCTGTAGAAGTTGAAAGCTACAGTTCAAGAAGCTATCAAGGACAATTGTACAGCTCATCACGGACATACAACAATCCATTGTACAACAGTAATTATGACAATGACAACAGTCTTCTGTACCTCAGTCAGCCAATTGCCTTCAACAACAATGTGCGACCTATTTGCATTGCATCCAGTAGAACCGTTGATGAAATGCTTAAAGCGGGTTATAATACAGAATGCTATGTCAGTGGATGGGGAAACTTTCACGGTTATGTCAACAGAGGTAATACAGCTTAATAATCTTGTGGGTTTTTTTTTAATGTTTGAATTTTAACTTTTTTCTTCTTACATTATGACAACTATGAGACGTGATGGCTCCGTGGTCTTTAAAGTGATGAAAATCTTTGAACCCAGAGGAAACCACAAACTTTGAATACCCAATAACATTACCGTATACAGTGTCAGGTGATATAACTCCGTTCATCTTGGTGGAAGTAAAAAATTTTGGAAATAAGCTAGACATAACTTTAATTAATCTTAGTGTCTGTAAGATTGAAATTATAATTATGCACCTAAATTTATTTTGTGTACAATTTTCAGTAAACAACTTTTGTTGCAAACTGATTGGTAACATGTAATTCAACCACCAGGGACAACAACCAATATGACAACCCATAAATAAATCACCTGTATTAAATTTAGTGCATCATTCAGACCATACATTTGAAATCAATGCTGAGTGGATGGAGAACAAATGGATGAGATTTTGGCTGCCCAGGACTAGTGAGAGTGTCAGAAAATGACATTCAGAGGATGCATTATGTTGTCAGACTTACTGCTAATGTTGCCTCACTTACCAGCTCCATTAGGGGCCCCGTGTGGCTGAGTGGTCTAAAGCTCTGTCCGTTACGGATCACTGCCATCTCACTTCTGTCTGCGTGGGTTCGATTCTAAGATTCGGCTAATATAGTTATGTGAGAAAGCTTGCTAGTCGCTTCTTGTGGGTCGGTGGTTCTTTCCGGGGTTTCTCCCAGGTTCTTCCTCCACCAATAATACTGGCCGCCATATATAGCCTATCATGTGCTGAGAAAATGGCATTATACCCTACAACAACTACTACAACCAGCTCCCTGATATCACTGGCTTCTGATGCCAAGAAGTCCTTGATCAAAAAAGGGTGGAGCATTCTTTGCCATATGATGCCAAGAAGTCCTTGATCAAACCACCATTATAACCACAGTGCCATTTTGTATCAGTTTGCCATCTCTCTTTCCAATTCATGCCAGTGCAAAACAGACTACTGGGCCTGTATGAACATGGTATAGCAAGTTGGATCGGCCAGTGCTTATATCCCATTACCACATGTAGACACCTTATGATTTCCTGTCTTCCAACCATACCTAGTCACAGACACAAGGTGCTAACAGCATCCATCACCTGGAAATACCATTTTCAGTGCCTGTCCTGTTGCATGAGTTTAATAGTGAGTGATAACCATGCATATTCATGAGTTAGCCTTGCATCTGATTGAGCTTGTTAATGCTCTTTATTTTTGGTCTGATTGGATCAGACTTTGACTATTGGCTTATATGATCATGATCTTTGATATGTCTAATATTGGGCAAGGTCCATATACATTAGGTGATATGATTGGATGAGTTTGTTACCACTAGGGAGGCCACTTTTCTGTTTGATTTAAATCAAACATTAATTTTGGATTTGTATCATATAGATCTCACCTGATATTAATAATAAGCAACTAATCTAATATTTATGAGGCAATCTTGTGCTTGTCAAAGCTTACTGCTACATTGGAGGCTATATTTCTCATTGGTTTGTGATACAAGTTGGAATATTGCTTTGTATCATCTCAGACACATTTGCTAATGAGGAGGCTAATATTATCACTTATTTAAGAGGTGATCATGCATTTGATTGGATGAGATTGTTAACACTCTGCATGCATTATATTAGGTCTAATTTAATCACACTTTCAATTGGAGTCTATATTACAAAGGTCTAGGATCAGTTTTAAATTGAGCAAGATCAACACTTATAATAATACTTATGATAATAATAATGTCTTTATTTTCAAAGAAGAACCCAATTATTTTACAAAACTAATCTCCCATGTGTCCCCCTATTATACAAATATTTTGAAGCAAATAGACAAAGATGCATTGTAGTACAGGTATGTACAGTTTCATGAAAGGAAAAGTTGAAGTAGAAGGAAAAGAAAAGAAAAAAAGTAAGATATTTTAGGAGAACAGAAAAGAGAAGAACTGGAGGAATGTAGAATATGTTTATTAAATAGTCAAATATATCATGTAGCCATTTTGTAATTTTTTGATGAAAGCATTTACTGAGGGTACTTCTTTTTTCATTTTTAAGTATACTATTCCAGATAAATGGACATGAATAGGCAGAACATTTATTTACTTTAGTCAGTTCAAAAAAGATTAAATTTGGCAAGTTTCCCAACACTGTGTTACAGTAATCAAAATTGGGCCAAAGCTAGGTTTTATAATCTATAGCTAGGTACTATATTTGCTGTATATGTTGCGATAAAAAAATTAAAAAATCCTGCCCCAGAACTTAAGGTGAAACATTTTTTCACTTCTTTCATATTTCCTAAGACTTAAGATATGAAATAAATTTGTGTTGCATTTGTGCTCATCACCCACCCACCCAGTGCACATTGCAATAAAATAGAAAAATGAAATGCTTAATTGATAATAAAAAGAAAGTAATAGCTTGTTTTACCATATATTCCTTTCTTCAACATGGGCATTAAAGAATAAAATGTATCCACGAAATTAGTATAAGTAGCGTAGGCTTCCATATTCTAGTGTGTATCAATTATGCCTAATAAGACACACCACATTGTTTATTGACGTGAACAATAAGAAACAAATTGTGTGTAATTGTGCTCAAAGGTTTGAACACATTAACCAGCTGACAACTGGATTTAGCAAAATGACAAACAAGAGGGAAATAATTAAGTGATATCTTGAAGATGCACTCACACATGACACGGTGTTAGGTACAAAATAATCGAGATTGAATTATATCCAGGTCTGCTGTCTAACAGTATCTCACAAATAATAATCATCATTTGAAAACACATTCACTTGAGTGTAAGTATCAATATTATTACTAGAACGGGTTAAAAAAGTATTATTACTATTTACCCACAGACATCAGTGCTCTTTTGTATTATTACTACAGATGCAAAGCACATGGAAGCACAACTGGCAGTCAGTAGCAAGGCTCTTCTTTGAACCTACCAACAGGACATCAAAGACAAAGGTTTTTTTTATTACAAACCAAGCCAGCTTTGGATGCTTTTAAAAAAAACATCAATACAAAGGTTATTTTATTGCAAAGCAAGCCAGCATCAAAGCCGAATATTGATTCTTTGAAGTGAGTTGATTTTTTTTTTAATATACAAAGAAGCAGAGATATGGAAGCTGATTTTTTTTAAAAGGATATCAATACTAAGGTTATTTTAGTATGCAAACCTCAAAAGCCGACAATGGAATCTTTTAAGTGTGCAGATGTTTTATTTCTTTTTTGAATATACTGAGATGGAAGCTGACTTTGGTTCCTTTTAACCATTATTCACGGGAATGTTGAAAATATTTTTGAAACATTAGAAGTTTTTAAAGTCACATAATATAGTGCTTCATGCATGAACTTCAATGACCCAGTATCACCCAGAAGATTTAGAGAAAATAAAATCATGTGATGAATTCATGAAGGCCAGAAGAGAGACACTTACTTTTCTCTGACAGTATGATTATTAACATGGATGAAAATCTAGAGTATTTTGATCGCATTCCTGGACAGACTGAAGATAAGTTGGGAGTCAAAAGTGTGAGAATTAACAAGACTAGTGCAGATTTGAAAAATCTTACTTTTGTTCTTGCAGTTTCCACTTTAGATGATGTTTTGCCACTTACAATTTTTCATGGTATGAGAAAACTGGGGAAAAAAATCATGTATGATGAGATGCTGCTGCTGTGGATTAAAGAGGTTTATCTGAAGTACATAGTGTATATTTGCAAAATAAAATTTCTATCGGAGAGCGTTTTCCAACATGTAATTTTCAATTATATTTTTTGCAAAATAATATTTCTATCGGATTGCGTTTTCCAACATGTAATTTTCATTGATTTAAAAGGTGTCCCACAACTTACAACTCCAAAACAATAATGTGCCCCAGAACATACATTTTAAAAAAAAATTACTTTTAAAATTAATGTTTCTGAACAAATAGTGTCCCAACATATGCAGTAAATATGATATAAAAAAGAGAGAGAGAGAGAGAGATTTGGATTGTTAACATAGCTATAAAATATTTCAGTCATATTGCTATGAGGTCTGCAGTGAGGCAATTTATGGTGATGGTTAAGCACTGGGGCATTATGCTGCAGACATATTTGCATCATGACTCACCCATTCACATTATCCAGACACCAGATCAACCAGTCCTAACACTGACCTCATAATGCTGAGCACCAAGTGAGACAGATGCTAGTATCATTTTTATAAGTCTTTGATATGACTTGGTGGAGGTTTGAACCCATGACTCCCATATCCCAATTGGTGATCTAACAGCTCAGGCCTCCAGATTGGTCCTAGGCATTAGAGTATTGACCAGTCTACATGGAACATCAATGGAGATAATGGATCTAGACATCAAAGATCAATGTAAGAAGGTGAATTTATAGTTCTTTTCAGGTATGGAGGGAAAATATCTTCGATGTACATGTGTTATTATTTTTTGTATCTTATTAACAGAAAAATAAGTGGTTAAAATGTCAGAGATCAAGGTAGTGTATAGTAATGTGTTACTAGGGCTTCAGTGCGATCAGCACGTACAAACGAATAAATTGAGCAGTTTTTCTTTCGTTCTTTTTTTAATTTGTGGTCTTAATACTTTTTTTTCAAAAATCTTTTATAGAAACATGGGAAGGCAGTCTCCAGATGGTCCGTGTTTACTTGTACAACCAAGAGGAATGTAACCAGATATACTATAAAGTGTACCGGTCATATCCTCAAAATACCACTGTTTGTGTGGATAACCAGAATTTGGGGTCTCCAACTTGTTTTGTAAGTTTCAACAAGGTCTACATCATGTAATATAGTCTTATTTATTTGTTTTTCTACCATTTTACTACTGATTATGCCATATTGTAGAATTATTTCATGGAACTAAATCTTAGTTACATGTGTTCGATACATGTCTCCCAATATCAAGTTTCCATTATTGAAGGAAGTGTTGATTTTAGTACATGTAACAGTAAGATTAATTTAATATCATGGTCTATACAAAAATTAACGCACATACAGAAATTAACCTTTAACAGAACAAAGTTTCAGACAGAGACTGAAAAATCTTGTGACAACACATGTATCACTTACCTTGCAAAGAAGGCATTTTGTTCACTCTACAAAAGTATCATCTGCATATAAATCATATTCTAGTTTCATTGTTTACTGTGCATTATAGGGTGATTCAGGAGGTCCATTGATCTGCCGTAACAAGTATGGTCGATTTGAATTATTGGGTACATTAAGCTGGGGCTACGAAAGCTGCTTTAAAGATGGCTACCCAGACATTTACCAACTTACCTACCCTCATGCAGACTGGATAGAATGGACTACAGGTAAGTTTTTGAGTAATTTTTGCTGAATGGACCAATGTATTAAATCTTGAATAATACTTAACAGTTAATAATAATATTAAATGGATTGATTATCTGCCAGCTTCTTGATCAGATCTTAAACTTTTCTATTGCCCAATATTGCATTCATCTAGAGTCTTTATCATTTCTACCACTCAAGGTTTGCCTTTTTAATGTCAACATAATAAGAATGGTACATTATAAATAGGTTATTGAAAATTTAAATCTATCTATCTATTGCATGATCAATCGAGGGATGATAGATCATTTTTTCATCATTATATACCTTATTCTGAATTCAAATTTTATATTATCTATAACTTAAGTAAACTAGACATTTAAATCCAGTTGCTTATTTGCATTATCATATTTGTCATTTTGATTATCATCCTCATTACTATCTCTCTCTTCTTTATCATCATCATCATCTCCATCATGATCTTATTACTATTAATTTTTTTTTGGTTGTATTGTTGTCGTTTGGTTAAAAATAAAATCAAACTTTTATTCTCAGGTCTCCATTTCTCAGATCTTACCATGGGTATAGAGTAGAGTGAAAATATAAAAAGTGTGTTTATACCAAAGGTTAGTATGCATAAAAGAAATTATATTTGTTGTAACATATTTTGTAACTTTTATCATTTATGTTTTTATGTACATGTCTTAATATTTATCCATTCCTGCATCTGTAGTCAAAATTATTGTTTCTGATCCGTAATTTAGAAAATGGGATAGATATAATAATCAAATTGAATACAGAGGTCCATCTGATAAGTGTCCTTGTTAGAAAGACAATCACTTTACCAGAGGGTACATTACCTGAGCCAGCATCAAAGAAGTGTTTTTACATTTCTACCTTTTTGTGACCCTCAAAGGCCACATGTATGGATCTTTCTGCATCATGTAGACTTTTCATTATAGTTTTGGAAGGATGGACTGATAATGCTAGAATACAAATTGTTTGTAGTTTAGATATTTTGACAAATTTGTGTGGTCAGCCAATCTCATAAGAGACAATCCCTCTAGTTTTATCAGTTGCTGTTGCATCAGTAGAGTGGCCCTTCTTAAGAGGTGGATGTAGAGGTACACTGTATGTGGATCTACATCAGTAAAATCCGGTTAGAGTGTCTCACGTGGAAGCAGGAGATTGTGGGTTCAATCTCTGTCTAAGTCATACCAAAGACTTACAAAAATGGTACTAACAGCTCGCTTGATGCTCAGCATTAAGAGGTTAGTGTTAGGACTGGTGTCAGAATAATGTGACTGCAGGGTTACATTATTTGTCTCACCACTTGGCAGAGACTTGTGTGGAGACAGATATTGTAACCCTTTGGCTGGGATTTCCTTGTCGAAGTGCAAACTCCAATGTATAGTCTCTTAATAAATGAGGAGATGTGGTGGTTCTGTGGTTAGCATGCTGGACTCTGCACTGAATGGTTTTAGGTTCAAATCCTACAATTACACCAGATTGGGTAAGCTCCTCGAGTCCTGTGGTGTTTTTAGGGGCCTCGGCACCAACAATACTGCTTGTGTTGCTATTGCCATAAAGCACCAAAAGAAACAACAACATAATTGTTATACACTAAAACAACCCCTTCTGCCAGTAAAGACAGGTGGTCAGTATTACATGTACTTGCCTGTACAGAATGGTTAGTTTTCAACATACATAAACATAATTTATTTAGAGGTAAGTGCCAAATACTTTTTGCTCACAACATAAGTGGCTTACTCTGTAAAAAGAGTATATAACCAACCTGTTGCAGTGGACACATGAAATCTGTGACATTGTCACTTTTGGTTTGGTGTTAGGGTTTAATAACTAAACAGGAGGATAGAAATGAATTGAATTGCTTTGACCCACTACCCTAATGATAACAACTGCCTCATGTTGGATATGTACATTTTTTAAAATGGTCAACCTGACTGAGTTGTGAGTACAAGCGAGATAAGAAATATTTACACATGGATTCACCTGATATTCCCGTATCTAAACAATGCCTTCCTCTTGAAGCAAAAGTTCAGTAGCATAGTTTGAATGGTCAGTTTTGATGTGCTCTAGTGACTCTTTCAGGCAGGGAGAAACTATTGCCTTTGAGAACTTCAGGTCACTGGCCAGGTGTCTGTTATATATAGGATATTTATATAGTAAATTTTCTGGGTGTAAACTAGACCTGCAATTGTGTACAGGTGACCACAGGGTGAAGGTGACCTTTAGAACAGGTTTAACTTTACTCTCTTTAAAGTTTATGTGATTTTTCTAGACTACCTGCTAAACACATCTGGTTTGGTAAAGATTTTGAAATGAGTTAAGTTTCTCAAAGTAAGTCCCAAAGTACAGTGTACCTGTTAAAGCTTTCTTGTAGGTCAATTAAATTGACTTATTACAACTGTCAGACTTAGCGTTGCCCTTAAGTTGGATCTTAATGACTTGGGCACCCATGTGTTATAAACATCACATTTTTTCTTTCTCTTTTCAGATACAATCTTTGTACAGTCCCATAAAGCTATATCACAAGATGGCAAATGATATGGTGCAATAGCAATTGCAAGAGTATTCTTTTTTTTTGTATTTTATGTACATAATATTTTGACTTATTGACACCATATAAAACAGCATTTTTTATAGACATTATTTTCAGTGTTTATTTTTATATTTAATTTAGTTTTCTTGTTATTAAACAGAACATGTTTGAGAGATGGAAGATCAATGGTGTAGTTTTCTTCAAAAGACAACTCATGCTATTTCAGTAAATTTTAGATTGTTGACAGTGTTATCTTTGACATGAACAGTTTTTTAAACTCTACATACTGTAAAATCTCAATAGTTGGCATATAGGCTTATTTGTGTTAAATTATTGGCGGTTATAAGCGATTTGCATTAACTTTTTTAATATATGCCTTTCAGCAATAAAATGTATCATAATGCAATTATTGACAAAATTTGGATAGATTAATCAGCATACTAAGCAATGAAAGATAGCATGAAATACATTAATCATATATAAAAGACACTCATAATTATACCTTAAGTATGAGCATATATGTCATCAGCTGAGTGATTATATTTCCTCAGACTTTCATTATTATATAAGCACATAATTGGCTGCAAAAATACCTAAAGGCCCATATGAGCATTTTATTGTATATATTCTTTTCCATGAACTTTTTTTAATTTTATTTTAGCATATGAATAGAACATTTTCATACATTATAGCAGTATACATAGAAGATGAATCTATATTTTTTAAAGTTTAATCTGTGAAAATGCATGTTCCAATGTATTAACTAGATAGCACCACAGCCTTTTATGTTACTTGCTTCTTTGCTTTTTTATTGTTAAGAAAAAAACTTGGTAGTCCTGAGAGCACCAGCTGAAGAGTGATTATTTGCACTATGTGACCAATTGATGTAGTTATTTATAAACTGTCATGACATTCATTTATATTATATTTTTTGTTTGTTGTTTTATTGAAATACAAGATTTTATTTGTATGATTTATTGCCTACTTCTCACATTTTTGTGTTATATATATATATATATATATATATATATATATATATATATATATATATATATATATATATATATATGCATGTGCAAAAAGAGATTATGTGACTTTCTTGTAACCTATAAGCAGGCCTGTAGGAAATAACTGGTTAAATATAACACTGTCATAAGCAGACATGTTGAAACAAGTCAGACAACTACCAGTGTGAAAATGACCAAAACAGTTTGATTTTTATTGAGTAACTACTATGTCCTTAGTCTGAGATTGATTGCATCGTCATACACTTTAATCATATTTATAAACATATCTCTGAAAATTGTTGGAGAGCTTTAACAAGTCTGAGGAATATCATGAAACAATCTAGATACCCAATGTCTTTAATTCATTTTCTGTATCGACCAATGTTCTTAATGGTTAAATTTCTAAACTTATGTCAATCAAGAATACCAAGATTATGGATTGCTTTTACAAAGTACATGAAAAATGGAAAAAAAGGACCCAGTTGAAGGCAATGAATTATACAAGTCATGCAGTAACAATACTGTGAAAATATATTTTAGACAATGGTCCCTCACTACAAAACATCTCAGGTTAATGCTGCCTCATGGTCATGGATTCCGATAAATTAGATTCATTTTCATTAGTTATAATTGCTTTTATAGTTTACTTAGTTTTAACTTTTGGTTTATGAGAATCAATTATTTATTATGTTTTCTAACCACAAAATGTGTTTCTTTTGCATTTGTTTTGTGCATATTAGTGACACAGTCTTGTTATTAAATACTTCAGTACAAGGTGATCTTAATATTATGCAAGTCACTGTTATGGTTTCTATCACAGTAATACAATGAAGGAGTTCTGCTAATTAAAATGGACATGTTGTAGAGTGGAAATAAGTATTTGTTTAATCAGAGTTCCAATCTTTAAATATTCATACTTGAAATCACCTAATATTGACTATTGTTTCTATTATTATTAGTGTTATTAGTGTATTGTTATTATTATTATTACATGTGTTATTGTTATCCATGCACCTTAGAACATAAGATACAATGTAAAACAAAATTAAAAGCAATAAAGTCCTTCCACATTGCTCATATATACATGTTTCCAAAAATAAAAGATTTATGCTTGCATTACATTTTGATGTTTTATCTTGAGCAATGAATGCCAACGATATGGCAAGTTAATATTGACTTTATTATACTGTATAGTAAATTATTATTACTAAATATTTACTTATATTATTGCAAACAGAACTGACCTATATCTGCTATAATGTGATCAAGAAGTGTGGTTTTGCTAATTGATACATCAATATAACTGAGATTTATTCACCCACATTTTCGTAATCCATTTCATTACAACTTACAATTTTTTTTAAATTCTAGTGATTAAAACAAGATTATCAACTGTTAAATATTACAAACATCGCATAAAATGCCCTGAGAAAGTTAAATGGACAAATTTGTCACTAAACAAAAAAGTTTTGATTTCCACATAAACTGAAATGGTAGTGAAACATTCTTTTTAAACAACTTGTTTGAAGATATGCAAAACTTAGGTTTGAGGTAGTGTTAAACTGAAACATCAAGGACAAAGACAATTTTCTCTTTCATTTTAACTTCTTTTATTTAAAATTATGATGTTTAGAAACTATAGTAGCTTTTGTGAAAAGATGTCTTTTTTAAGCCCACATGTAAAATGTTATATCAGATTGATGTAAAAGAAATGTGAAAAAATACATGCATTTAGAGAAAGAATGTCAGCGATGTATATTTTAGTGTCTTTTAAGTGGAAAGGTGTGTTTCTTTATCTTTGATACAAAGTAAAATCATTTGCAAACTATAATTATAGAACTGATAAAGAGCAAATTTTTTAATTGTTAAAACAGTAATCAAAATATATTGTTCAAAAGATAACAGTAAATATCAGTTTTGTATTTTGTTCTGATAAAACGGTTTTAATAATTCTTTTGCCGTCCTTAATGGGTTATTTAACCCATTTTATGATGTTGAGTTTATTGTACATATGTACATAAAACCCTTTAATCATTTACCATTCATCAGATGGAACAACTTTCAGATTGAAAAAGAGAGAGAGTGAAAAGCATGATTCTGATTCCCTTATGTGTCTGTGCCACTCAAGTAATATAGGTGTTACATTGCTGCTATGTGCGAAGAGGTATGGAATCAAACTGGAAAACAGGAAGTGGAGGTCTAAATATGGCAATTGGTTTATTATAATTAAATAAACTACCCTATATACAGATAAAAACTTACAATTCATATAAACTATATAATAAACAATGTTTAATTTAACTAGAACTAATCAACGTTCACACATTCTATAATTTCAGTATTCCAGAAATAAAAGCCAATGCTATAGTAAAATATTACAAATCAATGCCAAGGATATTTTAAATTGATGTATTTGATTACATTTTAATTATCAACTTAAATATATCTTTTCTGCAATTTTGGATGTATTTTATTTCTAAAAAAATTATTTGTAGCATAAAGTTGGTTACAAACCATTTCTACAAAAACCAAGGTCAATATTCTAAATTAACACAAATTCTAAATAAATGTAAGCAATCCAAGAAACATTATATTTAAAAATTCATATTGTATAGTAATGCTACTACTACTACTACTAATAATAATAGCATGTTACACACTTTCCAGAGGAAGATGAAATAGTCTCTAAACACGTTTCACAGAAAAATCTTTAACTATACTAATTAAATTACTCTGACCTGGAAAAAAGAAAATCAGGGTCTAAGTGTACAGCAATTTATGATGAAGCCATGTGGCATAGGGTATAGGGGGTTTCACGGTTACTAGCTCACCAGAGGGCGTATCGGTGCAGCTCACTTCCGGATAGTTCAATAATTAGAGATGGCAGACGTAGATCAAGAAAATTTGACAAACCGCCCACACCAAAATTGCCTACCCTTCTGCACATGAGATTCTCACGTGAGATTAACACAGGTTAGTCTCATGTGCATTTTAACATGCAAATTAGGTACAACTCACGTGAGAAACTGAATCTAACAAAATCTGAAAATAACATGAGCAGGAATTGTTAATATGTTGCTCACGTGAGCAAGATGTTGCTCACATGAAACATCTTGCTCACGTGAGCAAGATTTTGCTCACATGAAAATTGCAGGATCTGAAATTAATATGAGCACAATTTTCCTCACGTGAGCAAGAGTTTGCTCACATAAGCAAAAAAAACTCCAAAACAACTAGCATTTAATACGTACATTTTTGACAAAAGTTAAAAAAGAACAAAGTTTACTATCATAAAACTTGCAATTTAATAGCATTAGAGACTTTCAAGGTCATATTTAAATCTAACAAGGATGAGCATCTTTGAGTTCAGTTATGGATGTTTTAGCCAGGTTTCTCGCATGAGCAAAAAGAAAACTGTGTGTGTGTGTGTGTGTATATATATATATATATATATATATGCATATAACATTTTCAATTATTGTAATTATCGTATCACATGCATTAAATAATCAAAGTTCTTAAAGGTCATCATTAAACATACTGCAAATAAACATATTTTAGCAAGCACACTATACAAGTTAAAGTTCCAAATATGTATGAAATTCATGGCTTCACATAAAGACCATTCTTCAATGTTCCAGAAAATTTAACGCAAACGAAGCGTGTAATTAACAATACTGCTTCCGAGTCTTTCATCATGTACACACAGTCACATGCCAGTCTGCAAAAGTATTCATTTGGAAATTTTTCTCTTTGAATCGAGGCACTTCCTGTTTACCATTGAATTTAGGTTAGCTGGGTCTGTCTTGAACTGTTGAAAAATAAAATCTGAAATTGAAATGAAAAACTTAGTGCAAGTTTGTTTTGTTCCTATTTTTGCATTTGTGATATTTTGTAAAAAGGAATGCATTTGTGATATTTTGTAAAAAGGAACTGGTGTAGATTCACTGGACAAGGCAAAAGCAAAACAGTTATTATTGGTTTAAATGGCACTTTCAACACATTACTGGCTATCTCACACTGAGGAAATAGGACACATTGAGGCAGCCGACCGAGCCTGACCCAAGCAGGTATTGAAAACGCAACCCTTTGATTAAGTCTGATGCTCTATCAATTGAGCTACCATGGCTCCCAAGCAAAACTGATAAACTGTACTGCTGTTCAGATGCTTGCAGATCACATCTGTATGTTCCATACGTTTAATATTTCTGGAATAATCCTCAGGGATATTTCTCCTACACTTCCAGGAGAATTTATTTTCTCCAAAATAATAATTCAAGCGCTTGAAAGTACTGGGCAGAACCAGCTAATTAGATGCACAAATCAATTTCGGCAATGTGATTTTTTTTAACTAAAAAAAAAATTGGGGGTGGGGGTGGGGAAAAGTGCTAGGGTCAGCAACGAGAAACAGGGAACGTCGGCCAACTGGAAACATGTATTTACTTTTTTTTTTGGCCTGAAAATGTACATGCACAAAGTAAATCCGAGTAACATAATTCTTTCTCAATTCAAGATGCCTTGTACATATTTACTAAAAATGAAAAAAATAAAAAACAATTTGAGTGGTATTCGATCTTCAATCTTTTGCATGATATATCTGCATCATGTTTCATCTGCAGTGACTGATATGTTGATGGTGATATTTCTACTCTTATGTTTTGGCTGTCTATTTAAATCAAAATTCTGCAATGTTACAGTAAAATCGAATTATCAACATTTTTTCTCATGGGAAAACCGCTAATTCACGGACTAGCCTTTAATTGTTAATTGCACACCATATCATAATCCAAACTGAGACAGACGCTGGTCGCAGTGCGAATATTGTTAGCGAACTAGCGAACGTCAAACATGACAAAAGTCATTGTAAAATATAGTACATGGCCGCCGTACAAAATAGATACCAAGGAATCCTTTTTTTTATGGTCGTGGTATTTTGTAGACCGATAAATCAGCCGCCAAACTTGTAATGGTATTGATGGGTATATATGTTATGTTTAGCAGAGTCTACATCATTCGGAATATTTTGGACTCGTCCCTAATGCATTGATCGGTCGCCGTACGTCTGTAAAATAGAGGGTCTGAGAGCATGAATTATTCTGATTTAATCGTATCTCTTTTCCACACACTGAGCATAACATATGTGAAAATAGTAGAACGAAATGAGTAAACGTCACTTACCTTTTTCAAGGCAAAGAACCAGTCCTTCATAATCCTGAAATCTTCTAATATCCCTCCCACTTTCATCGATGTCTTCTGTTTCGTACTGGACTTTAACATCAGTACCGACGTGGAAATCACTAGAGGTTGATTTTATTTTATTTTTGTTAACAATGTCCACACTCTTGTCGTCATAGAAATATATAACAGCGAACATGTTGCAGGAGAACAATAAGTGACTCTCTTCCTAAGCAGCGTGGTCCTTGCTAAACGTTGCCCGCGCGCGAAATTCAGTCTCTTGGTTCAAATGTACTCTTCTACATGTACACTACAGGCCAGCGAGCAGCATCCGTTGAGTTCGTTTGAGGCGCCAAAGAGGGCGGACTGTTCGTAAACTTTTTGTTTTACGTGCCTTTGTATACATATTCACTCAAGTATGACTTAATTTTATAAATCAAATAAATTGTATTTTCGTTATCAGATATTTCTTAACAACTGGCCTATATAATAGAATTTGTGTCTTTCGTAAGTTAATTAATATTGCTGTAGTTTATTTTTGATGTACATACAGTAGAATGGGATGATCCATGCCCCACAGGACACTCTAATTGGTTCCAAAAAGCCCATCCTTTCATCATGTAATCAGATAGGTTGACAGTGGGAGATTAAGTTTCACACCAGCATCAACAATATTATCCGGCATCAATGGTTAGCAAAATGAAGCTTTTTATATTTATTCTAGCAAATTTTTTTAAAACTTTATTGTTATTGCCGATTTTAACTGGATTAAAAAGTAACAATATCAATGGTTTTAATATTGTTTTTTTATTTTTCCGTGAAGTTAATTAAAGTTTACAAATCATGCACAGATGCACTAAGCATAAAGAAACGTACAAAGATTAAAAGACAAATGAAATGACTGTTGAAAAATAAAACATTACATCAACATTACTATTATATAAATCGTGGACCGAGTATGTAATGGGGCCGAGTACGTAATGGGGCCGAGTACGTAAATGGGCCGAGTTCGTTATGGGCCGAGAACGTTAGTGTGCCGACTCTGCTATGGGCCGAGTTATCCCGTAATCGGTTATACGAGACTTCAATGCCAAGTTTATTTTATGGAGTCTTTTGTTTTATGAATAGTGATACGTACATTAATATGTTCAAATAAATTCCTTGATACTTGTATAAACAATGTTCAAACAAATTCATTGATACTTGTATAAACAATGTCAGAAAATTATAAGATATCTGGTTATTGCTTAATTTGAGTAAAACTATGCATGTGCGAGACAAAGCTGTCACAAAAATATGTTTTCCGGTATCTGGCATGCATCAGAATTTTACTTTTCGGTTAACCGTTACGAGTTTATTTGTTATTTTTAAGACCACATCTTCATGCTTCAACGTGTACATACTTTTGCAGTCCAAAAGAGATGATTCTTGGGTCAAGGTAAAGAGTCAAACGCACTGTCATTAAATAAATTGACAGATTTTTTATATATGAAAACAACAAAGTAACAAGATTTGCAAAACAGAAACGATGTCTATTTGACGATACTTTGATCAGAATCAAAGTCCAAATTTCTCACGTGATAACTCACATGAGAAATTAGAACTCTGCCTTATTTTGAAACATGGTCAGATGTAATGGAAAAGAATGTTTTCTAAGTTAAACTTTCTCATGTGAAGATTCAAATTCTCACGTGAGCAAACTCCGCACATGTGAGAATTCGGTTAGTTTTTCCATGGCTCACAAGATCTAACAAACTGCACACATGAGCTTGCAAAAACTACCCAATTTGCATACGTTTCTAACATGGTTCTCATGTGCAGCTTATGAGAAGCTCATGTGAATTGGTGAGATTTTTCTGTACGGGCGCTCACATTTTGCAAACAGGATCAATATCTCACTATCTTAAAATGAAATTCTATCAATATTTGATAAATTGTTGTTACATATTTATTTTATTTTCACTAACTTGCGCTACAGCCAGCTTTTAAATAAATGTTTTTTGCCCGTTTCAGATCTTCATTATTTTTCCAGTACAGTACTACTTGTGTACTAGTTTGTGGTATTTGATTGTGCAAAAGTGTATCGCTGCGTAAAAAGTTCTTGCAATTTATCTCGCTTAAAGAATATTGAAAAGATGTTTATATTTTTACAGTTTTAATCATAGCAGTAAAATTTATGTTGAACGACAACAAAAAAGTTCTAACTTTTTAAAGTTCTTTTATTATTGATTTAGACTGTTGCATTTCTATTAATGTTATCCGTTGTAACCGTGAAACCCCCTATATGTAGAACTTCCATCTGGACATACATCACAATTAATTTTACTATATATTCTCTACATATGAATGTTACTGAATCTTAATCTTGAGAATAAGTTTTGTATCTATTCAGTGCATTTAGCATTCAGATGATCACAATTGTAATTTAATAATTGCTGCAGATTTCATTTCACTTAGCAAATTTATAGAATGTATTCCATGTTCAAGTCTAAATAATGGAGAAACATATATTAATATTGTTCTAGGTGTTTTTGTTATCTATGATACTAACATTCTTTCATATTATTCAGAAAATTCCTTCTGTGAATTCCAAGTCCAAATATCTGCTTAAATGTGCACATAAAGTAAAATTAATTCGCACTCTAAACCCAGAATTCCGCCTGATACAAGTTTCAAAGTCCAATTCTTATTCAGAAACCAAATTTCCGCCTGGTACAAATTTCAAAGTCCAATTCACTCTCATTCTAAACCAAAGTTTCCGCCTGTTTCCAAGTTTGAAGGAATAAATGGCGTCTCAAAACAATGAATTGTAGTGTTTTCTGCCATAGAATGGGCTACTTCCGTCAGATAAATTTCATAGCGAGGCTATCGTGACCGTAATGCTGAAAATAAATGTTAATTCGCCGGTTGGATTCAGGACATGGTCATTTAAGAGCTATGCGTTGGTAAGTAACTGTCTTTTGAATGCATATGTGTAGTGTTTCAGTCTTCTTGCGATTCTGAAGCGATAAAAGTCTCGTGCGAAAATGTCGAATCGAGCGAAGGGTTGTGGTCACGCTTGCACTCCTTGTGTTATATATATATATATATATATATATATATATATATATATATATATATATATATATATATATATATTGATAAGGGTATTCCATTTTGTCAGACATTTCGCCGTACTTTATTGATAAAACGTCAGACTCATGTGGTAACACAAAATATCGTAAAATTTTCGTATTTTTTTTATTGTTGTTCGTTTTGGGTCTTTTTGTGCTGTTGTTGAAATTTAAGTGGCGATTATGTGAAGTTTAAGGTGTTCTTGGAGAGTCTTAGGGTGTTTAGTAAGACCCGGTTTTGAAGTATTGTATTACGGCGTGAAATGTCCACGGTACGTCACGAAAATGAAGAACCATGCAGATGTGGGGTTCATAGACGTCAGGAAGTTGCAAGAACTATTGTCTTATATTATTTACAGTACAATTATTATAGAATAGTCACGATGGACTTTCCAGTTTACATCAGTACCTGTACAGAAGTCTTTGGAATTGCGCGAAACGTATGTCCTGGTCACAAAGCCACTTGGATTGCTAGAATATATATTTTACTATGTATAGTATATTTGCATATATTATGCTGATGTTATTAGTGGTTATATTAGAAAGGGAACTCATTAATAATAACACATAAATGGAAGTGACTAAAGTGCTACTAAAATATCAAAACTTTTGCAATAATAGAAAATAGAATAAAATAGTAAACTTGCGGTACATAACATTAAAATGACTGAGACTATGAAAGTATTAAAAAAGGCAACTGTCATATACTTTGGCAGAAACGGATCCGGAAATATGCACACACAAAACAAATGATACTAAAGTTCCTAAACTCGTGAGGACTTGAGCGGAGAGTAAAATATATATAGAAAAATGTAAACACTGTTGGATTAGATTTAACGCATATCTAAAATTTGGAAACTATTACGGACTTTAGTGGCGAGTATAAAATATCAGGAACATTAGATTTAAATTATCGGATTAAATATAACACTGAAATTTCTATCTTAGACTTATACGGCTATATTTACGTTTCCTCTAAGTAACAAAAATTATATGATATACTGCAATGGATAACTTTTATACTAAATAAAGGTTACTATTCAATAGTATTATTTTTTTCCATATCGGCCAAAAACCAACAACTATGAGTACTAGCATAAATCAAATATCCATAAATGTTCATGTCAATACTATTGAAACGTGGTCCTGATTCACAGTTCAGTCTTCACATAGATTGCCATAAATTATCACAGGGGCTCGTTATAAAGCAGATTAGTAGTACCCGTCCATTGTTACAGGTTAGACCGGGATTCATGGACGGATACTACTAATTTGCTTTGTAACGAGCCCCTGTGGAAATTACCACGTATATACTACTGAAACGTGGTATTGATGCACAATTCCTTCTTCACATAGATTGCCGGAAATTTTCATGTATATACTACTGAAACGTGGTACTGATATACAATTCCTTCTTCACATAGATTGCCAGAAATTAACACGTCTATCTACTAAAACGTGGTTCCAATATACAATTCCTTCTTCACATTGATTGCCGGAAATTAACACGTCTATACTACTGAAACGTGGTACTGAAACACAATTCCTTTTTCACATAGATTGCCGGAAATTGTCATGTCTATACTACTGAAACGTGGTACTGATATACAATTCCTTCTTCACATTGATGGCCAGAAAATGTTCATCAATACAGCTGATTGTTGTAAACTTGAATTATAAATTACTTGTATCGGTACCCACCTCGGAAAACACAATGATTCAGGCAATGAATGGAAATGAAAGTTACGTTATTTGTTTTCTCACTTTACGATACTGATCTGAAAACACGTCGATTTAGACAGTGACGTAACCGGCAATTATATTTTTCCTCAATGATTAATTCAGTAAGCGTAACCGGCAATTATATTTTTCCTCAATGATTAATTCAGTAAGCACACGTAAACTATAGACTTCATTACAGTAATTATGTTGCATATTCATGCATTCATAAAATTGTTTGGGTATTAGTTGAAATAACACAAAAGAAATACAATTTTCATCTCTCTCTCTCTCTCTCTCTCTCTCTCTCTCTCTCTCTCTATATATATATATATATATATATATATATATATATATATATATATAGTGTGTGTGTGTGCGTGCGTGTGTGTGTGTGCCTTTCAACTGTAAAGTCCTAGAAATTGTCCAGTTACACACATGAGCTTGTGTCACACGTGGTCTTAGATCTGCAAAATACAAGGAGGGCTTTCATTATCGTTGACATCGTTATCATCGCAACTAGAATCATAATTATCTTCGAACAAACTGCAAGTTGTAACATTTCCTAAATTAATCAGTACAATAACAAAGTTTCATGAATAAATGTCATACAGATAATTCTTAGTGGATGAGTTTATTCATTATTAGCTGCTAATAGGAATGTCACCACAAACGGTTTTATCCTGCAGAGGAAATTCGTGTCACGTGCATTGATAAGAGAACACTCCTAGTCTGTCCATCACGCTGGTCTAAGCCTGGTTCAAACCTGAATCGTAATAATCGACTCAGGTAGGTTAAAAAATTTGCTTCCATGAAGTCAACTATTAGGGATGTACTCACCTATTTCGAATGTTTTGAAACACATCTTCCATCAATGCACCACTGAAACAAAAATCGTGTTTGCGAATACTTGTAACCACTAAAACATTTCCAGGTTTCTCAATTTATGACGGAACTAGGATACTAGAAATTGAAGATACCAGGCTCAGAACAATGAAAGGAGCATTTTACTTTCATGTATTTTTTAAAACCAAGGCATGGTACAAAGGATATATTTGCCACAGGACATGCAATAGGTGCAGTGAGATGGAGCATACACCACACATATGCCCCAAAAACGTAGAAGAAACGGTAGATTCCATAAACGACGATAATTCAGATACACAACTCCAAAAGTGTTCAGCAACTGGAAAGCAAAGACCCACGCAGATACAGAGCCACCTTCAGAAACAAAATGATCACAATAAAGATAAGAGAAACTGAGCAGTAAAAGACTAAAATAGGGAATAAGACACAACCCAATCCAAATACCTTGATGGAAACCCATAGTCTAAAAGAACAGGACATAAGGATACAGAGAAAGGTATCACTAAAACAACTTAGGGAGAAGAACAACGTGAATGTCAATGAGATACAGAAACCAGCACCACCACAACAACAACAAGAGAGAGAGGAGAGAGAGAGAGAGAGAGAGAGAGAGAGAGAGAGAGAGAGAGAGAGAGAGAGACAGAGAGATACGAAAACACAGACTTTGAAGGATAATATAAAAAATCCAGAGAGACAACAAAGTCATCTAAAGGAAATGGACAAAAAATATAGGCAAAATTGGAAAGAGGAATCAGAGGAAACTGAAACGGCAGAATATATGAAAACAGAGCAAATATTAATTCAAGAAAGAGGAAAACGAAGGAAGAAAAAAAGAAGAATGAAAGAAGACCAAAATGATGGAAGAGAGCTTGCACAAATTAATCTTTAAATATTTCATTCAATTTTATACTTAATAATGCACGGCGCAGTTAATAGTTGTAGATGTTGCTGTATATTTGTAGGTATGATATGTGTGTGTGTGTGTGTGTGTGTGTGTGTGTGTGTGTGAGTGTGTGTACGTTTATGTTTAGACGTTGTTTTACTTTATTTCTGTATTTTAATTTAGAGGTATATACTTTAAAGTCTGAAATAAAGAATTCGTATCTTCTTATCTTACCTTATCTAGAAGAATGATTTGAAATTATATAATTAAAATTTATAATAATAATGTAAAAATGACACCAATATATCTTATCGTATATCAGGATGAATGTCTAGAAGAATGATTTGAAAATATATAATTAAAATTTATAATAATAATGTAAAAAAGACACAAACATATATATATATATATATATATATATATATATATATATATATATATATATATATATATATATATATATATATATATATATATATATAATTTAGATAAACAACAATAAAATATAAAATTAAAATAAAATAAATATTAAAAAAATCAGTTATTAAATCAATAGCATACACAAAAACAAACAATAGAGCAGGAGGGCCTCCACAAATGGTCAGCGAAAATCAACGAGGAGAGCACCCTCCATTCACAGCAAGTTAGATTGATTTATAATAAAGAAAATACGTCTTCTCAATTTGCTATATTTATGTTTGACTTGTTGTGAGAAAAAAAAACATTTAGTGTTTTGTTGGTTTTGCTAATTTATATTTTGATCACATTTAATCACATTCAGTGTAATCAGTGTTTTTGGAGAAACAGAGATATTACCTTATTGTGTCCACATTGGGTTCCTCTTGCTGCATTTATATATGCCATCAAGCGTCTTCCCGTTACTGGATCCGTACAGCGCAATAGATGACAAATGTCTTCAGTTAATGCCTTCAAAAAATGACGCAAATTGATTTATAGTTCAAGGTGGATTAGAACACTTAACTAACCAGCCACACTTAGCTGAATAGTTTAGTCTAAGTGATATTTGCTCATGATTGTATCAATTACATGTTCATCTCGACTATTATGCCTCTATAAAGCATTAAATTGGATACAAATTTAAACTATACAACATTATTATTATTATTTTTATTAATATTATTATTATTATTATTATTATTATTATTATTATTATTATTATTATTATTATTATTGAATCTTCGCCTTTCGTAACTGTAAGCATTGATCCTTTGTAGCAGTTCATATATATTGTCAAAGATCTCGAATTCGTTTCAAACTTACTGATGTCTTTAGTTTTTATCCATGCATTCCACAGAAGTACTTCCTTACAATTTATCTTTTGTTCGTGTCTCCAGATTTTTCTGTGAGCATTTCTAATGTATTCAATTGCGTTCAAAGATGATTCATCGTCTTTGTTTTTCACATAGATATGACCAATTGTGCTCTTCCGCTGCTGGTGCAACATGGCGGCGGGGAACCTGAACAGACCTCATACCGCGACCAACGAAAACCTCTTTGCTGGTAATTAATATTTCCAAGGCTGTATTTTTGAATTACGCGGTTTCTGCCGATCCCGTTTTTCAATTAGAGAAAAATCGTCAGAATGCCAAAATAACAGTTTAGATTTTTCAGCGAGGGGGGGGGGGGGTCCAAGGTGGGGTCTGAGGGGGTCCAAGGTGGGGTCCGGGGGTCAGTGATATATGCGATCTAATCCGGTACGGTATCGTGTTCGAGGGTCTGATAAATTTATCGTGACGAACCCGTGCGGGGTCTGAGCGCGACTAAAGAAATTTCTAAATTTGTTAAAGTCCATGGCACCGTCGCACCAATATTGGTAAATATTTCGTAACGTGTACATGCCAGTCCCGGAAAACACACATAAAAGATTACAATTCTCCCTGATTATACTTGGAATTTGAGCGTATTTTTGAGTTACGTAAATCACATCGGCGTTTTTATGTCTACCCCTGGAAAAAATCACTGCAGGTTTTTTTTGATGTTCCAACATCACATCTACAATAAGATTGTTAATGTTTCCGTCGATGGAATCAATGCTTGGTGCTTCATTGATATCGGTTATAAACTCAATAACATCCCCACCAGCAGCTTCATTGTAATCCTTTAATACTTGATAACCATCTTGATCGTCTATGCTCGGGGCTACCAAATATAGTTTATCCCAGGTGAGATACTTCATAATCATCGTCAACAACAGCTGAGTTTTACCCGACCCTGATGGTCCGATGATTATCATTCGGATCGAATTAGGTAACATCGGATGGTGCTTTACTGGTTGTTTTTTTTTCTCGCCGCGCCGAGAAGTCAATTACTTCCATTAGATATGATATAATAGTATTATGGATTTATATTTTGTGAAGTGCAGGTCTCGTACGCGTACGTTGGCTCCAACAACAATTACAACTAGCAATAGCAGAACAGCGGCAACTGGTAAATGTGAAGTATGTGGGGTAAAAAAAATTAGATTTAAAAAAAGCCGGAGGTGATACCGCCGCCAGTCTAACTAAACTTCCAGGGACGCCGTGGGCGAAATATTCCGGTGAAAAACACCTTCCCGGGTATAGTTATTGTGGTCCTGGAACCAGACTTGATAATCAGGGTAATCCGAATCCAGGAGAAAATCCAATAAATGCTATCGATGAAGCATGTCTCGTCCACGATATAGCATATCGAAGCGGCGATTTACAACAACGTCATCTCGCGGATATCAAATTTATTCACGCGATAAATAATATTCCCGGTAAATCCTTTAAAGAAAAATTAGATGCATTAGCTATAAAAACTGCCATGAAATCCAAATTGTTTTTTGGAGCTTCAATATAACATGGACAAAATTTATTATCGACCACTAGGATATTACACAGGTAAATCCGCCATCGATAAACTTGCCAATGCCGCTAAGGTTTCCAGGAAAACAGCCGCTGATTGGTTGGCCAAACAAGCGATATGGCAAATTTATTTACCTGGTCCAAAAAAAGTTTATCATGGAAATTTTGATGTTAATATCCCGAAAGAGGTTCACCAGGCTGATATATTATATCTACAACATGACAGACAAAAATGTGTTTACAAATACGGGTTGACGGTAGTTGATGTCGCGAGTAGATACAAAGAGGCCGAACCGTTATCAACAAAATCATCGTCTGAGGTCGCCGAAGCATTCAAAAAGATTTATCGAAGGGGTCCTCTACGTTGGCCAAATCCATTACAGGTTGATCCTGGTCGGGAATTTTTCGGTGAGGTATCATCGTTGATGACAGCGCATAATACTAGAATTCGGCGTGGAAATACAGAAATTCACCGTGATCAGGCAATTGTTGAGCGATTTAATAGAACACTCGCTGATAAATTATTTTATTATCAAACCGCGAAAGAATTTATTACACGTGGTAGATCTCGTGAATGGGTAAAGCGACTCCCTGAAGTAATCTCATCAATCAACAACGAGGTTATCTCGTCGATAGGTATGAAACACGCAACCGCGATGATGAAAAAATATATACTTGTTAAACCAACGCGGTTTCCCCGCGAAGATATATTACCCAGTAACGTCATGGTGAGAGATTTGTACGAACCCGGTGAACTTGAAGGTGGTGTTAGAAGATCAACCGATCCAATATGGAGCGTCAGCACACATAAAATATATTCTACTGTGAAGTCATATCATAAACCAACGCGATATAAACTAGATCCGACAGCACCACAAAGAAATTTTACCAGAGAACAATTACAGGTTATTCCAGAGGATACCCAGTTACCACCACGAACTCTTAAATAACGATTCTTCGTAGTTGATTTGTTTTTTGAACTCGTGATTCGGCAAGATAGACCAAATTTGACCATGATATAAAGCTGTCAACGATCCACATGATAGTGTCTGATACGGTTAATCCGTGTGAACAATGTATGGTCATCGTGTAACCTAACACCCATGGGGAATTGGTCATCGTAAGCGCGCTCTCAACCACGGATAATTTACACGTACAATATCATTTAACACTAATAGTTGCCGCGTTTGTTCTCCGGGGATATCCACAAGGATATTTTGTCGCCGTGTATCTGAGGGTCTATAATGTAGCGGGACTAATTCCAACGGAAATTTTTCCTTGTGAATTTTAAACAGTTCCCGTTGAAAGTGATCTCGGATCCACTTAGTGCCAGCGACAACTATATCGACTGGAGTCCACGACGATAAAAACTCTTCCACGGGAGTTTCAGGAATTACTTCGAGGTATTTTAAACACTGTTCACGATCTGATTTTAATCTTATCGCGGATTTTAGCTCGGTTAGTTCATGTTCAAGGGAACGACGATCTATAGTCATCGTTGTAACGTAGTCAACGTTGTTTATCAACCAGTTATGTGGTGATACTCCGTTGATCGGAGGTGGTTGACCGTGATCCCCACACATAATCACCGCGGTGGGTTTCATCGTCAACCAACCAAGAAATCTTTGTAAATCAGCTAACGGTACAGTACAAATTTCATCCCATACTGTAAACCTGTTAACGGTTTTTGTTCCCATGCGATCTTCGGTCCAAGTACCATCACCGTTCCACTTAAAATAACTATGATACGTACACGCGTTAACAACTCTGGATGACATTTCACGAGCAAGGCGATGAGCTGGAGTTAACACTATCATGTCAGATCCCCCAAATAAATTAATTACCCGAGTTGTTTTTCCGCATCCTCCAGGACCTTTCAAATAAACATTCTTATACCGAGTTATATGATCAAACACCGATGGATACTCAGATATGTCATCGTCGGCGCCATCAAGGTATTCGTCGAACACAGTAACATCCGCGGATTCGTTGTATTCGATTAACGTTTCAGGTTTTTCACGCCATGTTCCCCACGATCCATTAACGTCAAGGAATTCTGCAACCTCATCTTGGTGATCTCGATGGAAATAAAACGAATCCGTGGCAACTCTACAAGCGACTTTACGAAATCTATTTATCATCGATACTAAATTTATTAAAGTATACCCGAGCATAAAAGATCGTAAATGGGTATACTGCGGAGATTCACCGTCAAAGTATTCAACGATAGTTCCAAGCCGCTCCCCGTTAGATAACCAAGCCGCGGACCGCTTAACAATTATATCCTTGTTGACTGTATCATTGATGATAAAATCAATTTCGGCGTCATCGAAAAATAGTCGCGTTGTTCTTCTTTGGTGGTTTTCTTTTCCACCTTGAGTAAATTTTCCGATTACCTTTCTCGATAAATCCTTCGCGGAGTACTCGCCGAGATTCTCCGTTGGAAGCCAAATACGTGTTTGTGATCGGTATGATATTATCGCAGTAGATACCGACAACGAGTCTATGTTTCCTTCGTCGAACACATATCGCAATAACGGTATTGGCGCCCACTTTTTTCCCGCGAAGTGTTTTCCGAACCATACGTAGATAATCGGTCATGCGTGGGATGTCCAAATCGTTCAAAATATATTATTGTATCGTCGAGCGACAACGAGATCATCTCGGATAACTGCGTGTATGCATTGGATGTAATAACGAGTTTATATGTGATGTCATGTAATTTTCGCTGAAAACACGATGATGTTTTTTTGTCACCGCGGATATAATTCCCGCTAACGTTGTCACCGCGGATATTACAACAAGAACTACGACTGGAGCTATCATCGTTACCGACGATAAAATAATACCAGCACCCTCTATTATACCAGACACCGAATACACGGTAACGTCAATCGCGGTGATTCGTCAGAAAGTGATTCAAGTTTAGTTTGATATTCCAGGACGGTGTCATAGCGGTATTGTGCTGCCGAGGACATTATATTGACAGCACTATCCTTTTCAATTACCCGCTATGAATTCTATCATGTAATACAATGTCGCCCTAAGTACGCTACTGTCAGTCGGGTTTCTTACTACGGTAGACAGAGTATATATTTTATCAGCAAAAATTATTAGTGTATTTATATCGGTTTTTAACATTTCTACTTGTGTTGGTGTAGTAACTGCCGCAGAAATATTAAAATCATGTTGGGAAATTACTGTAAACCTGTAAATATCTTTGATGGTAATTGGATAAGAAGATCTAGTAATATCATTTCCAATCCACTCCCTGTTCCCATGGTCAACCACATACACGACATTTTTAACTCTGTCGACATCGTGAGGTATTTTTGTTTTGTCCGCGTACGCTTTTAGATCATCGAGAGATGTCTTTATATCTGCGTGTGATGGTTTGATCACCGCTGGAGATCCAAAGAAACCCGCGATGATATTTCTTCGAAATGTCGCAAACTGTTTTACGTGATCGCGATATTCACCATCTAACTTTGTCAGGTTGTCCACGGCGCTTTTTATCGCTGCAACAGTGACAGGAACCGTCGGTGGATCACCAAAAAAATCAGTTATTGGTGGTTGAATATCAGTCACGGATTGTTTTACTTGCACGAGTTGATTCGTTTGAACACTTAAATATTCACTGAGTTCTCGCTGTTTCGCAGATAGATCACGAAGATCCGTGATCGTTTTCGAAATAAAATCATCTTTGGGTGCTTTAATACGCGGTAACGATCTCCTCCAAATATCTACCATGGCGTGGTGTTATATTATTGCTGTTTGTTTAAAACGTTATTCAATGTGTACTCGTTATGAACGCGCTTAGAACTTATCGATGCCGCTACGAGCACAGCAAGGACTTCTCGACCACATATCGGAGGATCTGTTAGTGTTTGTGTGGGTAACGTCGAGTACCAAACCGGGGTTGATAACGAACTCACGTACTTGATAAATTCAATCGGCGGTGGTAACCCATACTAGTCAAAATAGATAATTGACCGAGGATATATCGCGTAACATAACCAATGAGTTCCAGGTCCTGTCGAATCGTCGAGGATAATGATTCCAGTCTCTGGTGGTTTTGGTGCTGCTTGAAGTTGATTCCGCATAAAAACACCTCTGAAATGTTTTATTGGAAGTTTCTTTACCGCCGCTGAAAGATCATAATTCGACATCGGAATCATATACGCCTTGAGAATCTGCTCCCGGGAAGTCTGAGACCGCTCCCCTTTTTTTATATCCGGATCCGGTAGCGGTCTCTATGATTTTTTTTTGTTCCCCAACCAGCAGCACCGGAAAGTGCACCGGTTGCAAGAGCTGCTAACGCCGGAACAAGAAATGGAATTATTCCACCGGATTTAATCATATGAGATATTGCCGCGGGTGAAAAACTTATCTGTGTTCCTGTACCGGCAGATTTAGCTTTGTTGAAACGCGCAAGTTGAGTTTTTGTCAAAGATATTTTATTTGATCCTCCGGTTATTTGATTATGTTTTAAATTTATTTTTACCCCGCACTGAGCTGAATTTTTTTATTGTAATTTCTTTATTTGACCAGGTGTTA
The DNA here is from genome assembly GCA_030141615.1 of Unio pictorum. Taxonomy (NCBI): domain Eukaryota; kingdom Metazoa; phylum Mollusca; class Bivalvia; order Unionida; family Unionidae; genus Unio; species Unio pictorum. Next base: position 7,309,232 of record JARLTB010000057.1, read on the forward strand.
ATGCAACATCGACTTGTGTATATGACATTTTTTTTTAAATATGATATCATCTAATTATTACTTATTGGCGCGTCGACTAATCTCATTATTCCACCACCACCTTCTATCATCATAGTTTTGTCGGAAAGAATAACAGCTACTGCTCGGTATCCTTCCTCGGGAGGATCTTCTATGTAAGCTGAAAACTTTACATCAACGATTGTTTTTCTAGAAAAATCGAGATGTTGTAACGAGAAAAAAAAAGATTGGATACAAGGTTCTGAAATCATATTGTGATATTTGTAGACCAGTGTCAATATTTTGATCGCGACTCAAATAAGACCATAATCGATGATAAGACCTGCCGATGTAATTGTATTTGTAATCGATATTAATTGGTTCAACAGGTTCCGCGTCACTACCAACTTGTAATGATACACTATTAACATTTAAATTATCAAATACCATAGTTTTACGAGTCTGATTATTCACTTGTACTCGCTGCACATTTTGTAATAAAACAATAACTTCCCGTGGTGCATTATAGTTTTTAGATAACGCGATCTGCCAAGTGAAATCTTTAACCGTATTTGTCGTAGAAGCTGTTTTAACATCTAACCACGACAATAATGTTTTTTTCGCCATGATTCATATACGATAACAACTTAGTTTCGACGGACAATGATGGAGTTAGCGCGGGGATCCATAAAGCAATTCTTGTTAATTGTACAATACCGTCAACGACACCATCACCGTGCCAAAGAGCATCAACGTCGTCAGATTTTCTCATCAATGTTATCGTATGACGACACCCATAGATAACTTTTCTAACATTCCGACAAAATCCAAATATATGAGAGAGAGGAATTACACATGAGAATCTTCCATTGCCATCCAATACTCGCTTTCTTGTATAAAATCCTGAGTTATAATTAGGATTTTGATTAACAACTACAGGTTCAACATCAGCGTCGTCATTTGCAGCGGTCACCTTCTTTGGTCTTCTAATCGTAAACGGATTATGATCTGGATGATCGCTAGTATCTTTAGCGAACATCATTGAACATCCCGCGGACTTAATAAAATCATTGGAGTATCTAGCTAGTCCTGTTATGGTAGTCGTAACATCAACGTTATCGTCGATGGATTCAATTTTATTACCATTGATTAAATACTGCGCAGATCTAAATAACGCAGTTATACCGTTGTTGACAAAACCGATCTGAGTAACAGCGAGATCGGGATAATGAGTACCCGTATCCGCACCGGGACCTCCTCGTAGTAGTTGTCCATTTATCTCAAGGAAAGCTTTACTGGGTAAGAAGTATCTAGAGGTATCTTCGAATCTAAGTTCAATTCGCAATCTCTCGTCGGGTTTTGAAGCTCTATTCGAATAATACTGATAATCTCGCTTCGAATCCATCTTTGACACAGGAGCATCCATATCAAAAGCATCATCGATCTCATGTTTTATCATTATATTGTATCCGTCGATCTAAATTATGATTTCGCTAGTAAACGTAATCGTTGTTGTAGAAGTTTATTAATTTATTATTATAGGTGGCATATCAATTGTCGATGGTAGTTCTACTGGTTGTTTTCCTTTAAACAACGATCTAAGTTTTTCCCGCGCGGTTTTAACAGTAGCACTTGCCATGTCACCGAGAACTTTATTTCCGATAACACCGATAGCTTTCGACGCTAGTTCCTTACCCACGGAAGCAATTTTTGGAGCAATTCTAGTAAATAACCCAAAGACAATATCACCAAGTCCATTACCGTAATATTGTTTATACACTGGTAAATGTGAATTCATAACATATACTGGTCTTGCTCGGTAATGATTTCGATATATTATCATGTTATATTATTTGTTTTGTTTAATCGCTGTAATAATCATCGATGAGTTCACTTATAATATAAACCCACATCCATGATCCGATCCTGAAATAATCGCTGACAGATCTCAGCAGCTTCATTTATTATCTCCGGAGAATTATTTCCGGCTCGTTTTCCACCGATGAGAACTTCTAACCGTGAGACATCATCGAGAAGTGTTCTCGAACATTGTATATTACCGTATCCCGAGCCGAATTTTGTTTTCTCGGGTGTGAGATCAGCGCTAGCTTTATCGATACCAGGAATAGCTTGAGTGAGATCGGCGCTAGCTTTATTGATGCTCTTAAAAGATTCCTCATACAGTGGAAGACCAGTTCGAAGTTCCTTAACCCTATCTTCGTAAGCAGCAAAAACAGGATCTTTTCGCGTCGTTATAAGTTTTTTTTTATATTTCGCCAAGTATATCTTTTTATACCACTGAGTAAAATCTGTGACTCTAACGTAATCAGGTTTAGCGTATCTCTCTTTTTTATCGAATGTTTCAACCGCATACAAAGCTAGATCATTGATATTATCTTTACCTTTAATTTCATCTATCGTTGTTTCCGTAAACATGACCTTCGGTAGAATTATTCTTGTTGGTCGAGGTTGTTCACGAGGAATTGCAGCGGCTACATCACCAGGAAGAGTTTTTAAAGATTCTTCAATTTTTTTAGTTCTTTCAGCTGTACTTGCAGTTTCCACACCAACCTTTTCAGTAGCAGCACTAACTTTTTCAGTAGCAGTAACAACCTTCTCCGTTGATGCAGTTATTGGTTTAAATAATTCTTCTGTACCAGTAATAAAATCTAACTTTTGTTGTTGTCGAGCTTTTAGGTTATCTCGGAAAGAATCTCTGATTGGAAGAAATTTTTGTATTGCTGCTAATCGCTCCCGTTGTGCCTGAGTTATTGGGGACTCTTCAAGTTTTGACATTATATATACAACTATGATTAATTAAACCATGCACGGGTTCGTCACGATAAATTTATCAGACCCTCGAACACGATACCGTACCGGATTAGATCGCATATATCACTTACTCCCGGACCCCACCTTGGACCCCCCCCCCACTCGCTGAAAAATCGAAACTGTTATTTTGGCATTCTGACAATTTCGATTTTTCTCTAATTGAAAAACGGGATCGGCAGAAACCGCGTAATTCAAAAATACAGCCTTGGAAATATAAATTACCAACAAGGAGGTTTTCGTTGGTCGCGGCATGAGGTCTGTTCAGGTTCCCCGCCGCCAAAATCCATTTGAGTCAAACCCACAACTGGTTTAAATGTATCACTGTTTAAACAAGGGTCACTGATGTCATTAATTAGAAACATAGTTGTAAGAATAAATTTCGGTGCAAACTGAGTGCTGACATTATCTAACATATCATCTACTAACTTTAAAATACAAAATGGTGAGCTATTTTGCTTCTTTCTCTTACTGAGCACTTAGTGCTAGTTTCTATTTTAAGAGACCAACCTCTATACGTTTTTATCTCTACGTTGGGAAGGCGGCTTCTAAGTCTTTTTATTTCTGCTTATACAATTTCCTCGAAGTTATTAGATGTCGTTTAAGTAACAAAATATATACACTACCTTTTTTATCATTAATGACTAATATTAACAATAAGAAGAAAATATAATATTTAGGTTCATAGTGTTAGTTGGTATTTATTAGTCAGATTTCGCACTTATTTTGTCTAATATGACTAAATGACTAAATATAGTACATATTGCCCTCGTGTATCAAAGTTTTGTGAAAATAACATTAGCACGAAAGGACTCCACGTTAAAAAGGCTAGTTAAATGTCATAACACGAGGGACTTTTTGAGAACAGTACATATTTTACTCAACAAACATATCAAGTGACGAAAAGCAATCAGAAAACAAAGAGGAGAGAATACACTAGCTTGAGTAAAATATGGAATCCGAGAAAGTTTATCAAAATATACTTTATAAGAAACGACGGAGGACATTACAGTTTGATTTTAATGAGTTTGAAAACTTTGACGGAAATAATGGTACGGCAAAACTATACAATGACTAAAGTGGAATACCTACATACCTACAAGCGTGCATCTCATATCATCTCTCTCTCTCTCTCTCTCTCTCTCTCTCTCTCTCTCTCTCTCTTACACACAAACGCATACACACACACACAAACACACACACACACACACACACACACACACACACACACACACACACACAAACACACACACACACACACACACACTGCAGGTCTTGAGTTACATATAAGACTCTCCGGCATTGTTTGATTTTCAAAACAACACAAAAAGTGTAAATATTTGTTATGTAGGTGGTATCAAAGGTAACTAATATATTGTTATATAAGTACGAATACAATAGTTTCATATTTGTGTAAAAAAAAAAGGCAACGAGCATATACTATGTGAAAATACTTTCGCCACTAATGCCACGTTTTGTAAAAATTAATTATTAAAGACCTGAATTTACGGGCCTTTAGAAGTCGCATACTCAGATACTAGTTCATTGAACCGTAAGATTGAAATAGTGTAATAAACAATCATAAACGTAAGCCGCTTCGACTGAGGAAAGCAGTTCATATCATGTGGAGATTTAAAGCTGCACTGTTAAATCTTTTCAGAATTTAGGAACTGAACGAATTAGTTAGCATTAATAGAAACTGCAGACAAATGTTCAGTCATGAGGTAAAATAATTGACTTTGTTGTTTAATAAATTCAATGCACAGCGTCTCTCTCTCAGCTAGAATTTGTTGTCTTAGTACACCTTCAGTGTTCTTCACTATAATTTGTATCTGATAATAACTCATTTTATGTGCGTTGAAATTTAAATTGTTAACCTGTGCAAATTGTATATGCAATATTTGGAGAAACAAAATGTTTCAACTTTTGTACTAATTTTGTTTGTGTGTTTTCCATACGTGGATGGATTCGATAGAACTCAACCTCACGACCTCTCCGGTAGCCTAAGTAGTCAGAGCGTCCTATTTGGATGCGGTAGGTCGCATGTTTGGGCCCCGGTCGAGTCATACCAAAGACTTATATAATATTATTAGTAAAATCATGGTATTACAACACGAAACCACCCTGTCACATATAACACGGATAGACGCCAATTCACCCAGTAATTTGTTCTACATCGCGGAAGTTAAATACACACATAAATTCAAGCCTGTAACATGTATATCAATTATTTCTAACTAATATTAAATGGAAAAAAAACTTGTGACTATGATTCACCCATAATGCACAGGCCCATGTAACACTTGATTGGCGAAGACAAAAATAATTAATTAAGAGAGAATTATATTATGATGAAACTTGTATGTTTTATATGTGCGTGGTGACAGGTCCCCAGGATCGGCAATTGCGTCTGGCTTAAGTATTCCCAAGGCAGGTCAGGTATTTTCTATGATTGCATTAGGAATTGATTTTTTAGTAAAATTGATAAGATTGCTATTTTCTTTAAATTGTATTAAACGTAAATCAAGAGCTATACGAATGTACATTATTGTGTGGAATGAGGTTATAAAGCAAAAAGTCTTACTGAGTCAGTCAGCTCCTAAGTCTTATCAGTGAAACATATATTCTGTAAAACCAGGCATTGAAAAAGTCTAATTCGGTTAATAAAAAAGTAGAACGAACTTCCGTGCTGACGTAAATACAGAATGATTCTTATCTAATGATGGACAGTCGTCGCTACAAAATGGTTCTTATCTAATGATGGACGGACATGGCTGCTGGCTCAGTATGTTAAAACATGTTGCTGGTTTAGAATATTAAGGAATTATCATATTTGGACCTAACTAATGCCAATGAATATAGATAAACTACAAATTTGAGTTCTACCTTATGTCAAATGACGTAAATTAAGCCGGTTTTGACCAGGAGAAACTGATTCTTACCTGAAAAGAACGGACATATTTCCTCTCCGATACCTTAAACCTGACACAAGATGCGTATAAATAGACCGCGCATTAAAGAGTCAAGTCAGTTCTGTATCGACGAGGAAATAGACTTTTGTCTTCTTATTTCAGGTAAAACAATTGTATATGTCGTAACTTCTTAGGAATAAGTACTTTTAATGTTTGAGGTTTTAGTGGTAACATTGTTATGTTAGCAACATTGTTCACTTAATACTTTTATTTATAATATATTGTAACGGAATGTTTAAATGTTCTAAATAATTCATATTATATTTATGTAGTTTTTATTGTAAAGGTTGAGATTGCTACCAACTTCATGTTTAGATTTAATGTTGAAATAAAGTAATCTTTAAGCAAGAAAGAGTAATATCTAGCAACATATTTTAAATCTATATTCTATTTTAAAATAAGTAAAATGCATTTCTTTAAATTAATTGTTACATTCATTATGGTCATTACATGTTTATACTTTTGGCTATCTTGAAATTGATCGAGAATTAACTATTTGTATAATATTCTAAAATGCAGAAGTTATACGAATAAATGAAGTTGGAAAGCTTGAAAAGGGAAAATATAATATGTACTGCATGAATTTTTATTATAAAGTTTTTAGATGTGTTTCTAGAATGTAGTCAATATATGTGTGTTGATTAATTAAATAAAGTTCAGTTCTGTATCGACGAGAAATTAGACTTTTGTCTTCTCATTTCAGATGTAGTGTAGCTGTGTCTTATCATCGTGGCGACACTCTTTTAACAGAGCCTTCTCTTCTTCCTTCTTCTCTCTCTCTCCCTTGTTATGAGATCAACAACTTCATTTTCTTCATAACAATTGTATTGATGTTGTACGAGTAGAAAAGAGTAACTAGTTAAATGTTTTGCACCCGAAAGTGATAATTCTGCATATGATCTGAAGCCTGATCAATAATGTCAAACAATAACATAATTATCAAATTGATGAATCTGAACGTTAGTGACGCGAAACACTAATCGAAGCGAAAAAGATGAAACTACGTTTTGCTAGATAAATGCATACACGTTTGTGTGGTAATAGATCATGTTTGCCGAAACATCTCCGCGACGACCGTTGACCTTGATTGTCACTGCCGAACCATCAGCAATACATCAGTCGGATTCGCTATCGTCTAAACATCAATTTTATTAGGGCTGCATTCACAAATACGTGTATAGTTTTAGAATATAAAGTGGTTTCAGCACAGTTGGCATGTTTTTGACCGTGGCTTTAGAAAATAACAGGATTTGCATGTTCGGAGACTGAAAAGACGACGATTGTAATGAAAAACTGCCAATGACTTTGAGAGCAGATAATAACTCGGGGTAATAGCAATCTGAAGCAAAAACAAACAAAAAGTAAAAGTCTCATAAATGGTTGCATGTTCACACGGAACAATTTATGAATCCACAATCGTGCAGCCCTCCAAGCAATGATTGTGTCTCACTAAGAAGTTTCGCTTCAGTGTCTGTGACTGTACCTTAACGACTTACAATGTTGAGTGATATCGTGTCTGTATGTTATGGCCACTCTTCGTATTTTCATATTCCTAGCATCGTACGTTTAAGCCTAAAACACCTCTGATATATAACTAAAGCATGCGCTGCCAGTTCCAGAACAATATCACCTAATTGTAATTAGGCAGTCTGCATTCAAATTCATTGTAACTATTATGCAAATGTCTTGATAAGGTGCTAATGAATCAGATCACACTTATATCAATTATAGTACTATATACTATTTCCAAGCAATGGGTATCCGATAAATCACTTAAATTCACAAGCACGAAATTAAAAAAAATGTTCATACCCCATAAAAGACAGATCGCGGTCCGTAAAAGAAATAACACTGCTCATGAGGAGTGAATACATCTCCTGCTTGTTTCATCATATACGTCGTCCATTCATCTATGCTGAAGACCTGACCTGGATATTTCACACAGTCTCTAGAATAAAAAATGTAATTATTTTCTGTGAAAGATCGTATATATATATATATATATATATATATATATATATATATATATATATATATATATATATATATGTATATGTGTGTGTGTGTGTGTGTGTGTGTGTGTGTAAAGGACCATGCTGTAGAGCTACCCATTTGAACCCCTGCATACCTATATACTTATTTTGACTGTTTGTGCAAATATATAAATACAGACGCACAGATAAAAGTTGGATACATTAAGGGTATACACAAAATGACTGACATCCATGGAAAAATATTGTTCTGATGTCTAATTATCTTTCTGCTCATTATTATTGCATTACATCTGAATTCATTAGGTTTGGAACAGACATTTACTCCCAAAGGAATACAGTTGTGTCCCTACTAAATGACAAATGGCCAGGTCAGTTTATATAAATGGAAATGTGAAACGAATGAAGTTGTATAATGATATTTGTCTCATTATATATTGCAGACATATTGTCCTAATTTATAATGTTATACATCTCGATACATATTGTACGTATATTGTCCGAATGTATTATGGTCTATGTCTCGATGCATCCCGCACATATATTGTCCAAATTTTTAATATTATATGTCTCGATACACACTGTACGTATATTGTCACAATTTACTATGGCAAATACCTCTATACATATTGTACGTATATTGTCTCAATGTATTATGGTCCATGTCTCGATACATCCTGCACATATATTGTCCCAATTTATAATATTATATTTCTCAATACATACTATAATACGTATATTGTCCCAATTTATAATCGTATATGTCTCGGTACATTCTGTAAGTATATTGTACCAATTTATAATGATATATTTTGCAATACATATTGTACGTACTTGTGTTGTAGCTTCGTCTTGAACGAGTCTTTAGAGCAGTTAGAGAAAAGCCAGAGGTTTCTGATGTATACTCTGTTTTTATCGAGCTTGAGACCACGCGGAGTCATAATAAATAAATCCTCAGCCTTACAAGCTCTGGCCTCTCCTTCTCCGTCATGTTCTGCTCCTAGACTAAAAGTAATAAGTAGATTAGTCACATGACTATGAATCGGACACAGTGCAGCTAGGGCGATGAAAGGCCCCTAAGCCGTAGTGTGTTGCTGTTAATAATTAATGTTCCACTGTAAACACATCGCTTGTTAGGTTATATGATAAACTTTTGAAAGAATTGGAAACGTGTGTATTCACATTGAAAGATAATCTTTAGTTTTGTTTGTAAAAAGTGCATGTAGGATTAGCAATTTCCTGCTATATGCCGTTTAAATGTTTCTTGGAATGCAGAAATGGATTTAATTGTCAGTTTTTCAGTCTAATCATCGTGCAAATTATTGTTTATGTTTATTCGCATATCTGCTCTTTCGCGTGTACAATCGGTTAAGCTTTCTCTCAATAGGATTAATAAAGTTTGTACTTTCAAGTCTGTATGAGCCTAACACATCCCAGCCAATGTTCATTAACATTTCTAATTTTATTTCAAAGTTCTCTTTTCCTCAAAAGCAGGTTTTGCTCAAGAAAGTATGACTTTAACAAGAAATGATGTGTTTGACAATAGCTAAGAGAGCAGGACGATTGACCAATTGTTCTAAATAAGACAGGTCGGTTGAATATTTAGCTGTATGCATTTTACAGGAAACTAAAAAGTCGAAAGAAGAAACCAAGCTTTAATATGTAGTCACTGATGTTTGGGTTTCTAGAAATGTAGAATACAATACCGGCAGCTTAGTTCCTAAGGGAGCGAAGGTAAATTTGGGAGACATATTGGACTCTAAGAATTGACTCACTTGTGTCCAAGCTCGTGTGATGCTCTCAGTACCGTCCGAGCATAATGACGCACCTCAATAACCGAAACTTTCATAGTCTCGTCACATATTCGACCGACATAGCTTAGACCTATAAGGGTAAAAAAAAGGTCAAAGTTTGAAAGTTACCGGTGAAATATTATCGCATGCTCTGATTTGGATGGGTAAAATATATTTTTATTTATGCTCGAATCCATGGTTAATTCATAGCCTTTTATTATATTTTGTTGAGCGTTCTTGTATTTTATCTACATTAAACGTCATACATCATGCAAGCGGAATATATCAGTGCTATAATGCAACGCTGATGTCATCAAGGTTATGTTAGCATGAACAAATATAATGATATGTTAGCGACTACATGTTTATCTAAGAGTATGTGAAAATGGGTCTGGATAAGACGGGAGAATAAAGATATACAAATTTCTTTGCATTCAAAGGTTTACACGATATTTCAATACACATATAAGAAGTGACCTTTGCATATGAAAAGAAACAACTATCAAAACTGTCAATAGTTTATATCAACCGTGATTTTCTTTGCATAGTCACAAAGACACCAAAACAACAGTTTAGGTGCTGTTACGTATATTTGATTTAATTCATTTATTTTTGTTTAATTGTTTGTTTGTCAGATTCAAATTTGACATCTTAAGTTTAAGATTCATTCATTGGGACATGACCTGTACTCTACAAATAAACACCAGATGTTGACCTCATTTCTGACCTGGCTTAAGAGTTGTAAACAAGTTTTTAAAATGATTGGTTGATTTCAAGGACATTATGGAGCTTTGTTATAAACATCTTTCTATTTTTAGTTGGGTCATACGGTGTGCACGAGATTTTTTTAACGTAAATTTGTTCTTAAGATTCTAGAAGATCATGTGACCCCTTCCTTGTTTACGTAAACACAGGCATATAAATTATGTTTTGGAGTGAACTATTTAGTAGAAGTTGGGCTGTTAGAATATTAAGTTGTAGTTTTTTGAGTTATTTTAAATTACCTTGTACTGGAAATTATTTCAATTTGTTTGGATCAGGAGGATTTATTTTGTTATTTATTTAGAAAATAATTGTGATCATTGAATTTCATAAGACCAGAACTGACTTCATCACGTGACATCATCTTCCATCTTTGATACTTCACTAAGATTCGAACTGGAAATTATTAGGACATTTTATTATCAGGACTTTTGCAATTTCACTAGTGGATTATATTTTGAATTATTTTTGGATTAATTTTGGAATTGATTCTTAAAACCGTAAGTTTATTTTTCTTTTCTGGAAAATATTTGTGCTCAATAAATTGTTTATTACGTTTTTACAAGCTTGTTATTTTCACTCTTTCTATGTTACTGTTTATTCGAGCCTAAGCACGTAACGGTACGAACATTGATATATGCAAAAACAAAATTAAAAGCTATTCCATGAAAAGTACGGTAAAACAAAAAGAAGATTTTAAAAAATGTTTCTACGCGTTTTTCTTTCGTTAAACTCACACACCAATAAACACCAGGAAGGATTAGCCTCTGAACTATTCCAATATCACCTTTTGCAACAAATATTTATATCCACATCTATTTACACAGTCAATCCGAATTTCGTTGCAATAAATGAAGGCATATATAATTAATTATAGAGCGTTACAAACATACATTAAACGACTTTACAGTGCTTTCTAAACGCTAAGCAAAATATATGATAATATGAGTGTCTGTGCATACCGGTACATGTTATACAGACTCACTAATGGGTGCCGTTTACCCACAGACCTGGGATATAATTACTATATATATATATATATATATATATATATATATATATATATATATATATATTCCAATTTGTTATTTCGTGTGTACCGTTAATAAAACTGTTCGATTCATCCATAAACAAAAGCGTCCGCTGACTGTGCCAACGTATATTATATTATTCTTGGGTTTGCTTATTCTTGTGTATTGTAACAAATCGTATATGGGGATACATAAATGTCATTGATGACGGTTGATATAATTTTGTGATCAGGAGAGTAAAACTATCCTTGAATCTTGAGTTGTGTAAAAGTTTTTGAAATATTTTATTGCATGTATTAAGAGGTATATACAAAATATTCGTATTTCAACATGAGATGTTTTCCTTGGATATGTTACGTTAGTACAATCCAATTAATGTGTGTCATTTTGATTACAAAATATCTAATGTATGTATCGCTGTGCCTTCGAGGGCACTTTTCGCAAGTTGTTAAACTAAATCTTTGAAAATGTAAATACTGGAAAGATATTGAGCAAAGCTAACCATTACTTTCTTAAATTTGATATATTTTCCGATTATCAAAGCTTAACTAAATAACTATGTTTCACAATCTCATATTCATGTACACCTTGTAATTCATTTACAATAACAAATAAAATCATATGTACAAGTGAAATTTGTTTTCCGAGACCCCTTTGTGAACTATCAAATGAGGTTGGTGAGGTCAGGTGGCCTTTTAATACAGAATATTTTATCCTAAAATTGTGATAATTAAAAATTAAATTTCCTGGTGTATGAACCAGTTGGTGTATTGTAGTGTATATGGATCTCTCTCTCTCTCTCTCTCTTTCTCTCTCTCTCTCTCTCTCTCTCTCTCTCTCTCTCTCTCTCTCTCTCTCTCTCTCTCTCTCTGTGTGTGGACTTACCGGTAACAGCACTGTTACGAATGGAATCGGTAAAAAACACATGCCTACAATAGCAATAATCATTATATGTACTTGTACACTATACATTATGACAAACTGTGAAAAACGTGATCCTAATTTATAAATAAGAAACTTGCATTCCTTTTGACATAAGCATTACTACTAACTACATAATGTCTTTAACGTCTATCTTCTTAGCTCGGTTTGTCTTGAAGTGTCACCATGAGAGGTCCAGAAACCTCGTCTCATGCCACATGGTAAGATCAAACTTTGTTCATTTTTCACGGAACAAATCAATTACTTATGAAAACCGTTTTGTGGTTTTCACGATTACTGAATTCCGAGTTATTGAATGTTGTAGGTAAAGAAAGCAATAACCTGTTATCATCGTTAAAAAGCAAATATAAATATTGAGAAAAAAATGAAAGGAGGTTTACTGGAACCACTTTGGATCTATCGGTAATGGAAAGAACAGTGACACGGTAGGTATATTGCTAAAACATTTGACCATAATTATGGTTAAAACCGAAATATTACTACTACTACTACTACTACTACTAATAATAATAAAAACAACAACAACAATAACAATACTACTGCTACTACTACTGCTGCTATTAATAATAATAATCTTAATGCTACTACTACTACTACTACTACTGCTACTACTACTACTACTACTACTACTACTACTACTACTACTACTAATAATAATAATAATAAGGGAACATTACAATAATATGTTTCTGTTGGCTCTTTGTGGTCTTGATATCAATTCATAAAAACCCAGTTCCTTGCATCCCTCACAGCTGTTAGTCAATTTTAGTTTGTTTGACATTCTCATTGATGACTAGATAAAAATGTCCCGGCTAATGTGTCATCCTTGTTGTTATTTGGTTGTTTCACTAAACGTACATCTAATGTAGAAATAGTGTCACACCTGATCCGTTTTCAGCACATAATACAGACGAATTCAATATTTCATGGTTTCAAAACAATTTTTGTCCATTTCCAACTGTCAGCTGGACAATTATTTGTAGCAACGACCAACGTTTCAATTCAAGGCCTTCCGTTTTTTAAACCAAACTTATTATAATGAGCAAGCCTGTTTATCTTTCTCTCTGTTATCATTTATTTTTTTCACATTTCAGGAATGGAAGCGTTGAATGTTATGATTTCCCATTTTTTTTGTTTGCCTTATTAGTGTTTTTCCAGTTACGAATAATATCGGCAGACGAAGAGTGGATTGAAAGCAAATCCATTCAGGATAGAGAACCCCGTTCATGTGTTAAGAACATGGTAACTCCATATAAAAGGTAATGTAATATTCCACATATAATAACCCATGAAATAATTCACTGTAGGCAATACATTAAATGCTATGTCAATCATACTACACACACACACACACACACACACACACATATATATATATATATATATATATATATATATATATATATATAAGTATATTTTATCATCTGTAAAGGATTAAGGGAGTCTGATTCATGATAAACTATCAATAGCTACTTTATCAACATATTCTAGGATTAAGAAGAAAATGGATCAAAAGACCTTGAGTAATGTTCAAAGTAAATGGCAATATACTGTGTGACGCGTGATACAACTTCAAAAACATCCCACAAAATAATATTTTTGACTTTAAAGAAGTTGCGACAGTTTACTACTTAAAACAAATAAATTTACATTCGAATCTACTCCGAGAGAAATTATTGCATATCCAAAAGCAAATTGGGCAGAAATAATATTATACGAGTGACATCATTTAAACCATATGTTCAACTTGAATTAGACAGTACGTATTATTTATATATGCTTATTAATACCCACACGCTTGAGATGTATTTTATCACGTATCCGTTGTATCCTCATCGTTAGATATATACTCGGCTTAGATATACTTACGTCGTGAAGAGCATCGCATGGTCGAAAGCTGGTACATATCTCGAACCGGTTTCGTTGACCCATTGAGAGAGATCGTAAAGATAGTTGTGTACGTCTATGTATTTTTTTCCCTCTTGTTTAATAACTCTAGAATGCTTGTGTGGAAAAAGGGCTTCAAACTTTCGAGAAAATAGGGAACACAAGAAAATATGTCCAGTAAATTTAAAACATCTGTCTATAAGATAAACTGGAAAAAATTGAATAGTATACTGTACTTTATTTATTTACTAATTTCATGCGAAAATGTGCATGTGGCCAGTGGTAATGCTGAAAGGAAATCAAGATATATATTTCTTATTCAAAACTATTTTTCCAGGTACAAGGGTATCGCTCGGCTACATTATAGAAGATGGTCGTTGGTATAATGATTATTACGATCATAAATGCTGCAAAACGGTATAACGTACTCAGACAGAAGATCGAAGGAAAACAGGAGTACATAAAGAGATACAATATTGTATATGTAATCTATATTACGTTAACATGGCAATAACGAATCTAAAATTATTTTCTAAGTATGCAAATTATACTCTGCCCATGAAAAAAAAATCACAAATGCTCAAGCTTTATACGTTCGTTATAACTTACGTAACAAACCAATTCATGCATATAAACGAAATAAAATTTATCATAATGATTCCGTCATTAAGCACCCGTCCAACTTCAGTTTTTTCGCGTCTATTTGTTTATATATCAACCAGTGACATCGACACAGATTTTGGTAGGGCTTATTTGACAATTATCTGTTGCAAGGAATCGTGTTCAGACATTTAAATTTCATCATATTTTTCTTTCTAGAGGAGAAAGATTCTAATTATGCAGATGCTTTGTGTTATTCAAATATTGCATCAAATTTATGGAGAAAATATCCACTGTATTATAAACATGCAAGGACATAGAGGAGTCTCGAGTTCACATAATTTCTTACCTGGAAATATATAAAATTTTGAAGGATCACATTGATTGATATACTTTCATCTTCGACTGTTTTGTAACGTAGGTTCACCTAGGACAAAATTTAATAAATGGTATCATTGTTTATAAGTTAGGATATCATCTAAAAACATACAAAATTGTATTACAAACATGCGCTGTCCTCTATATACCAAAAAATGTCATCTTACTTTTTTACAATCAGAACGTGTAAGGAAGGAAATATTTCCTACCAAAGTGTGTAAAAAAAGATGAAATGTCTCTGATCAGGACAATGGTTATCAATATATTGGCTGCTTGATAAAGGAGGTCCACATAGGAAGATCTGTTTTTTATATTAAAGATGCTTTTATGTAACCCTGATCCTCCCACAAAATCCAGGTCAGTATTGTTACAATCTAGAGTGGGATACATATAAGTGTGTTTATTGAAGTTGTACAGTAAATATATATGCAACAGTAGTGTGAACATGTAAAAATAAAATGTAATCAAGTGGGATGCGTAGAAGAAACAACATTCGACCCTCTTTATGTGATCTAAACGAGATTTGGAACGTTCTGCATTGTCGCATATGGATCACTTCCAGATCATTTGTTTGCTTTAAATTATCCAGCATGCAAATAAAAGGAATGATACTTTATTGAGTGGTTAGAAATTCATTACTTACCCCGTTCATAACGTGTGAGTATGCTTCTCTTATCAACCTTTGCACTTCATCCCTTTTACGTATGGGATCAGGGATATTCACCCTCATTGAATATCTGCAATCAAGGATAAAATGTATATTTCATGTGTGTGTCTGTGTGTGTGTGAGTGCGTGGGTGGCTGTGCGCCCACATAGTCGTAACATAAGCAGCTAAGAATGTATGTCTTTAAATGCGCTATTTCTTATCAAAGACATAACAGTAAACATTAACTTGCATTGCAAATGGGTACGAAACATTTTGAATGCGTTTAATTTGTGACCTTCATGACTGAATCCCGATTCGGTTACAGAGAATTTCAAACTTTGGAAAATATGTAGTTTATATTGTCACAATGAATCAATTATAATTCGTATTTTCTTATCGCATTTTGAATTCGCAAAAGAGAGCAATTGAAATCCGCAAAAGTGAATAGGTCATAAATGTTGCATGCATGTGTAAACTGGAATGTGGATAGGGGACCCTCGTTGATTTCTCACAGTCGACAAATATGTATTCATAAAAACAGGTCTACAAGGTAATATGTAATTCTAAAAGTAAAGCTCCTTCCTTGTTTTCAGCTGCACTCGTAATTGACTAAGCGGTTCAACAAGCTTTGTCTTGCAATACTCACATTTATATATAGTTTGAAAGAGAGATAATCAAGCAAATTATGGTGAGGTAAATGAGTTAGGAAGATAGAAATAGGGATATAGGTATGTTCTTAGTATTCTTAGAATGAATTTCACACATAGAACAAAAGCAAATAAACATCGTTATCTTTAATCGTTTAAGCTACGAATGCAATATGACGGAATCTCATTTCGTCTTAGTTTGATGTAAACTATCTAACAATCTTTGAACTTAAAGGTGTCATGTGAGTGACAGAACTTACTGGATGCGGAATTCATTCCTAATTTGTTACGAATCTGACACATTCCATTTGACTTTTTATCACAGTGGATAAATGTATGAAGGCCAAAACATGTCCGAAACATTCGACGCTATTGTTATGATTTTAGTTTGATGTTTCTCAGAGGAATTACCTCTGACATTTTATGGACGCAAATGATCAATACGTATAGGCTGTCCTACGTTGTTTTATTCGAAGGATTGACACAGTAGTATTTTAAGAAATAAAGCAGGACTAATTTGCAGATGAGTTTTAAGAATCTAATGATTGGGTTGTAAGCCATTTGACTAGCGTGACAAGATCTACAATATTTACAAAATGTCACTTTTAATTTTTGGCAAAAAAAAATGATCGACCGTAAAATATCCTCTATGTCATATTGATTCCTAAACTGACCAGTGAAGAGATTTTCATATACTAGATTAAGAATTTCCTGGTGATATGACTACGAAACGATAATGTGATAGCTCATTGACTACTCGTCAGTAGCTGGCACATGATGTAGTCTCCATTTACTAGTATGGTCCTACTTCTTATACTAAAAACAAAGCGATACTTGTATGACTTCAGTTTTGCTAATAGCCTACTACGACAATCAGGACATAACAGGATCTTGTCATTTTTATACAATAAGTATCTCTACCTTTTGTCACCCTTATGAGAATGTGGAGATTGCGTCATAAATTATAATGACTATGTGTAATTTGTCTTGACTGATACATACCACAATCATATATTGACCTCGTCAAAATGCTGACCGATGAATGCTTCATCTTAATAAATAATTTCCTGATCAATATTGTTATCACTAGTTCTTTTGCAATTTATATGGTATACTTACTCTTTTGATATTGATCAATGATTTCAATCGCAAAAAAAGCAAAGTTGTGATCAATATACATTTTGTCGGCTGCACGTTCATTATTCAAATTTCATTTCACTGCTAGATCATGGCCGTGCCATACATAAATACCTAACAGTTGTAATGAAATAACTTTTCCGTTAGTAACGGGTGGTACGACTAAGTCTGATGCGAAGTTAACATAATGAGAGGACACTAAAATATACATCCCCACCTCCCTAAACAAAACCAGATTTAGTAGCAAAGGACTTGTTACAAAGGACTTTGGGAGACTTGACAGAACCACAAATAAGTGATATGGAATAAATATATATGGCTCGTTTACGATTGTTCATAAAATAAAATAAAAACAGAAAAAGTAGAAATATATGATTCTAATCGGTAACTAACATATACATAACAGAACATTATAAAATAAAGTGGAACTCCTCTTTTATTTGTCTTTTCTACATAACATACATGGGGGTATGCCTTTATGGCGTCCGTCATCTATAGCTAAATGTGTAATACATTTTGTAGATATTTATGCAAATTAATGTTTGCATAAAATTGAACAAAAATATTATCATAAAATGTACTAAAGAGATATGCCTTCTGTGATATTTTATGTCTGAATTCCAATCTTGATTAGAATTAAAATTGCCTTTAAGAGATTGTCTGAAATTCAACAAAAATACTTTTTCATTGTATGTTCCATATCTGAATAGTATGTCGTTATTTATCGAACCACATGTAACTTTAACAGACTTGGCTATCTGTTTCACGTAACATCGTCTTGTATATCACTTATTACCAATTCGAATCAATCAAATCGAGTGTGTAATGCATTTGCAATAATAGTTAAAGAGGTAGTCTCCACATTGTCGTCGTCGTGGAAAGGAGTATTTATGTCTCTGAAAGTTTATAAGTCATGTATGGAACCTATAATTTACCTTTTCAATTGTATGGAATATTCATATCCCCAAATTTCAGTTGCATAAATTAATACAGGTATAATCATAACATCAAACTTCAGGAAATCTTTACGACTCACAAAGTCTAGTCTTGGATAAAGACATATATGGTCTAATAGTAGTCTGCTAATTGTTTTGTTAAAAGCATTAGCAGGTTGCAAATTATTCTGAATCAGTATTTTCTTCTATTGATATTGACATATATGAGATTTACCAGTACGAGCACATTGTACATATCAAGTCCAAAGATATTGTGGCCATTTACAATCGTAGCTGTTATTGTTTTCGAAATGGAGAAACTATGGAACTTTTCTCTTGTTTTAAATGAGGGTACTAATCTAACACTTTTATTAATATCCAAAGCTAAACCTTTGGATATTAGGTGCTTTTTGCTTGCCAATTCTAATTCTTTCAATTTCATTGGCATTTCCATTTATCGTGCTTACTTTTGATTACAGTGAGATTTGAAAGTTTCTTTTATGTATTTTTAATTACATGTACATTTTTTTTGCATCTGTTTTAGCATCTTTACGTTTCTCTTTATTCTTTCTGAACTAGCATTTTCATTTGCAACAATTCTCCTTCAATTTCTTCTTTCTTGATTTAAATTAGTTTTTTTGTCTATCTTTCTCTTCTTCCTAAATTATGTAATGAAGCTGAGTTTACTCAGTTTTATTTGCATCTAATTCTAAAATAATTTAAATTATATTTCTTTAGTTCTGAGCCAGACACGTTTGATAATCAAATCAAAATAACAAGAATCGAAACGAATCGGAAATATATGTTTCACAAAACAGTGTCTAAGAATGTGGATATTTTGTTTTATTAAAAACGATTTTACGTTTCAAAGAGAATAGTGTCTTGCAAGATACATTAATTCATACCTTGTCAAATATTTCTACACAATTTATATACATATTTAACATTTTTGAAATGTGGATCCTTGAAGAGGTCATAATTTCTGTTACTATTATACGGTCATCAACTAAGCAAGAGGAGAGGCAACATAACAAGTATTGCAGAACTCAATATATAATTAAATTGAGAGTCGACTGTTCATATTAGTACAAGATGATTGCATGTACTTTTCTGCCAACATTTCTTTTTTTATCAACATTAAATTGTCCATAGTTCTTTTAAATCAACTCACAATTTTCCGATAATAATATTATTATAATAATTATAATATAATAATAATTATAATAATATTATTATAATAATTATAATATAATAATAATTATAATAATATTATTATAATAATTATATATATATATATATATATATATATATATATATATATATATATATATATATATATATATATATATATATATATATATATATATATATATATATATTATAATATTTTAGTCTAATGTGCACTGTGTAATTCCAGTGAATAATTCAAAGAAATGTTCTTCTGAAATATATCTAACACAACATAACATACGTATACGGAATGAGATGTTAAAATATGATAACGAAAATAAGAGTGAAATGATTACCCAACACTATTCATTTATATACAAAAACAAAGGATGAAAACACATTTTGTTCACACTAGCCACGTGATATTAGGTAAATATCACAAATTGTTAAAGAACTAATTTAAACTAACACATCAACTGTAGAATAACTGATTTCTTCCAACAACCCATTTGACTGACCTGCCCAGCTGTAACTAATCGCAAACGTTTTAAACAAGTTCATTATTAGAACTTTGACTAGATATATTATAGATAATTTGCATTAAACAGACAATCTTAATATCTCATATAAAATGGATACCCGTATTATAAATTAGCTATATATATTTTTGCTACGATATATGGTTTAAATCTCTGAATCGTATGTATGTATGTATGTATGTATGTATGTATGTATGTATGTATGTATGTATGTATGTATGTATGTATGTATGTATACCAGACGGAGCTGTTTAAAACAATTAAAATAGCTGCTGAGAGGAAGAACTATTGATACACATCTTTGTGAGTCAAGAAAACAAATAATCACCAGCGGAAAGGATGCATTTTATAAAGGTTTCAACATTGTTTTTATCAAAATAGGTCTTGACATCAGTACGGAAACAGATCGTGAACTTTTATATTAATAACTTTTGACGTGTGAGGTCTTTGAAACAATCTTGATATCGATCTTTGATATGCATCCACACAGAGTTAATTTTCCTTTGCAAAGCCGACAAGGCTTAATCAAGTTCATTTTCTACAATTCGTAAATATTTTTGATATGCTTCAGGTATCATCTCATTATTCCCTAGCCAAATCATAAGCAGTACTTTGTTATAGAAACAGCAAAGTGTTGACTTCACGTGCGTTGCCAATAAGTACACTTTGCGTTAATAAAGACCAATGGTGTCATAGACATTTCACTTTTTTCAGCATTTCCATTCCTAGAGAAAGATGGTATTAAGATAACATTTCTGAAAATATCATAATTGAAGTTGTGCATAAAGTGTGCTTGTCCTGCAACGTCTAAATCTTTGACATCAATTGCATCTCCGTTTTGCTCTTTCTTTCTTTAATTCTTGTTTTATCCATAATGATTTTACTTCCAAAACGGCAAAAGGTCTGGCAACCTCAACTAACTTTTTGATAAACTAGACCCCCTTTTGGGTAAAATTTGAAACAAAATTTACTATATTATATTAATGCTTGCTAATTTCACTAAACTGATTTTTAAATATGTACAATTAAAAGTGGAAATTAAGTAATTTTTTCTTATAAGCAATTTCATTTTTTATGAAGCAAATCAAAGACACTCAATCTTGAAATAGCCACCAAGCTCTTTAAAAACTCTTTCATTTTTAACTAGGAAGCAAATAAAAAAAAACAGATGTAAAAACGCACTGGAACTTAAAGTGGAAATTAACAATTTTGTTTATCACGGCAAGACAAGATAAATTGAAAGGGTGTGGGAAGAAAGTCCTTTTCTTGAAACGTCTTTCTATAAACTTGTTTTTAAGACTAAGGCTAAACTCAAATATAAAAATAGTTGTAACATTTAACAGTAACTCCAACCATCGTCAAAATAAAATATCTCGGTCATAATATATTGATTGCTCGATTGTGTATTTTTAACGTAGCGTTAACAAATATGAGTGATATCAATACGATGTAAGCAGTGTGGCAGTTTATACGTGATATCTAGCACTGAGACATTTTACCACAGACATGTGACACCATGACCCAACCAGTCACAGTATCGTGATACCAGTCCGACAACTCATACCACTACCATTTTAATGCTGAACAACCAGCAAGACAGCTGCCAGTAAAATGTTTATATGTCTTAAATTGGACTCAGCCGGGGTTAGAACTCGTACCAAGTACGACACTTTTTCCACGTAGGCCACTGGCTTGGACGTTTTGAAAATGAATGTTAGCTTAAAGTACAACGTAAATTCAAAATGTTAAGCAGGTATAATCAACTATATATCTCTGTCTGTCTGTCTGTCTGCTTCTCTCTCTCTCTCTCTTTCTCTTTCTCTTTCTCTCTCTCTCTCTCTCTATATATATATATATTAATATATATATATATATATATATATATATATATATATATATATATATATATATATATATAAATCTCTGAATATATATATATATATATATATATATATATATATATATATATATATATATATATATTAAAAAACACTTACTTATCCCATACTCCGGAATCTATCAGTACCGCGACCTTTACATAGTAATTGTTCTTCAGCTGTCGAGTTTTACCTGTGGAGAAAATTTGCATCAAAAATACCTTTCCATGCTAAATGGTTCAAGTGTCAGTAATATAATCAATTTAAATATGCATGATTTGTATACTCTTAATCTATATTACATTACAGTACCGCCTAATGAGGTATAGTTTCAGAGGACATGTACTATTGGATAAAAATATTAAATGAACAGTATATAATTAAACATTAATTTCACATTGGTGATAGAAGTTATGATTGCATTTTCATATATATTAAAATCGTACCATTCTTGCTTCTTTTATTATGATGGTTCATAACTGTTGCCCATTTATCCCGTAAATAACTGTGTTTGTTCTGTCCAGTGACAAGTTGGGAAGGAGCTTTAAGTTCGATCTCATTGGAATTTGCTTCTGTAAAGTAAATTGTTCTTTATCGGATAAACGGACCAGTAGATAAATTAAATTATATCGTTCTGCTTGTCGTCACTGTTCTCTACATACAAGCAAAACACATTCGAATAAGGAATCAAAAAGATTCGTTCGAGAGATGAGAAATGGGTCATCATTCTAGAAAGTTTCCTTACTATCACCTGATGTGATCTTCTTTTTAAATCAAGAGAAACGAATTGTAGTTAGACCAAAATGTATTCAATTTTCATAATTCAGTTTGCCTTATTGCCTCATTGGAAAAAGAACATAAAATAACATTTAAAAAAAGAAACAAAAATTATCAGTCAAATGTATATGCAAATTTGTATTTGCCCTAAATGTGTACCATCCGGGCGTTTCTACAAAACTTATGTGAATAATGTGACTATGGTTTGATAGATAAAAAATTAATGCAAACCTTTTGTTTCGACTGAATGTTGGATATTTGCCTGGTCTCGTAGAATATACCGTTTGCCAAGTACATGCGGAACTTTCAAGATATCACCTGATGTGTCAATAGTCTCATCTGGTTGAAGATCGTAACTTCTACTTCCAATTTGTATGTTTCCATTCTAGGTGAGGGTGGAAAGGAACGCTCAATAACACACACACACACACACACACACACACACACCACACACACACACACACACACACACACACACATATATATATATATATATATATATATATATATATATATATATATATATATATATATATATATATATGCTAACGATAATCGTTTTTACCATATGAAATGTAGTATAACAGGTGCCACAATGTAAATGAATCATTGACTGAAAAAGTGTCAATGCGTGGAAAAGTAGTTACAGAATCAGAACTTATTTTATTATTTATTACTGAACCTATATTACAACCAATATATAATAATGTGTCATTATTTGTAGCCACAATATCGAACCATTAGCTAAGTTTATTGAAATATCAATACTAACAAAATGGTTGTGTATAATGTATAAATCAACCTTATCAAAATACATCACGGTAAAATAAATAATGTGAGAAAGATACCCAAACTCAGACAAAAGAGGAATTATTCGAATATCCCTGATGTCATACATGTAATTATATTCGCTTGAAATAAAATATTGATCTTACTAGTGTAATACCATATATGAAATATGATCGCTATATTTGCATCGTGTATTGCTGAACAAAAACGTATGATACATGATAGGTATCTATTTATTTCACGTTGTATTAAGTACCTATACGATACTATTCATGAGAAGCATATCGTCTATCAAATTATTCAAGCAAATTATCAAATGCTACTCATTATTCATGTCCAGTATCACAATTTAATCCATCGTTTGATTCTGACATTACAAAAGTACTAGGAAACATAAACATTTAACGGATGCAAGAAAAATGCGTTAAATATAGAAAAAGCAATACTTTATAAGACTTCACTCTTACATGAAACAATCATGATTCACGCTGTAAACAGAGTTCTTTATGATATTAGCATGTAGCAGCAATGAACTTATTGGATCATTATATTGCACAAGGTAAATATATGATATTACTATTATTCAAGCATACCTGCATTATTAAAATCGGTTTAATGACTTAAAATTTCTTACTCCTAATATTTATAATGGTGATTTACAAGCTATCATTAACCTTCATGAATTATTTCTATGACTCCATAGATTTAGGAGGAACGTAAGGTGAAAAAGAATATAAAATCCAATACGTCGGTATGGAGAACGACGCAAACGTTTGTACTATACTACTCCGATCTAAACACTTGTATCTGCATGAACAACTCAAAACATTTGCGTTTGAACCAGTAATCACTAAACGGCTAGATGTATATATATATATATATATATATATATATATATATATATATATATATATATATATATATATATATATATATATATATATATATATATATATATATATATATATACACACACATTGATATATTGGGTGATTATTGCGGCTTAAAATCATCTTCCAAAACCAGACCTTGATAATCAATAAAGCATTCACTATTATGTACCTCAATTGCAAATAAAGAGGAAAATATAAATGGCTAAGCCACACTTGTTATTATATTTGCTTCTGATATTAACATGCCATATGTTCAATTTGTTAATTAAAAAGCATTCTCAAAAGTGTTATATTTATGTATGAAATATTTTATGAATATAATTTTTAATGGAAATTTTTCATAGCAATCCTATCCTAGTACCACACTCTTGTAATTCAATATGAAATACTTGATCATTTCAAATGAAGCATTTCCGCCTGGGTTCATGTTTATGATATAAAGCTTGACTACTCATCGTGGTTCACACGAATACAATCTTAGTACTTGTATACGACAAAGATCCGTACAAGTTTAAGACGTATAAGCGTAAGTAAAATTCCTGCAATTTTATCAGAGAAAATTTAAGAAAATACATGTGTCTAAAGTTTAACCAATCCATTATATATTCTGAACGATGAAGCTTGTATTTGTTTGCCTCATTCAAAGACGGCATACACAATCAAGGTTTGTTCTTCTTGCTGCAACGTTGTAGCGCTATGTGGATGCAATGATGCTGTAGTGTCTGTCCTGTTTAGTGTTGTTGTTATCGTGACCAAAATCATTTGTAAATCAAACTACTTTAGGTCATAATTCTAAATCTGTTTGCCAAGGCGAAATTATAACAGACAGTATGTCTGCATTTATTAATATCCAATGGTCTTCAAACAGGTGCGAGACGGGTTTGTATTTGCATCTTAACGCTTGCATCTAAAATTATGGACCAAGAAAGCAAACAAAATGTTAAGTCATATATCACAAGCTGAATGTCTGGAATCTATTTGTGTTTCTCGGAACCTACATTTTTCTAAATCACCAAGGCACAACATTCTCCAGTACAGTAAGTACATAGGATATCAAATGTTTTATGCACATGCTGGAAAAGTTCTATACATTGTAAGAGAATAATGCACTTACTATCACTCTGTCACACTTATGATTTGATCTTTTGACACATCGGACGGTCATGTATGCCCCATTATCCATGTCCTGATAGTAAGCAACATCCTATTTAAATAAACACATGTCAAAAATCAGATGGTATGTATTTTCAATGTCGAATACATATGTTTGCAGATAGTTTATAAAATATGTGAGTTGACTTAGTTTGTTACTTAGGTATCTATGTATCAGGAATAACATTTCGGAGTGTTTATGTATGTGAATTATTCAATAGTTATTATAGGGACGATATGTTAGATTGATTACGACCTAAATTGTAAGGTTGGTAGATGAATAGTTCCTGATTTGTATAACGAATACGTTTACATAAAATGTGTAGTGCGTAAACGTTTGAAAAACTTCTTTGAAAAGTCAGGTTTGGGTAACAAATATAGGCGATTTACGGGGTGCAAATTGAGAATGTGAAATGTCATATTATAACTGAAGAAAACAATGGATTATGTCTGGTTTGAAGCTACTTAGAGTTGGTTCGGCATCTACCATATTGTTTTTCAAGGTCACATATCTACCAATTTAGTTTTGCAAACAAACGCGACACGAGTAAAACAAGAAAAGAAACATGATTGTTTTAAACAATCTTCTGTTTGAAAGCGGAAGACAAGACACATCAATGATGAAAAGTTTTTATTAATCAGTAAGCAAATTAGAAATGGCTTACCAGCGTTGAAACTAAACATCGAATCAGGAACGAAATTAACAATACACAAATATATCTAACTGCATAAGTTACTTAGTCACGATACTGTGATTGATGACGATGTTCACACAATGTCATGCATATTTCTCTTTGTAATGCTTCACCTTCACCAAGGAATGTAGTGATTTTACTTGTCAAATGCAAAATACTCGTACATTGTAGAAAACGAAAACATGTCTAGCACTCACAAAATGTCTTCTCGAGACGATAAAGATCATGAATAAATTGTTGAATAATTCAAGATGGATAACGTTTGAAATGACAAAGTTAGACTTTATTATATGAAGCAAATCAATGTATATAAAGAGAACAAGAAATAACGTGGTATACTTGTATAAGAAAAAACTGGTATACTATTCATTCATTATGGAAAATTTGTAAAATTGTTCAGATTCTTCATCATTAGTTATTGTTTGAACATCTCGCAATCATTGAATGTTTGCCACCGTCGTATATTTTTGTACAGTCGTCAGATATTTTGTATAAGTAGTTTTTCCTTGTGATATCCTGAATGACGAAGTAAATGCTGTATGAATTGCAACGCTGACATATTTGTCTTTTGCATTTTTATATACTTCAGTGAAGTTAACTGTTTTTATGTCTGTTATCATTAAAATGGATGGTTCATTCATCTATATATCTTCTGATCAATTATCTTCATTGAATCCGCGCCACTTGTTTGATTTCTTTAAAAATGTAGCACCTACTAATACTTAGTTATATTATTTTACTGTTATAATTGTATCTATGAATAAATGATCAAAAACAAGTGGCGCGTATTCAGTTAACTTAATCCTGTAAATCAAAAATTTGTAATCTAATGAAATAGTACCTCCTTTTCCAAATTTTTTTCTTTCTTCAGGATAGATCGACCATCATTCAACTGTTCTACAAAGTAGATGTCAGCATTGGGATCAATATCATAGTTCCTCCTTAAGTTTAAGGTCAGGTCATCGGATCCTCTCCTGAGATGAAAGGTCAATTGATGAGGGAGGTCGGTGTCACCGAGTGTCCGTTTGTCGGTCTGGAATCTTGTGGTCACGTCATTCAACCAAACCGTTTCCAGACTTGTAGTATCTGGCCAAACGCAGATTCATGTTTGAGAATAAATGTAAATTCTGACAATCAGTATAAAGGATATATGGAGAAAATAAGCAAGTTAAAAGGTTTGCGCTTTATATGTTCTACTTTCAATAAGTAAGGGTTCTGAATGTCTTTAAATATATCTTGGAAGACATCAATGACAGCGATGTGCAACAACGATCAAATAATTTCAATAAAATTTCGATTAGAAACCTAGGAAGTCCCTGTATTTATTTTGTAATTAAATGACACTCTCAGAGTCATATTTGACATTTGAGAATTCAAAGAGTGGCAATTTAATTCTCTCATTTCTTGAAACAATAAATTGAATGAATTAACTGTTTTTTATCGTACCCACATTTCAATGACCAAGTATCTTTATTGATGTAGACGACGTTGCATCATTCATGGCAACATCACAGGAAACCATCTACACAAGCCTTGAATTGTATATATTTCATCTACACCAAAATATCCAAGCTTCACTGAAGCATCTCAAACACAAATTTCGCTGTATTGTTGATGCAACCAGGTATATGAGAAGTGGGCGGCCTAATCATTTTTGCAGAAACATTTGAAAGAAATGCCAATATGGCATACAGTCACACGGTTAGGAATGGAATGTCCTTCATATATAGTATAAATCAACCTTGTCATAATACTTGACAAATCATATCGAATACAAATACAAATGAAGAAACAAACGCATGAACATCAAACCCCTGTTGTAAATTGGTACCGCTCAATCAGAGGACCTGGGCGAGATGATGTGGTGCTGTGCCGATTGTATATTATACACAAAACGTGACGCGTGCGTACCTCCTACGCGTTGAACCTGAACACAAGGAAATACTATGCAAGCATACACTGATAGTACAACACATCTCTCTCCAATCAAAGTTGTGTATTGTCATTGTGTTAATCATATTTATCACATAGTAGATATAGTTTTCCTATATTATGTGCAGTTTTATATTTTGATATTACCATACATTAAAATATCACTTAATTATTCCAAATAAGCCCATTACATTATTGAACAGTATTATCTGTATTGATTTTCTGCTATTGTGTGAACCCATCTTTCTTTTTTGTTTTAAAGAACATATTTGCCGCTTTTGTTTCGAATCGACTGGTATAAAATAATAGGGGAAAAACAGTCTCGTCTGCTTCATTATTCCCACATAGGGTTTTAAGGTAAATTATAACATAGCATAACATGAAAAATTACTAAAACCACAAGGGAAAATATTACCAAGTAAAACTACGAGTATTGCTTTGGTGGGGTGGGGGATTTGGGCGGCGGTATATTGTAGCATCGATCCCACACTATATACAAGCGTGGTTTAAATAATCACGTACAGAAGGAAACAAACTCACCACTGTTTTGAGAAGTATTTGGACATAAACCGTCCAAATACGGACATATATTTGTACAACTACTGCATATTTACATGGTAACTATGTGATGCACTACCGAGAAAACATGAAATTTGATTGTATATTCATTGGTTCACTGTTTCAAAATCAAATAATGCAAATATCCGGTACATAATACATGACAGTCTATATGGGAAGCCCTGGATTCAGTAAAACGTCTTTCACACGAATAGTGCCATATCAATGTAATGCTTAACTCTAAAGTGACACTTTAATGTTACGTAAACTCGGATTGTTAACTTTACGCGTAGTGCATGAAACAGTACTAAATCAGACACATTATACACTGCGTTGAAAAATGATAGTATCTGTGCAAAATGTTCAGTTTATGTTCTCAGAATGAACGCAATTATTCGTTCGTCTTTAACTTTAAACAAATGTTCACTGAAATAAACTTTACGTGATAAAGAGAGTCTCAGATGGTAATGATGTAACATTAAATTTATGAAAATCATTAAATATGTTAAGCAGTTGCTCGCCAAGCCAGGCAAAAGCTGTACATTATTCAACTCGTTTTATAACTTTATTTCTAAATCATTACCCATTTGATATCCTCTGTATAGTTTTACTTTAACGGCATAAAGCAAATATGTTTCACTGATTCTACACGTCTTTTTATAAACATTTGACAGAATTTTAAAGCCATGAAATTTTACACGTTATTTTTCCATGCTTTGTGTCTGTATCATAAAGGTTTTACCTTCCTAATTTTTTGCCATTCATTTGACAACTTTTTCAAGGTACCTTAATTTTTACCATATTAGATAACATTATTGCGGTACTAATTCAAGAAGTGTAAGCACATTAGTGAACCCCAGTATATTGTTAACGTCGCAAGAAATTCAGAAAAATGATACAGAAATAAATACTGGAAATCACAGTTACATTCATTAATCTCTATTGATTGAACCATTATAAATGTTTTAATAGAGAAGAGTTCATTTATGTGATGTATCTACTTCAATATATAATTATGAAGCTTGAAATGATCCAAAACCAAGAAAATTATCTACAACATTTGGACTGAATAAATATTAGGTAGATGCATGGAGCAAGCATACAAGAGATACACTGGTTTACCTGGAGGATAATGTAGTATTTGAAAAGAAACCAGACTAGATTTGTTTCTGGATTCAGATGATTTCTTTTAAAATTATTACATATGCAATTATTGTTATTTGTGATTTATCTCTCGTACATGGCCTTAAATGAAACATACATGATAAAACGTTATCTGAAACGCTACTATTAGAAGCAAAATAAACATCTTTCAGATACAAAAGTGTTAATATTGATAGGAAAAAGTAACTACTCTCAAATTTAAGTTTTTAACAGAGAAATATCATCAGTGAAGTACCACATCGGAAGAAACATTAATTTGTCGCAAGAGGATACGACGAATATCGTGGATGGAGTCGATATTCGGTGCAGGTACATATTAATTCAAAAATGAAAGAACCTAAGCAAATAATTCTGTAATAAAAAATTGTAAAGCCGTTTTAATAGCACAATGATTCCGTTAGTTGTTCTAAAGCAAACACCGAGTAAGCATTTGAATGACCCAGTGCATACACTTTTATACATATTGTGAAGCTAACAAAGTCGATCCTAGAATATAATTTAATTACGGCGTCATTCCTTAGAAACCCCAACGTGAAATTCTGTGGTTAAGGATCAGATAGATTCACGGGATAGTTTTCTAATTCTATCGGCTTTGTCTACAGATATTGAAAATGTGCTAGTGATTGCTATAAGGTTACTTAAGGTTTTAAACTAAGTGTACGGAAATGACAAAAACCATAAAGTTTTGTAAAATTCAACAAATATATTTCACTAAATTACACATTAAAAAGTTTAAATAAAGAAATGTACATTGTTTTGAATTAAATCCCAATTATCCCTTATAATTTGATCATATATGTAAATGAACAGAGTCCAATTTAATACCGGTGATGTTTCAAAACGTTTCCGATACTGACTTCTGATGTGCCTGTGCTCTTGCATGTGTTACTTTGCCGATCGCTTGGAATGTGGTGATGTCCGAACAGTCTTCGTATTACCATAATATAATCCATAGTATCTTTACCTGAATTCGCTACATGTAAAATTACTTAGTACGGCCCGAGAAGTATTAATGTGCACTTTGTAATTCCAGTTAAAGCTTTAAAATAAACAAATCATCTCAGAAGAGCTGTCAATTTTCCGTCACGACCCTATTGCGTTAAACGAAATAACAGAAACTATATAATATGATGTTTACAAACTCAATGTCACCAGTCAGGATGTCCATGTCTATTATTGACATAGGTTTGGCATAAATTACAAATATACATAACATATCATAATAACAATGAAAACTAAATGTAAATAACAAGTATCTTGCATAAGTACTTGATGAATTATTTTCGCTAAGCAATAAGGAGTTAGTACATGTATACCGAATTATGGTAGATCTAAATATAATATCTATTCGAATTGAAGACCTTTTTTAAGTCTAAAAATATAATACAACATTGCTTGTGCTGAATTTGAACAAACTGTACGATACATTAGTGGATACTGTGGATTGTTGCATAGCTATCGGCTCGTTATAAAAAGGTATTTTTGAATCAATACAATTTAAATTTAGACGTTATAATGACTGAAATTTCACAAACCAACAAAGTATTATCTTTGGATTGAAAACTACGCTGGTGCTGGAGATAAGTATTCGGATACCTCTGTATGGAATGCAACATATTTATAAATTTAAAATTCCTAGCAACTGGCCATGTTTATCTTAGAGTCATTATATGGTTGTTTTAACTTTAATGTTATATAAACTTCTTCGTATTTTAGTTTCCATTATTTTACGGTTTGATTATCTTCTACAGTACTGTATCCATTAGAATGTTCCGTTAGTAATGACATATTAGGATATTAACTGGTAAGTCGATTTAATTTTTTTTATTTATCATAACATGTTTCTAGTGTTAAGTCCCTAAATGATCATTGCTGAGGTAGAGGTACTTTAGAATTATCACAGAAATGCCCTTCGTAGTCTGAGCTTGATATCATCATTGAAAAAGAAAAAAGGTTATATTGCCACTTGACCGTTGCATGTTGTATGCATATGGTGTAAATATATATTTTACCACTAATACATTTCATTATCTAATGTGAAATACATTATAATTATACATGCTAGTTTTGTAGGGCAATGTATAGTTCAACAAGGTTAAATTATCATCTATATAATGAAACATATTTCTCTTAGATGATGTTGAATCTTTCCCACTTGATCAAGATATTTACATTCTTAACCATCTTCATATTTCCGTAAATTACAGCCACCAGCAAACTAGTTCTCGTTTTTCAGTCAGCAACCATTTGATCCGAAATCTGGTTTATGATGGACGAAGGGATAACGTTATCGTCTGACATCTACAATATGCCTCAAGCGTGAAAAGGTGTAAACGTAGAATGTGAGTTAAACTTTGTAAACCAACTATCGAGATCAGTGAATTATAGTGCGAGGCATGTGCATATTAAATGATAAACACACATTAAATTAGTAAGTAACTTGCAGCAAAACTCAATAACAACAAGGGTCTGTGAATTATGCGCTAGTTGTCTTTCAAATTTGTGTATAGTCGTACGCATCATAATTTTAGAAATGTCTCTCACGTCGATTTACGCTAGCAAAAGAATATGGTGACAGTACCGAACATTTTGAATTCTTTAACAATGGTGACCCTCTGCAAAATGTATATATGTTTTAATGTGAAAAAAACCGAATTTTCTTTGTTATGGTAGAATTGGAAATGACAATATCCTTATAATGAACGCAAATGTGTCTTCGCTCACGTTTTATACATTTGTGCTTGTCCAGCCAACGTGGACAAAAGTAACAAAAGTGCTGTGCGCCCTCGATTACGACCATAACAATATGAACTACATTGCTAGCTGCTGTAATAGAGTTAAACATGGCTGTATGAATATTTAGTTTTTGCAGACGACATCCTGGAGATAATTTAAAGCGAAGGTTTAATATTTACAGCAAAGTGATTCTTTGCTGACATAATATTATTTCGCGTAAGAAAATTTGGAACAATAGGCTTGTTGAATGTGGTGTATAGAAGTTGTAATACCAAACAATGTTCCAAAATACACCAAAAATGTATTAGTTCTGAAATTTATACAATAAGAAAATAAATAAAATATCAAGAAAAGTACCTGAGCGAACATATGCTAGGAATCCAACTACCAAAATTAATACACATGTGGTCATTCTCAAAGGCTTAATGACGTCTGTGTAACTTGTCAACGTTCAGTCATTATAGTTGTGCTAAATAATTGTAGCTATTATATAAGATTCTATGGGCGTTAATTCCGAAGAATTTTCATTTTGTCGCGTGTCGATTTTCCTATGGTTTCATTGTTTCAGTGTTACATAATGTTGTACATTTAGAGACTTACTTGGTTGAACTGGTTTATATTAAGCAGGTGGTATAGTCATCCATTATAAGTGAAAATGTATGCCTGGATATGTGCTTATATTATTTTATTTAGAGTTATAGTTCAATGCACTTCACATATTGTCTGGCCTGTTACGGTCTGGTGCTTTTGAATACGTCAATTATACACAACAGGTGACCATTGTTGTGATCAGAGGTATTTTAAAATAAACATACGTTTGATATTTAACTATTGGCAAACGCATAATATTACAAAACACAAATGTATTGCTTACGTTTTAATTATTTTTTTTATTTGATTATCTTTCTTTTTGATGACTCGTTTTCTAGTTAATTCATATTGTTTGATTGCCTGTCTATTTCTCTAATTCTATTTTAACGGCAGAAAATGTATGTACGTGCTTGTATGTTTGCGACCCTCTCTTTGTCTGTCTGTCTGTCTCTAATTATTGTGAAATTTCAAACTCCATTGGCTGATTGGCTCTTTAAAGCTTCATCAACTAATCGTTCCTAATAACTCGAAATGTTTTTGACGCATTGAGTTCTGAATGGAAGTCAGCAATACCTTTCAAATCAAGTGACGAGAAGGCAGTAAATGGGAACGATATATTGCTTATACATTCATGTGCGTGTCTGTTTGGGCGTGAATGTGAATGTATGTGCGTGCGTGGCTAATGTTTGCACAGGTAAATATGGTAATATAATTGGAACCAAACACCTACCATTGAAACCAAAGAATTTAAGTGAATTATAATTAACCTTATTGTGATAATCACTAAGAACCGCAGATATAGTAGCTACATTGAAATGTGATAGAAAAAAATATTGTAATTTCAGGTGTAAATAACGTATTTTGTAGGTCTGTAGCTTTCAGTAAGTATTGTTAATATTAATACATGGCTGATGTACCTACAAGGCGTTACATTACGCTGTTAGATATATGTTGAAACGTCTCTTAGAAATAATCTGAAAGACATTATACATGTAACAATCTTCAAAACAGAGAATTTTACTTATCGTAATATCATATTATGCAGTAAAATCACAATGAGCAATAATTAATCACAGAAAATGGACAAAGTTATAAGCAAATTTATGCGTGTTTTCTGAAGTCTTTTGGTACAGGTTATCACGTCATGAGACACATAATGTGAAAGTTGAGAATCTGAAACAGTGTCTTGCTAAGGAGCAGATGTTATGATATTATGTGAATTGACATTAAGGTTTACTATAGTATACCGTCAAGGCTCATCACATAAATATATTATAAAGTAACTTTACCCAGTAGCGCACCCCACTCGATATGTGATGAAAATGTAACACAACATTGGTGGCACGGATATGAACTGAAAGTATTTGAAATTACATCTAAATTCTAGTTGGATTTATGTATCAATCTTGGTCAAACAAATCTCTGTTTATCTCAATTAATATTATTCTGTTATAAAGAAAGTGAAAGACATACCAAACTCTTTGCTTCTTGGTTTAAATAATGTCTAAGATAACTTAAATTCTAAGATGGTGTTTATGCATCAATGACTGCTAAATTTATCAGATTAAGTAAATTTTCCATGATGAAAGTTTAGTAAGACTTTAACTCCATAACACTATATATATATAACATTGCATGACATGTTACGACGTGTTAGCTTTGATTATTTTGGACCGAGAACTAACAATATAACCTCTGAAAAAGAGATACAAGAACGTGCTATGGTGTATAGTGGGATGGATACCGAATTTCAGGCTGATAGGCGACACCTAAATTGTTTTATTAAGAATAATAGTGTCTTAATGGGATGCTTGTGAAAATTGTATTTAAAATAAATAATGTCCTGTATTAAACGAAACAGAACAGTTTATCCGTCGTTTTTTGTTCTCATATTTTTGTTAGAGAATGTATTGGCGATGGCCCGAAAACAGGTCTGAAGACTTGAACCTATAACAATAGAAACAAAACAATTGGGTGTTGGGGTGGGTTGGAGTTTAAAACATTTCTGGGATTTGTAAATATATAAGATTGCATTATTGAAGTGCTTCTCAGTGAGTTGATGCTAAATGATTTATTATAATCTCTTTTACGGGTACTATAAATGATACTTGAACGTAACTGATTTATTTATAAGAATAATACTATATTAAAGAGCAAGTTTTGATTGCCCTGAGTAATGCGTTGAATCTTTTGACCTGTTAAGAAGACTTTTTAATGGGTCAGTTATGAATGTTCCCCAAGAAGGTGAATGTCATTGTACCCTAATCCTTACACAGTCTGTATTCGTGCCTTAGAGACATGCATATCTTTAGTTCATTAACACATTTCTTAGGTACACATATCAGCATATAGATAGAGAGAAATTACAATTATGCAAGTCCCTACTGATTATAGAGTGCAATTCACCAACATTGGTTAATATCACTTAAATGTTGCATAACATTCAGATGTACACTTCAGCGTAACAGAATACGCTGTACAATCGATGAAAGGTATACTACAGAGTTTAAAAAAGGCATTCATTAGTGCTAAATATGTAAGTATAACGTATGACATTAGGCCAGTACCACTAAAGATTTACTTTCTTCAAGAAATCCAAAATACCAGTGATGTGTATAGTATCAGAGAGTTCCTTCATGTCATGTACATTATAGTACTTATCACGCGACGGTTGCAGGTCGGAACACTCGGTCATAAAGTGTTTAACAGTGAATGGTTCATTGCAAGAAACGTACTCTGGTGGATCTTCACCTTTTAGTATGTGGGAGTGGGTTATGTATGTATGACCAATTCTTATTCTTGCAATGCTAACCTCCTCCCTGCGGAAGGTTTTGTAGAAAGGAATACACTATCCCAGGGTTGGTTTAATGTCATGAAGTTTGTTATTCACTGTATCATCCCAGGATGCCTGCCACGTCTGGCGTAGGTACGTTTTTATACGAGGCTTAAAATCAGTAAACGGTAGTTTAAAATCAGATGTGTCTTGGGACATAGCCAGTTTAGCAGCGCGATCTGCTTCTCCATTAACTTTAATAACAATATGACTAGGTAACCAACATCGAATTATATTGTACGAAGTACTAAGCTCGGTGATGTGGACGAGAAGTCTGGTTTATAATGGGTTTTCCAGGTTGTGTCGTGACCGAAGCACTAATAGTGAGTCACAAAAGATAATGCTATTTAAAATATGTATATTCTTAATAACGTTCGGAGCAAGATATATTGCTCTGATTTCGGCTAAAAAAATGGACGCATCGTTTGTCAAACGAACGTTTGTTACGTGTTTGCTACTAATTAAAGCTACAGCAGCTTCTTCCTCATCATTGATCCATCAGTATAAATTCTAATGTAGTTTCTAAATTTGATGAGGAGTTCAAGATACGAGTTCTGGAAGATGGAAGGATTTGTCTCAGATTTTGTCCCATCGTGTAAATTAAATAGGACTTTGGGTTGTTTAAGTAGGATATGTGGTGTTTCCGAGACAAACGTTTTCTGAACTGTAGATTAATTTTGATACTGTCAAGGCTGGGTAATATTCCGATGCCAAATTAATGTATGTGTTTGGTTTGTGTTCGTATGAAAGTTTCTATTTGGGTTGAAAAACAGCAAAAATACAGGGTTCAGAGTGTTTGATCTAAAATTGAGAACATACTGTGCAGAAAGCATTTCTCTGCGAAGTGATACTGGTGGTGTATTCAATTCCGCACGAAAACATTCATATGGAGATGTCTTAAAGGCTCTCAGTGTGAGTCTTATTCCCTGATGATGAATTGGGTCAAGCATTTTCAAATATAACTTCCTACCTGAACCATAAACAACGCATCCTTAGTCTAGTTTGGAGCTGATAAATGTTCTATACAAATTGAGGATGACTTTACTTTACCAGCACCCCAGTCAGTGTGCGCAACTACTTTAAGTAGATCTAAAGCTTCCATGCATTTGGCTTTCAAATTCTTGATGTGTGGAATAAAAGTCAGTTTTATATCGAAAATAATACCCCAACACGTTGTTTCCTCAACTATAGGCATAAGTATTCCGTTCAGCGTGAGTTTAGGGTCATCATGATGTCTTCGCAACTGACAGAAATGCATGCATACTGTTTTCGATTTTGAACATTTGAAACCGTTAGTACTGGGCCAATTTTGGATCTTGTTGATATTTTGTTGCAGTTACTTTTCAATTTTATACATGTGCTTTAATCGATAGTAAATTTAAAAAAATGATCATCTTATCACATGCAGTCCACACTGGGAGCTACACAGTTGGTGATGCTATTGATTTTGATATTAAAAAGCGTCACAGATAAAATTATGCACCACTGGGGTACAACCATCTCTTGCTGGGGCATATCTGAGATGGTAGAGCCCACTCATACTTGGAATTCTTTGTCTGAGAGAAAGTCTGATATGAAAGAGGACAGACGACCTTTTAGACCCAGATCGTGCAGACCATTTAGTATCCAATACTTCCCTAATGTGTCATAAGCCTTTTCTAAATCAAGAAGACTGCTACTAAATGTTCCTTCTTGATAAATGCATCGCGAATAAATGTTTCCAGTCCAACCAGGTGATCGTTGGTACTACGACCAGCACAGAAGCCACATAGGTAAGGAGATATTAAATTGTTACTTTACAGGTACCATACAAGCCGAAAATTAATCATTGGTTTCATAGTTTTGCACACATAGCTTGTCAGTGCTATGGGCCGATAGCTGTTAGGATCATCGATATCTTTTACTTGGTCTGGGGATTGGTATTACTGGTGCTTCTTTACAACTCTTAGGTACATTTCCAACAATCCATAAATCATTAAATATTTCTAAAAGAGGTGTTAGTGACGATTCTGGTAGGTGTTTTAAGAACTGGTAATGCACTTCATCAGTCACAACGGATGTATCATGGGCCTTGTCGAAATCCAGCTCATATAGTGTAAACAGTTCGTTATAGATTTTAGAGTTGATGGATGTGAATTTTAAACGTGACTTTTCTTTTTGATATTTAATCTTCGGAAGGCTTCTGAATAATTAGATGAGAACTTATCGGCAAGAATATTTGCTATGTCATATTTGGAACTGAAATTTTTGATGTTTGTTTTCGGGTGTCGGAGAGAAGTGTGTTTTCTCTTTCCGTTTATTTTTCGAATAGCGTCCCAAACTGTTGCAACTGAGAAAAGAGAGTTGAAAGAAGAAATATATTTCTTCAAATATGCACGTATACATTCTTTGATTGTGCGATGAGTTTAAGCCGGGTAATACGATATTTGCTTAAATTTTCGGGCGTTGGACTATTGTAGACTTTATTAATGCTTGTCGGCGTTGTCTAACGACTTAGTTCCAATCCTTGATTACCGGAGGTTTCTTTGTGTTTCTGTTTCTATGCGGTATGGACTTTGGAATAGATTCTTCTGCGATCTCAATTAGAATTGAAGTAAAATGCTGTATAGGACTAACAGCGTTGAATACTGTATCATTATTTAGTCTAGTTTTACACAGTGTTTCAAACGTAACCCAGTCGGCCTTCTGTATATTCCATTGTGGAATTGTGTCATCAATTTTAGAGTAGATATTTTGAAGGTTGATTGAAAAGAGATCACTGTTGTGAAGGTCATCAGCGATCTTCCATTCATAGTCCAAAAGCAGCGAAGAAGAGCAAATTGTCAAATCTATACACGTGTATATACCCGTTTCTGGGTCTAAATATGTCGGTGATTTAATGTTTTATAAACACAGATCATGTCTAGAAATGAAATCTTCTACTGTGTGGCCTCTGTCATTTATGTGATTTTATCCCCATATAATATTATGGGCATTAAAATCCCCGAGTAAAATAAATGGCGCTGGACTTGTTGAACAAGATCGTCTAATTCGTTTGGTACTAGGTAGGTTTTTGAAGTAAGTAAATAGAGAAAAAAGTAATCACTCGATGTCGAGTGACGCTTACAGCAATCGCTTGTAAATTTGTATTTAATGGGATGACTCTGTGATGGGCTCTATTGTTGACAACAAGAGAGACTCCTCCTGAGGCCCTGTCAGCGTTTTGAAAGTACGTTTTAAACAGGGAAACGTTTTTAAATGTAACGTTATCTGTCTATTTTGGGAATGTTTCCTGTAAACATATTACTGCAGGATCGTGTTCATTTAAAAGCAGAAGAATATCATGGCAGTTAGCATGAAGTTCTCGACAGTTCCGTTGTATGATAGTGTTCTTCATTCTAACGTTAAGCTGGATATTGTGGAGCTAGGTTAGACCATTACGCCTTTTTACGTATTGAATGTAGTGTGAGCGAACCAGGTCAATGGAAAGTCGAGGAATATTTTCATTTCTTTGATATTTTCTGTAAGACCCTTTCGCTCACACTCAACAAGACGGCAATCCAATTTCAGTTTTTTTTAACGCTTTTTGCTGTACCAATAGATCCCGTAATGGTCTTTTCTATAACAAGTGCATTCGTTTTGATTTTTTTATGAACAACATCCTTGATTGTTTGTTAAATATTTAACACCTATTCACCCCGCTCACCATGGAGCCCAACGAGGGGACACTTTTCAAGTGCCAGGGATACACAGATGTTATACTCAGTAGATAAAATTACCTAGGATTAACCCGTAAAGTCTCCTTTTAGGGTCGGTATAAGTACCTCCCGATAGACCCGTTAAGCCAACGCCTAATAGAAAGTCTTCTAAACCTTGGGAAAGGGAAAGCTAAAGGGATAGTATGTAGTTGCAACGGTGGTATCATGAAACGTGCAGGGAATATAGAGAAGGTGAACAAGTAAAACAGACTTCGTAGTTCTCGGCGTGATAAGCCGTTTTGTCGAGACCGGGCCCATCCTGACCACCCATCTAGGAGAAGTAGAGGCCAAAGCATTGTATTGCATCGAAAAAGCCTCCGCTCAACTCCCAGCACCCTTTAGTTCCCCGACACGGGTCGCAACCAAAGGCAAACAGGTTGCCTCTACTTAGTCGCCTCTTACGACACGTAGTGAGCAACGTCGGGCCAATTCTACAACCCCAACCCGGAAGTCGTTAAAATTAATTTAAGTCACATTCATACATTTCCCCTGACCTAGACAATGATAACAAAGGTATATTAGTTCTGTACGCCATCGATTAAGACGATACTACCAATCTGTCAAGGCGTAGGTTGCTTCCTTTTTTGGTGGGGTGCTTCCAATATATTTCAATTAATATAGAATACCCACCCTGGCTCGTTGTTGTCATAAATTGAAGAAGTTGTAGAGAGATTTAAAGCTCTGAGCCTCCAGTCAGCGGTGCCGACAGTTAAATTAAATCAATATACAAATTGAAATTTAAATAACAACAATTTAAGAAAATTCAAACAGTTTTCTCTTAAATTCAATTCAGCTTATATCATATGACTCCACCAAGT
Organism: Unio pictorum; assembly: GCA_030141615.1. Taxonomy (NCBI): domain Eukaryota; kingdom Metazoa; phylum Mollusca; class Bivalvia; order Unionida; family Unionidae; genus Unio; species Unio pictorum. The sequence goes on from JARLTB010000057.1 coordinate 7,350,041, forward strand.
GAAGTCCTAGTTCATCCCTTGAATTATTGTGTGAAATGTTCCTTTCTGTCCTGAGTCCTACTCATATGTTTATGTTTTTCATCCTCTGTCTGTCTGTCTGTGTGTGTCTCTCTCTCTCTCTCTCTCTCTCTCTCTCTCTCTCTCTCTCTCTCTCTCTCTCTCTCTCTCTCTCTCTCTCTCTCTCTCTCTCTCTTGTCACCCAGAGACTCGGGCCATCTGCTGGGCAATTCCCTCTGGTCCATCAAACTGCTTCTCTGTTGTCTCCCAGAGACTCAAACCATTGCATTGGGTACTTACCTCTTGTCCGTAAAACGTCATCCATTTTGTCTCCCAGAGACTCAAACCATTGCATTGGGTACTTCCATCTGGTCCCTAAAAGCTTTTAAAGAATACTTACACGGACATTAGCAAAGTATATACCTTTTGCTACGTAAAACACTTTAACATTAATATCATCAGACAGGCCATTACCGTTTTATGGCGTCGCATTCGTGCCCATCGAAATAACCTTCTCCTTGCTTAGTTTGTATATATATATATATATATATATATATATATATATATATATATATATATATATATATATATATATATATATATATATATATATATATATATATATATATATATATATTCTCAATCTCATTATATACAAAACAATATCATATAATCAGACTCATTTCAGTATATTGCACTTCTACAAGTGTACACAGTTATGCACATTCATGCTCTTATATATCCATACACATGATACTCCTAGAAGTATACACAAATTGGCAAATTCCTTTACTAATTGTGCACACCGTAACATTATACAAAATTTATATGTCAATTCAACATTTGCAAAGCTATATCAAATGAATACATGTATGAGGTTAATACGAATTAACCCACTAACGAATTACGATATTATTTATACACATCACATTGCTCATATCTCAAAACACGCATGTATATCAAACAATACGAATAAATCAAACTATAATAGTGATTTTATATATGCTCATATATATATATATATATATATATATATATATATATATATATATATATATATATATATATATATATACTGGACTAATTAAAGTGCACTTACTTTGCATTAATATTTCACAACAATCGAGCAAATAATAACTGACCTGTTTCGAAGCTTTCTAATTATTCCCTGAATAAATTCGTCATTACGAATGGTCGCAGAGTAGTTATTTGCATTCCGTCTGGCAAAATAATTGTAACTACTAACGTTTTGATTCTCAAGATGATATATTTAAGCTTAAGATTATAATGTATGGCAAGCCTTACTCAATTTCGATTGGAAGTTGACTCCTAATGATCGGATGTCTCCCCTCCCAACCATCTGCCAAATATGTTTACGATACAACTGGACAATGCCTCTTCCAAAAAAAAATCGCCACTTACTTGTGAACAAGGTTATGTAACTGACTTTGGCAAAAATAAACTGCGCGCCTTGAATTTATGGCTATGTCACTTAAGCTGGCTGGACACCTCAGACATTTCGCCGGCGAAAAATTATGGCCTCGGTTTTAAAATACACATGCTAAAATCTGGTTTCTCCTGTACCGTGACGCAATCATATTACTGGTTGCTGGCAGGCAAGTTAATTTATTTGTCATTACGAATGGTCGCAGAGTAGTTATTTGCATTCCTTCTGGCAAAATAATTGTAACTACTAACGTTTTGATTCTCAAGATGATATATTTAAGCTTAAGATTATAATGTATGGCATGCCTTACTCAATTTCGATTGGAAGTTGACTCCTAATGATCGGATGTCTCCCCTCCCAACCATCTGCCAAACATGTTTACGATACAACTGGACAATGCCTCTTCCAAAAAAAATCGCCACTTACTTGTGAACAAGGTTATGTAACTGACTTTGGCAAAAATAAACTGCGCGCCTTGAATTTATGGCTATGTCACTTAAGCTGGCTGGACACCTCAGACATTTCGCCGGCGAAAAATTATGGCCTCAGGGTTTTAAAATACACATGCTAAAATCTGGTTTGTCCTGTACCGTGACGCAATCATATTACTGGTTGCTGGCATGCAAGTTAATTTATTTGTATGGATATATATTTCCAGTAGAAGAAATTTGGAACTTAAAGGAAAGTGAAAGATTCAACTACTTCCATTTAATGCTAACATCACGTTTATTTCTTTCCTGAAACTTGTTTGGAATTATCGTTTGTATCATGATGTGTATAACAGTTGCAATACCGGGAAAAACTTGTTAAAGTTACTACAATTATATTAGTTTGGAGATTTGTAAAATAGAAAGGAATACTATGTCGCGAGAATACCATAGTAAACATATACCATTAGTCCACAGATGAAAAAAATTACATATGTGTTCATTCTCAAAGGTTGACTGGCGTCCGTTTAAATAGCATATTGTGCTATATAACCTAGCTTTTATATAAAATTCGCTGGTTGTTAGCGC